>OY755184.1:4516663-4732270 GCA_963576735.1 Bedellia somnulentella | reverse complement strand
GATCTCTTCATTAAATTGGGATGAAGGTTTAGGTCTACTCTATATGTATCGAATTTTGTTGTTTTAGCCAAACTTGTTTTTTTATAAAAAAATATTGTTTCTTCAATTTATGCATGATTTCTGAGATATCAGTTTATAATAAGACTAACTTGGAACCCTACGATGCATCGTGACGATCTCTTCCATCAATTGGGTTGAAGGTTGATGCCTACTTGAGTTCAAATGAAGGAAATAAACAATCATCTCCGAGTGTGGTCAATTCAAATAGATTGACAACAAAAACTGAGCGCATTATCCTTTCAAAAGGTCTGCAAAGAACAGGAGCGCTTTTAAACCTGTTAAATGCTGATCCACGTTTAAATCTATCGTAGTAGACGTCAACAATACTTGGTTCATGGACTTCATGGCAATGTACCACTAACAACCATACATAACATAACCATTAACCAATCAAACAACCCAGCAGGATCAACGGTCCATACAAAATGCATCCATAGATAATATTTAAGGCGGAATCATCTGATTATCCAAAAAATTGGGAAAATTCCACCATGTTTCATACCAATTCTTACAAACTTAATTCTCAAACATATAGGTCACCACTTTGTACGATCTTGGCAAACCTATCTCATTACCTTACACTTAGATATAATGTATCCCGTTTTTGTATAAGGTTTTCTACGCCCTATTCCCTATTATATAATTAACATTGACTACTTATATCTTTCAAATTGTATGTTCTACTCAATGGGGGTACACCGCATATAGGTGTGGCAGAGGTACTAGTCCCACGACTAAGTACATCTTAGCCATATGATTTCGTCACAATGATTTTTATCACCGTTAGTAACAGGCAGACGAACGACTACTACCGTGATAGTAGCCGGGACCGACAGCTTAGCATGCCCTCCGAAGAACGGAATCATCTTAATTTCCGGGTAATCCGGTGATTCAAGCCTGCAATTCTTTGCCTTTGTGTGCTTTTATTCCTTTTACCACTAGTATTTTTAATTTTGTTTTTTTTTTTGTTGTTATTTGTTTTCGATTATTTTACCACGTACTTTTAATATGGCGATAATAATTTGTGAATTGTTTGTATTTTGTCACAGTTGTGCCCTTAGGCAATGAATAAATATACTATCTTTCTTTTCTTTTTTTTTTCAAAATCCTTCCAAACTGGGTTAACTTTTACAAATGAAAGTGAGTTTGTCCCCCGGGGATCGAACCCAAGACCTCCGTACTTGAAGCCAAGCTCTTAACCGTGAAACCACGGAGGCAGTTTCGTTATAATAATAAATTATAATTCTAACTAATATGTACAAGCGTTCATTTAGAAGGTCATCATGATTTGATCGGCTGAACTGACTGACCTTTATTTGTATCTTCACCATGACTTTTTGTGCATATTTCGCCTAAAACCTGCATAAATCAGCATAAATATGCGTTATTGTGTTAGAGGTTAATTAATGCAGCCAAACATCTTAAAAATCTGTTTACACGGAATTAGACTAAAGAAGGCAACAATCCTGTCGTATATCCTTGTCTTATGTGTACAAATTTCCTTGCAGTGAAAACAATAGAGATTCATATTTAAAATTATGTGGTATGTTGCAGTTGTCGATAATAAGATGTATTGTTTGAATATCATTGTTAAGCCGGTTACGGTAAAACGTGACTTCAGCCGTACACATAAGTGGATGAATAGATCCAAATGCACCAAATGCCTGTAGAATAAAATTCTATATGTTTACTAAACACGTTTTATATATGTCTCTCTATAAATTAAAGAATCTCAAAATTAATTGAAAAGTATTTCATAAAATAAAACTGAACATTTGCCGTGTAGTGTCGGCTTAGAATAACACTACCCCATTTCTACTCGTGGGTGATCGTAAGAGGCGACTAAGGCTATAGGGGCTTTTTAAGTGATTTTTGGGCGATGTGGTTGGAGACCCGTCACCAAAAACATTTATTATTACCATCTTTTCCCCAATCAATTTCCAAAAGTGGCTGAGGAATTTCATATTCGAAAGCTCTGGCTACCCCGTTAAGGGATTTATAGCCGTGAGTATATGTATGTATATGTAAAACTGAACATTTCAAATCACTGGCTCACACATACTCGTGCCAATAATACCCTTTCGGGTAAGCAGGAACTAACTATCAATAGCGAATTAGATTATCCTTGCAAATCTGTCTTGCTTCCTTGCCATTCATAATTTTAGTTTGAGTGTGAATATTTGTGATTGTACGATATATTATAATTGGTAAACGATGAGCTATTCGGAATTCCATTGGTCTCTCAAAAGACGTACTTCTCGAGTGACATTGTTTAGGGGATTAATAAATATAATATTTGTACTACCAGTAAATTTGCTTTCCATCGCAATAGTTTTAACATCTTACCTACTTACTATATACTTACATATCTTACTACACATTGTCACTTAAAATGCCTCATACATCATATTTTTTGCCTTCTTGTTTAAGTTACCTTATTTCAAAATTATTTGCGTAGAAAAAAGTACTTACCGACTTCCTTGTACTTATGTCTTTAAATACCAATGGGGTAAGCAGAGAACAGCGATCGCCACTTAACACGATTCTGACAAATATCTTATGCTTCGGTCACATTCATTATTCTTAATTTTCATACAAGTAAAATAAAGGAAATTAGTACTTTTACTAAGAACTATAATTTCCGTATAGCCAATGTCAAGCTGCATCACTTGCCACTATAAATTAAGATGAGTGTAAGGAAAATAAATAAGGAAACATTATATATGGCCTTAATAATAATATTATAGCGAAGTGATTCCTCTTCTCTGCTGGAAGAAAGCCAAAAAGGTATTCACGTCCTACAATGTGCTGCCCTTATCATCGCCCTTTATTTTCCACGGCAAAAGAATCACACCGTGTTTATCACTTAAAACCTCTCTAGAAGACCATTAGACAAAATGCAAAACTCTTTACTTGAAGACTCATTTAAAATGTTGAATAAACTGTTAACGTAGCCAGGATTTTGCGTATATTAAGGGAGACAGAAATTTTCAGGAATAGGAAATTGTAATACTAAATGATATTAAATAGGCTCTAGAGTGATTTCCACTGCATTGCTACCTCACTAGATCATTATATTATTTCATATTTATCTATATATATATTATCGTAGAAATCATGAAAAATATTGGGTATCTTTGGCGAATTGGTTCAGTCATATTCGAGTTAACGAAGAATATAAATAAAATAAAACAGACGACACCTGATAATTCAATTTAAATCTTTCTATCATTAGTCTTGTCTGTATTTGTTTTGTGCTATTTTGTAGGTTCTAATCCAAAATCTGCCAAATGTTTTATTAACAGACATAAACTTAATTTCATTCATTCTTCCAAGTCGTGATCAATATCGTCTACCGTCACCCATAAAGTAGGAACTCAACACGAGGTATTTACTGCCTTCATGCTGATAAAGATTATCCGCAAATGCGAATTTTGTTAGTAGTAGACTAGCCTTCATTCGATTGTAGCGGCTGTCTCGACGCGAGCGCACATGTGTAATGTAAATAAACGTAACAATAAATGAATTTAAAAACGTGAAGTAATATTTAACTATAAATAATCAATAATTGTTTAACTTCAATATAAGTGATATAGTGTTGTTTGAAACTAAGATGCTGTAACGTTGTTGACTGCTGTAATGTAAGTTATTTAAAATCTTTTATGAAAGTATAGTATGATTTTTCAATTCACAATGAGGAAATGTTTATAGCTGTTACATTTGAATCATGTAGGTTAGTTAGAGACATAGTTCGTTTAATGTGGAGGCGTTTGGGGAGTTCATAAATATGTCCAGTAGTAGCTATTGGCTGAGCTAATGATTGTTAATGTACTTTCGCCAGTAAAGTTTTATTTGGACTATTCAATAGGGTGAGGTGGTGATGATGAAGCCTGAACTTTTGGTTGTAATGTGTTATTTATGTAACTTCTAAGAGAAATCTGCTTGCTTCCTGCTCGGCTGACGAAATACAGAATGCATAATCCAAGCAACATGTTCTGGCAAAACGGGTTATACCTAAACTCTGATTAGTCATTTGAAAAGTAGGAACTTGGAGTAGGTACTCATGAGGTGCAAAAATAGTTAAATTTTCAATATTCCCAAGGGAGCGATAAATCCGATCAGTGAATAAAGTTGATATAGACTGAACAATACTGCGCACGAAGTGGAACGTTTGGAAACTCTTGAAATATTTTAAATAACATTGCAGGTAGTTAGGAAGCATTGGTGACCCATTCAATGGTTCTATTATTAATTCATATCATCAATGAAACTGTTTTCATTATAGCCTGAGCAAAGCAATATCATTGAAGAACTACATATATAAGTTGTCTATTCTAGTTCACTCGAAAGGGAGTAAAGATTAGCATAGCCATAGGGATGCCAGTCGTGTTTGTGATGTAACAGTGAAAGGAAATATACTTGTGAATTTGATTTGTGAACTTTCTTTAGTTTTTATAAGAGGAAGAGGTTATAGTCTGCATCTTCTTTTTAACACTTCTCTTGTATGTATGGATGTATGTAACCAATTCCTTTAAACTCGATTTTGACCTACTTTAAACGGACCGATTTGATTCAAAGGTACCCTTATTGAGAATTAGGGATAATATAATTCTTTTTAGTATCCTGATTAAGGTCGCCAGGTTTCAATTTTTAGAATCGATCCCTTTCTTTAGACGGTACTGCCGGTCTTGGCTACTATTAATGCAGTTGTTGATCATGTCTGCTAACCCGTACTAAGCCAGCACGGTGGACTATGGCTTGTCACTTTGTCAGGGTGAAGCTCGTCCCCCCGACGGGGATATACATACGTATATGAGCGGTGATGTGGTCTTTTGTTCTGTCATCAAATAATTGTTCGTGGATTATGCTCGTAATTCTGGTATACCCCACAGAGGAGGTACAAAAAAGGGTTAGGAGAAGGATTAATAAACCCTAGAAAGATAACTTACGTAAAAAACTACTCCCTTGCGGACTATGCCAACTTAGCCATTAAATGTCATCTTTGTAGAAAATGCATGGAGTAAAATTCATTTCAGACTTAAGACAGTGGTTATTGGAAGCTGAGTTTCTGCAATTTTCAGATATCAATCACAAGGAGTAGAAATGACGTATCTTTAACGTGACTTTAGTATTATTTGCTCGAGTGCATTATGAGATTTTCTAAACTGGCTTTTTATAGTTATTGTACTACATTTTGTTGTTACTGGAGAGGACCTAATTACTGCTGTGTAGTGTCGGCTTAGAATAGCCCATTTCTTCCGGTGGGTGTACGTAAGAGGCGACTAACGGTATTGGGGCCTTTAAAGGGATTTTTGGGCGATGCGGTTGGAGACCCATCACCAACAACCTTTATTCTACCATCTTTTAACCACTCACATTTCCAAAAGTGGCTGAGGAATTTCTAATTCCTTAGCTCTGGCTACCCCTTTTAGGGATTTATAGCCGTGAGTATATGTATGTATGTATGCTATTTACACATTCATAAAAAAGATTGAAATCTTAGTTCCGAGAGCCTTTGTGTCACAAAAGGATATAGACGTAATGCGTTTTAGATGTTTCGATGAAGCTATTAGCAACCCAATAATGATAAAAATTATCCTCCAATGAGCTCCGGTATTGTCATTTCTAATATTCCCATGTATAGGCACTGGGTATATGAGCGGCGGCACACTAGTGCTACTTCCCTGGCTAGATTTGGCACCTTATATAGTTATCTGAAAATATATTTATTAATTAAATCTCTCAATCTAATTAAACTTAGTTACTAACTTACTAAATTTACTATGGGTTTACTTTGTGATCTGAAACAAAGTTTTTATTATTATTATTTCGCAGAATGACAAAATGGCCATGGTCATGTTCTTAGGCCTTTTAAATTTTGCAGCATATTTAAATAAACGCGTTGTAACCGCTACAATGGAACACAAAAGATAATTTATTTCATAAAACGCGCTTAGCGTTACAAGAGCTCAATCCATCCTTCGAACTTTCATAATATTTTTATTTATTTGAACTTTATATATTTTAACTCATTGCGTTACAGTTAAATAAGATATATCGCTTCTGTGATCTTTCCATACTGTTCTATACAACAAAAACCTTAGAAATAATTGATTCGGATGCTCTGGTGAGAAAACCCGTTCTAGATTTAAGATTCAGTTTGGTAAACAATAAGGAAAGCAGAGTCACTATTACTTCTGAACATCACGTGGTGATCGGAGTACCCACGTTTTGCTAGGACATGATAGGGGGCAACTTATTGTCACTTTATACAAATAGACTGTCAAATTACTAATTAAAACCCAGCTATGAGGGTTTCCCTGCGATATTTCTCTCACCATTAACAACATTGATAAATTACCCAATGTAGTTCACTAATTTGTGTTGAAAAGACACATTAGTGTAGGCCCGACTCAGGACTTGAACTACCGTATCGTTTATAATATATGGAATATCTCTTTCTATCAGCTATCACAGATTGTTTTAATTTAAGCTTAACGTTTTGGGAAAATTATGACTAATAAAAAATTGGAACGAAACGTTGTTTGAAATTAGTCAACGTAAGGTGTTAATGTTAATTAGTAAATGTAATTGATGGTTTCTAGCCGGTTATTTGCGGGTTTTTAAGTAATTACACATTTATGAATAGATAAGGCGATGTCTCCATGACCTTGGCTGTTTTAGCATTCGGTAATTACATATTAATAGTTTCTAATACTGGTTTCTGAACAGATACTACTGGGTAGAATAAGTAAAGGTTAAACAACTTCAATAATTTGAATAAAGCCTATTAAATAATTAACAACCTTGGTATATCAGCGAAGAGTGCGACTAGTAAGATACTGGTTGGCATCGGTTCGACTCCGGTATTGGGGCTTCCTTTATGTGTATGAAAATCAACTATATGGTTTATTTAAATTATGATGTCAATACCATGATTCCATTAATAGTTTATTAAAAACTTGGATAACATTGATGGAAAATATCTCAATAAAACCCACATTTGACTGAATGATACGACGAGAATGCTGCGCTCTAGTTAGGTAAAATAACAACCAACACTGAGACAGGGGCGGATCCAGCCCTCAAAAAAGGTTGTGGGTATAGGCACCAAAAAATCGCTTAGTCTTAGTATTAGTATCATCATCCTATCAGCAGACCATAAAAGTGTAAGGTCGTCGGTCAATTAGGGTTGTGCGCATGCATCATCATCTCGCCCATATTGCTAGATCCGCGCATGCACTGAGAACGCACTCTCCATCTACTATGCCTATACAAAACTCCTGGTTGAGCTACGGTATAGTACTGTGGGACGGCACTATACCGTAGTGTGGAAGCACACTTAATATTGAAAAAACTTATTTAAATATTTGCACATATTAGAGTAACATATACTCGTAGCTACAACAACGACATTAAAATGAATTCAATATTCATACTCTTCCGGCCACACAGACATTAGGAATATGTAAATTAGTAAGAAGTTAATATTAAGACTATTTAAAACGTCGCCGTTCTTCATAGAAATATAAATTAGACTACAACTGCAAAGCACATGGTAATATATATTTACATACTCACGGCCATAAATCCCAAAAAGTGGTAGCCAGAGTTTCAGAGCAAGAAACTTCTGAGCCACATTTGGAAGTTGATAGGGGAGAAGAGGGTAGAAATAAAGTATCGTTGATGATGGGTCTCCAACCGCATCGCCCAAAAACCACTTAAAAAAGCCCCGTACCCCTTGGTCGCCTCTTACGACATCCGTGGGTAGAAAGGGCTAATGACATTCTAAGCCAGCAATACACAGCTAATTTCCCAAACCTGGAAAATCTGACTATACAGACCCCAAATCCTTTAGACCCATTAGCCTAACTTCTTTTCTCTTAAAAACACTAGAGAGACTCTGTGACAGGTTCATAAGAGAAGAGATATTAACAAGAAAGCCCCTACATACTCATCAGCATGCCTACACGAAGGACAAATCAACCGAAACAGCTCTCCACAGAGTTGTTTCCAAAATTGAGTGTGCTCTCAGCACTAAAATGTCCTCATTATGCACCTTCATAGACATTGAAGGCGCCTTCGATAAAACTAACATCCCAAGTATTAATAGAGCCCTTGAAAACTTCCATGTTAATCCCA
This sequence comes from Bedellia somnulentella, assembly GCA_963576735.1. Lineage (NCBI taxonomy): Eukaryota > Metazoa > Arthropoda > Insecta > Lepidoptera > Bedelliidae > Bedellia > Bedellia somnulentella. Next base: position 4,724,068 of record OY755184.1, on the reverse strand, counting down.
CACTGCGGGGCTGGATAATAAACATGTTGAAACTCAGAGCGGTTCAAATAACTGTGAATGACACCAGCAGAGCTGTGGTGACAAGGGGTTGTCCTCAAGGAGGCGTATTATCCCCACTGCTCTGGAACATGGTGGTCGACTCACTCATTAAAAGACTAAACATGCAAGGCTATCTGACTATTGGCTATGCAGACGACCTCACTATTCTCATAAACGGAAACCATGCGAACACCCTCTGCAATCAAATGGGTCACGCTTTGAGGGTGGTTGAAAAATGGTGTAAAGATTTCGACCTACACGTTAATCCTAAAAAGACTGAATTAATTCTCTTTACTCGCAAACGGAAACTACCGCCGTTTGATCCTCCAAAGTTGTTTGGCACGCAACTAACTTTATCGAAAACAGTGAAATATCTAGGAATCACCCTAGATGATAAACTAAACTGGAAACCACACTTAGAAACGGTAATAAAAAAAGCTAGCGCCACCCTGTGGCAATGTAAAAGAATCTTGGGCAAGAACTGGGGACTCAAACCGAGAATCACGCACTGGCTTTATACCACTATCATCAGACCAGTGATAACCTACGGAGCTCTGATCTGGTGGCCAAGAACGAAACTTGTTACAGCCCAACATGAATTAGACAAGATGCAACGACAGGCTTGTCTAGCAATAACGGGCTGCATGTGCACTACGCCTACAGCCGCACTACAAGCCTTACTAAATCTCCCCCCACTGTATTTATACATACAGCAAGAAGCAGCCATCTCTGCTGTAAGGCTACAGAGAGCAGGACACCTAAGCAATGACTCCAGAATCCTACATACTGAAATTCTCACGGAAGCGTTGAAAGACCAGCCCCTACTGGCCGCTCCATGTGATAGGATCACCAAAACTATTAGATCCAAACATAACTATCGGGTAATACTTGACGAAGAAAAGTCAGACTTCTCTGGCTCAAAGGAGTTACGTGTGTATACTGATGGGTCTAAGACCAATCAAGGCACGGGGGCTGGCACACACTCCCTAGATCTAAATATAAGAATATCAAAAAGCCTGGGTCAATATAACACTGTTTTTCAGGCAGAATGTCTTGGAATAATCCAAGCTGCCCAGGCCATAAAAGCAAGAAAAATCTCAGAAATGACCATAAAAATCATATCGGACAGCACTTCTGTCCTGCAAGCTCTCAATCGAAGCGAGTACACTTCAGGTCTAATCCTGGAGTGTCACCAAGCCTTAGAGGAAGTGGCGCAGGACAACAATATTATCCTGCAGTGGATTAAAGGCCACAGTGGGTCCTTAGGCAACGATGCAGCTGATGAGCTGGCTAGAGGGGGATCGGCTATGTCTCTGTACGGACCCGAACCCATAATACCTCTTCCATTCAACCAGCTGCGCACGTGGCTAAGGGAACGCACACAAACCCTAGCTAATGCGTGTTGGCAAGGCACGTCTGGCTGCAGACAGTCTAAAGAGGCAATGCCAACTCTTAAGAAAAATCTGACCAGATATGCCTTACGTCTTAGCAGACCAAATCTGCGAACTCTAGTGGGTGTTGTCACAGGGCACTATGCCCTAAACAAACACTTCCACACTCTAGGCATCACCGATAGCCCTCTATGCCGTGCGTGCATGGAGGCTGACGAAACGGTCACTCATGTGCTCCAGGAATGCAACGGAGTAACCGATATCCGAAACAACACCATCGGATCCAAAAAGTCGCTACCAGAGGCAATGGCTGACCTGGATAAGCTTTTGTCATTCTGGTCAGAATTAGGTTGGGAAACTTAAACGGCCAAACGGCCCACGTACAATGGCCCACCTCGTAGCTGGGTTAAGTGCGGAAACCTGAGGCGGTTAGCGCCCACCAATAATAATAATAATAATAATAATAAAATGGCGTAGGGATGTGACGACCCCACCGCCCATTGTTGGAATGGCAGGATGACATGTTTACCAGCTTGCCATTCCAGCAATGCAAATAGTCAGCGCTTGAGTTTGTAGGTGTTGACAGTGTCTACAAACTGGTCTCAGCGCAAAATAGAGCAATAACGGTCTCCCCGGGGCAAGTGAGCGAAAACCCGGGTGAATCTTCGCTCATCGTAAAATGGACAACAATAGTAACGATGAGCGTATAGGGCCGCTCCCCAGGGGTTATCGCTGGGGCGCGTCTGGAGCTGGGGCTGGACGTGGCAGCATGCGGTCCCCCAGCCGCCGCAGACCGGCCCGACCACCTGGACGGTCTGCGCGACCACCTCAGCCACCAGATGGCTTGGCATCGGTTGGGACTGAGGCAACTCAGTCCCAGCAGTCGGTGCCCGCCGCTGGTGGAGCTAGGCGCCGCATGGCATGGACGGTTGATATGAATAGAAATGCCATGCGGGCCTACCTTAGGGCCTCAGGATCAAGAACTGGGCGGACGGGTTATCGGGCAGCAATGTACCGCGAATTTCTGCGGCTGGAGCCCAATTTGACCGTCACAGAACAAAACCTGGCGGATCGAGTTCGGTACATACAGCGCTCAGAACTTTTTAGCACTACCGAACTCGAACAATTGCGACGCGAGGCTGTTCCCCCGCTAGACGAAGAGCCACCTTTGCAGGTTCTCCCTCCAGTCCCTGAACGGGAAGTACGGAGGGAGCCAATTGCTAACCTGCCGGATGTGGGTGGTGCGGAAAGCGATTGGGGAACAGTCTCCCTGGATTTGGATTTGGTGAGGAGCGCACTCGAAGAGACGATCCTGGAATATCGCCAAGTGCCTCTCGAAAGGAGGCCAAGGCTGCCCCGAGTTCCTCTCAGCATCAAGGTTCGGGATGTCGTTGAGGCCGTCAATAACATGCTGCCCTCATTTTTAGAGAGCAGCATGGGCCTTTGGGATACGGATTCAATTCTCTTTGGCGCCGCGATGACAGTTTGTCAAATTGTCGGCGTCAGGATGCCGCCAACAAGAGCTGGTGGCTCCCGCCAGGCTGGCAGTACTAGTCCCAGGACTAGAACTAGACCAGCCTGGATGAGGCGGATTGAAAGCCGTATCACAAGGGCCAGGGTCCTCATCGGCAAACTGACCAGCTTCAGATCAGGCAACAATAGGCCGAGGGTGGTGCGCTTCGTCAGGGAGGCATTCCCTGGTGAGAATGTCTTTGACAACTCACCGGAGTTTGCCTGTAGACTGGTGGAGCGCATCGATGATCTGAAGCAGAAGATCGCTGCTTGGGGTAAGCGAATTAGGCGATATTCTGAAAGGGTAAAGAGGTACCAACAGAATCGTCTCTTCATGAGTGACCAGAAGAAGTTCTACAGAACTTTGGAGCGTCCCGGTGTGGTTTCGACAGGTCAGCGACCGGAAAAAGCTGATGTAGTTGCCTTTTGGCGTGGGCTTTGGTCGCTGCCTGTTGATCACGAAGAGGGCCGATGGTTCGAGGCGGTCGAGGGAGCGTGCGAACCCATAGCGCCCATGAACCCCGTCAACATATCCGAGGAGGATGTGGTGGCTGCGATCCGTAAGGCTCCGAACTGGAAAAGTTCGGGGCCGGACGGATTGCACCATTACTGGTTGAAGGGGTTTACGCGCTGTCACGCTACTCTCGCCCGTCAGTTCCAAAGCGCCCTCGAGAGTGGGACGCTCCCGAACTTCTTAACTACTGGGGTCACTCATTTAGCTCCAAAGAGCGATGCTACCGCGGATCCATCACAATACCGCCCCATTACTTGTCTTTGTACAATTTACAAGACCTTGACATCCGTTCTGAGCTCCAAGATTACTCAACACATTGTTGATAACAATGTGATCTCTGGAGCTCAGAACGGATGTAGGGGCGGTAGTCGCGGTAGCAAGGAGCTGCTCCTCATCGACGCGGTCGTAGGCCAACTGGTCAAACGCAACCGCCGGAACTTCTCCGCTGGCTGGATAGACTACAGGAAGGCGTTCGATTCGGTACCTCATACATGGCTCATGAGGGTCCTCGAGCTGTACAAAATTGATAGTGCAGTTCGACACTTCCTCGGGCAGTGTATGGGGTGCTGGAGAACGATCCTGAGTTTAGACGGTCAGCGGATGACGGACGCGGATGACCAAATTGATATAAGGCGAGGGATTTTCCAGGGCGATTGCCTGAGTCCAGTTTGGTTTTGCTTGGCCCTGAATCCTCTAAGTACACTCTTGGAGAATTCGGGGACAGGCTTTCAGTTTCGGAGAGGCGGACCACGCTTGCCTCATCTCCTTTACATGGATGACCTGAAACTTTACGCCCCCACGGCTGACAGATTGGCGGAGCTACTGACGATCACTAATGATTTCAGTGGTTCCGTCAAGATGGAGCTCGGGGTCGATAAGTGTGCGGTCATCCATGTTGAGAAGGGGCATGTCGTGCACTCTGATGGTGTCGATGTCGGCACCAATCATTTGAGGGCACTCTCCGAGGCTGAAACATACCGGTATCTGGGCATGTCACAAACCATCGGTGTGAAGGTGGCAGACGTGAAACAGGGTGTTTGCGAGGAGTTTTATGAACGCCTGAAAAGTGTGCTTAATAGCTACTTATCAGGCGTTAATAAGATCCGAGCCATTAACTCCTGGGTCATGCCTGTACTGATGTACACATTTGGCGTGCTCAGATGGACTCAGACCGAACTCGACGCTCTGGACAGACGAGTCCGCACGATGATGACCTCTCATCGAATGCATCATCCGAGGTCGTCGGTTATGAGATTGTATATCCCGCGGAAGTGTGGTGGTCGAGGCCTCTTGAGTGCCAAAACCATGCACAACCGCGAGGTATGCAACCTCAGAAACTATTTTTTGACGATGACGGATGATAGTATTCGGGGAGAGGTGGTCGCTTGTGATAAAGGACTGACTCCCTTATCGTTGGCCTCACAGGATTGGCGAACCCCGGAGGTACTTAGCACCTCTGATCGGGAGTCCGTATGGAAAGAGAAGGAGCTGCATGGGAGGTTTTACAAGGTACTTCACGAACCTTTCGTGGACCGTAAAGCCTCCCTGCATTGGCTGCGTTTCGGGGACCTCTTTGGGGAAACCGAAGGTTTTGTCTGTGCAATACAAGACCAGGTTATCAAGACGCGGAACTATCGGAAATACATCCTAAAGGACGGTACCACAGACGTTTGTCGAGCATGTGGCCGTCCCGGAGAGTCACTTAGGCATGTTGTTTCCGGTTGTTCGGCTCTTGCTAACACTGAGTACTTGCACAGACACAACCAAGCAGCCAAAATCCTGCATCAGGAGCTCGCTCTAAAATACGGACTCTTGCAACAGAGGCTGCCGTATTACAAGTATCTGCCGGAGCCAATCCTAGAAAACGACCGTGCCAAAATCTATTGGGACCGATCCGTTATCACGGACAGGACTATTCTAGCGAATAAGCCTGATATCGTGGTATGGGATCGGTCGCAGTCGAGGGTATTTCTAGTGGATGTCACTATCCCTCATGACGAGGGTCTCGTGAAAGCCGAAACCGAGAAGCGTCGGAAATATCTCGATCTGGCTCACGAGGTCACCGACATGTGGGGTGTGACTTCGACAGAAATAATCCCAATTGTTTTGTCCGCGAACGGGTTAATTCCAACCAGCCTCGCGACCAACTTGAGGCGGTTGGATTTCTGTGGCGTGTCGGTTCCAGCACAAATGCAGAAAGCGGTGCTGCTCGATACGGCTCGGATCGTCCGTCGGTTCTTGAACCTGACTCCCTGACCCCGACCGTCTGTGCTTTTGTCGGGGAGTACCGCCTCTCCCATTTAAAATTTATATTTTCATTTTCGGCCATGGGAGAGGCGAGAAACAAAAAAATGCTTTTCGAAATAATAATAAAAAGGCGTAGGGATGTGACGACCCCACCGCCCATTGTTGGAATGGCAGGATGACATGTTTACCAGCTTGCCATTCCAGCAATGCAAATAGTCAGCGCTTGAGTTTGTAGGTGTTGACCGTGTCTACAAACTGGTCTCAGCGCAAAATAGAGCAATAACGGTCTCCCCGGGGCAAGTGAGTGAAACCCCGGGTGAATCTTCGCTCATCGTAAAATGGCAGGTGAGAGAAACGATGAGCGTATAGGGCCGCTCCCCAGGGGCTATCGCTGGGGCGCGTCTGGAGCTGGGGCTGGACGTGGCAGCATGCGGTCCCCCAGCCGCAGCAGATCGGCACGACCACCTGGTCGGTCTGCGCGACCACCTCAGCCACCAGATGGCTTGGCATCGGTTGGGACTGAGGCAACTCAGTCCCAGCAATCGGTGCCCGCCGCTGGTGGAACAAGGCGCCGCATGGCATGGACGGTCGATATGAATAGGAATGCCATGCGGGCCTATCTTAGGGCCTCGGGTTCAAGAACTGGACGGACGGGTTATCGGGCAGCAATGTACCGCGAATTTCTGCGGCTGGAGCCCAATTTGACCGTCACAGAACAAAACCTGGCGGACCGAGTTCGGTACATACAACGCTCAGAACTTTTTAGCACTACCGAACTCGAACAATTGCGACGCGAGGCTGTTCCTCCGCTGGACGAAGAGCCACCCTTGCAGGTTCTCCCTCCTGTCCCTGAGCGGGAAGTTCGGAGGGAGCCGATCGTTAACCTGCCGGATGCGGGTGGTGCGGAAAGCGATTGGGGAACAGTCTCCCTGGATTTGGATATGGTGAGGAGCGCACTCGAAGAGACGATCCTGGAATATCGCGAAGTGCCTCTCGAAAGGAGGCCAAGGCTGCCCCGAGTTCCTCTCAGCATCAAGGTTCGGGATGTCGTTGAGGCCGTCAATAACATGCTGCCCTCATTTTTAGAGAGCAGCATGGACCTTTGGGATACGGATTCAATTCTCTTTGGCGCCGCAATGACAGTTTGTCAATTTGTCGGCGTCAGGATGCCGCCAACAAGAGCTGGTGGCTCCCGCCAGGCTGGCAGTACTAGTCCCAGGACTAGAACTAGACCAGCCTGGATGAGGCGGATTGAAAGCCGTATCACAAGGGCCAGGGTCCTCATCGGCAAACTGACCAGCTTCAGATCAGGCAACAATAGGCCGAGGGTGGTGCGCTTCGTCAGGGAGGCATTCCCTGGTGAGAATGTCTTTGACAACTCACCGGAGTTTGCCTGTAGACTGGTGGAGCGCATCGATGATCTGAAGCAGAAGATCGCTGCTTGGGGTAAGCGAATTAGGCGATATTCTGAAAGGGTAAAGAGGTACCAACAGAATCGTCTCTTCATGAGTGACCAGAAGAAGTTCTACAGAACTTTGGAGCGTCCCGACGTGGTTACGACAGGTCAGCGACCGGAAAAAGCCGATGTAGTAGCCTTTTGGCGTGGGCTTTGGTCGCTGCCTGTTGATCACGAAGAGGGCCGATGGTTCGAGGCGGTCGAGGGAGCGTGCGAGCCCATAGCGCCCATGAACCCCGTCAACATATCCGAGGAGGATGTGGTGGCTGCGATCCGTAAGGCTCCGAACTGGAAAAGTCCGGGGCCGGACGGATTGCACCATTACTGGTTGAAGGGGTTCACGCGCTGTCACGCTACTCTCGCCCGTCAGTTCCAAAGCGCCCTCGAGAGTGGGACGCTCCCGAACTTCTTAACTACTGGGGTCACTCATTTAGCTCCAAAGAGCGATGCTACCGCGGATCCATCACAATACCGCCCCATTACTTGTCTTTGTACAATTTACAAGACCTTGACATCCGTTCTGAGCTCCAAGATTACTCAACACATTGTTGATAACAATGTGATCTCTGGAGCTCAGAACGGATGTAGGGGCGGTAGTCGCGGTAGCAAGGAGCTGCTCCTCATCGACGCGGTCGTAGGCCAACTGGTCAAACGCAACCGTCGGAACTTCTCCGCTGGCTGGATAGACTACAGGAAGGCGTTCGATTCGGTACCTCATACATGGCTCATGAGGGTCCTCGAGCTGTACAAAATTGATAGTACAGTTCGACACTTCCTCGGGCAGTGTATGGGGTGCTGGAGAACGATCCTGAGTTTAGACGGTCAGCGGATGACGGACGCGGATGACCAAATTGATATAAGGCGAGGGATTTTCCAGGGCGATTGCCTGAGTCCAGTTTGGTTTTGCTTGGCCCTGAATCCTCTAAGTACACTCTTGGAGAATTCGGGGACAGGCTTTCAGTTTCGGAGAGGCGGACCACGCTTGCCTCATCTCCTTTACATGGATGACCTGAAGCTTTATGCCCCCACGGCTGACAGATTGGCGGAGCTACTGACGATCACTAACGATTTCAGTGGTTCCGTCAAGATGGAGCTCGGGGTCGATAAGTGTGCGGTCATTCATGTTGAGAAGGGGCATGTCGTGCACTCTGATGGTGTCGATGTCGGCACCAATCATTTGAGGGCACTCTCCGAGGCTGAAACATACCGGTATCTGGGCATGTCACAAACCATCGGTGTGAAGGTGGCAGACGTGAAACAGGGTGTTTGCGAGGAGTTTTATGAACGCCTGAAAAGTGTGCTTAATAGCTACTTGTCAGGCGTTAATAAGATCCGAGCCATTAACTCCTGGGTCATGCCTGTACTGATGTACACATTTGGCGTGCTCAGATGGACTCAGACCGAACTCGACGCTCTGGACAGACGAGTCCGCACGATGATGACCTCTCATCGAATGCATCATCCGAGGTCGTCGGTTATGAGATTGTATATCCCGCGGAAGTGTGGTGGTCGAGGCCTCTTGAGTGCCAAAACCATGCACAACCGCGAGGTATGCAACCTCAGAAACTATTTTTTGACGATGACGGATGATAGTATTCGGGGAGAGGTGGTCGCTAGTGATAAAGGACTGACTCCCTTATCGTTGGCCTCACAGGATTGGCGAACCCCGGAGGTACTTAGCACCTCTGATCGGGAGTCCGTATGGAAAGAGAAGGAGCTGCACGGGAGGTTTTACAAGGTACTTCACGAACCTTTCGTGGACCGTATAGCCTCCCTGCATTGGCTGCGTTTCGGGGACCTCTTTGGGGAAACCGAAGGTTTTGTCTGTGCAATACAAGACCAGGTTATCAGGACGCGGAACTATCGGAAATACATCCTAAAGGACGGTACCACAGACATCTGTCGAGCATGTGGCCGTCCCGGAGAGTCACTTAGGCATGTTATTTCCGGTTGTTCGGCTCTTGCTAACACTGAGTACTTGCACAGACACAACCAAGCAGCCAAAATCCTGCATCAGGAGCTCGCTCTGAAATACGGACTCTTGCAACAGAGGCTGCCGTATTACAAGTATCTGCCGGAGCCAATCCTAGAAAACGACCGTGCCAAAATCTATTGGGACCGATCCGTTATCACGGACAGGACTATTCTAGCGAATAAGCCTGATATCGTGGTATGGGATCGGTCGCAGTCGACGGTATTTCTAGTGGATGTCACTATCCCTCATGACGAGGGTCTCGTGAAAGCCGACACCGAGAAGCGTCGGAAATATCTCGATCTGGCTCACGAGATCACCGACATGTGGGGTGTGACTTCGACAGAAATAATCCCAATTGTTTTGTCCGCGAACGGGTTAATTCCAACCAGCCTCGCGACCAACTTGAGGCGGTTGGATTTCTGTGGCGTGTCGGTTCCAGCACAGATGCAGAAAGCGGTGCTGCTCGATACGGCTCGGATCGTCCGTCGGTTCTTGAACCTGACTCCCTGACCCCGACCGACTGTTCTTTTGTCGGGGAGTACCGCCTCTCCCATTTCAAATTTATATTTTCTTTTTCGGCCATGGGAGAGGCGAGGAACTAAAAGTAATGCCAAAATAATAATAATAATACACAGCTAATTCAATAATCTATACAAACATACATACATACATTTACTCACGGCTATAAATCCCTTGAAGGTGTAGCCAGAGCTAAGGAATTAGAAATCTCTCAGCCACTTTTGGAAAGTTGTGTGGGGAAAAGATGGTAAAATAAAGGTTATGGTGATGGGTCTCCAACCGCATCGCCCAAAAATTCCTTAAAAGCCCCAATACCGTTAGTCGCCTCTTACGTACACCCACCGGAAGAAATGGGGTAGTGCTATTCTAAGCCGACACTACACAGCATCTGTAGAGAGGTCAATTCTGTACATGGAATATATTTTCAAAATAACTATCAGGGGTGATTAGTGATCGATATTGATGCCAAAATGCAATCAGTAAAATTTTTATCTGTCTGTCTGTCTGTTGTATGTATTGTATGTTTCTTATGGAAACAAAAACTACTCGACGGATTTTAACGAAACTTGGCACAATTATTCTTCATACTCCTGGACATGTTATAGTAATATTGGTATAGGGAATTTTGGAAAAACGTTGTTCATTTTTACTTTAGTAGTAGTTACTTTATTTTTTAAGCTGTCGTGAAATTTATTTAATTTAACATACATACATATACTCACGGCTATATTTCCCTAGAAGGGGTAGCCAGAGCTAAGAAATTATAAATTCCTCAGCCACTTTTGGAAGTTGAGTGGGGAAAAGATGGTAAAAAATAAAGGTTTTTGGTGATGGGTCTTCAACCGCATCGCCCAAAAATCCAATAAAAAGCCCCAATACCCTTAGTCGCCTCTTACGACACCCGTGGGTAGAAAGGGGTAGCGACATTCTAAGCCGGCACTACGCGGCAAATTAATTTAACAATACAACTTAAAATTATAATCATAACCCCAATTCTTCTTAATAGAATAAAAGAGCATGTCTGGGAAGATTGATGGAATATGAACGAAGCTAGAGAGGTTTGCCAGGATCGTACATAGTGACGATCAATAGTCTCTGTCAACCCCAATTGGAATTGATGGCGTGAGTTTGTGTATATACGTATGTTATTTTTTATTGTCACGATGTGTTTTTTGCTGGACTTTTTAAACTATTGTTCTTATCTAATCTCTATTTGAACTTAAGATCGAGGCTAAGCCCTAGGTAAGAAAAAAAAACATGGATTTATCGAATTTTAGCAAATACTGGATTAACTTTCGTAATCTTTTTATCATTTGTGGCGGCAATTGAGTCTCATGTCTCATAGTCTGTTTAATTAGAATTAACGGAGAATAAAAAGGGCGTGCTCCTAAAAAGTTGTTTCTGAGTAATAAAGTTTTATCTTAATTGTAAACCAGACATGATAATCTGACTGAAAAAGTGTTTCAAGTGATAATTATATGCTTTGGAGTTTCGGCTTATAATGGCACTAACCCATTTCTTACTGCCACAGTTTTTTAATTCATAAACTTTTTAGCCAAGTTTATAAAATAAAAGACTGTAGTACAATAGTCTTTTGATCTCCATACGTCTTACTTTACAGAAACTACCAACCAAATTGTATCTTTATATCTCTTCCACCAATTTACTGTGCTGTGTAGTGGCGGCTTAGAATAACACTACCCTATTTCTACCCGTAGGTGTCGTAAGAGTCGACTAGGGGTTGTGGGGCTTTTGAAGAAGTTGTTGGGCGATGCGGTTGGAGACTTGTCTTTAATTACAATCTTCTCCCATTCTCATCATCAAACGACATGATAGCTCAATGGGTAGAACACCGGTTGACGTGCAAGCGACTAGTGTTCAAATCCCGGGTCGGGCCTACACCAATTTGTCTTTTGTAAAGACATAAGTGTGGTTGATTTATCATGGTTGTTAACGGTGAGGGAAAACATCGTGAGGAAACCCACATGGCTGAGTTGTACTTAGTCATGTGACAGTGTATTCGTACAAAACGGCGATAGGCCTGCCCCCTATCACGTGAGTACTCTATCCATGCAAAACGTGGGTACTCTGAACACCAGATGACAAAGTCACGTGATGTTGAGAAGTATTAGTACCTCTGCCAACCCCCTCGGGGATATTCGGCGTGAAAGTTTGTGTTTGTGTGTTCTCCCCACTAAAGTTCCAAAAGTGATTGAGACATTTCGTATTCTAGGGATCACCCCTTCTAGGGATATTTAACCGTGAGTATGTGTATGTTTGTATGTATATACACCCTCTGTATGGGCTCAATATATTAACGTGTCTTTTATTATATTTTTTAAGAAAAATTGGTTTTAGCTAACTAGGCCACGAACATGGAGGACAACAAAATAAAAGAAGTGGACCAGTTGACGTTCAGCTCCTGGAGAATATTGAAGAATGTCATAGTCATCAGTCTGGCGTTTATGCTGCAATTTACTGCTTTTAGCGTAAGTATTTTTGCGAAATGTTTGTTACAATATTATATTACATATTATTATGTTACATATTTTGTATTTTAAAAATCAGTTCTAATTTCGGGGTTTTACTTACACTAATCAGAAAATAAGGATTGCGTACCTAATATAGCAAAAGTATATTTATATCAATTGTATTAAATTGCCGTGTGTGCTGGTTTAGAATGTCACTACCCCTTATACCCACGGGTGTCTTAAGAGGCGATTCAGGGTATGGGGCTTTTTAGGCTGCGAACCCACCAGAGCTGTGCGAGGTAGCTAAGCGTTGTGCGAGGAAAAAAATCACCAATAGAATCACTTCAATTTCCTAGCCTCGCTCAGCTCAGCTCTGGTGGAATAGGGTTTAGCGAAGCGAGGTCAGTCTACATACAAAACAAGCGAGAAATGTGTGCGAAGGATGTGTTGTGACGTTTGTGTTGCGAGAAATGTGTTGAGAGAAATGTGCTGCGAGGAATATGTTGCGAGGTTTGCGAAGATTCCCTGCCAGCCAGTCAACAGACGGCTGGTGTTGAAAGTAGACGTGCAGAAAATAGATATGGATAATTCCCCCCGTTACACATTTCACAGCTTCGCAACGCATCCTCGCACCGCACATTAATGCGCATTTTGACAGCTCCACTACACATCCTCGTACGACACATTTTACTCGCACAGCTCTGGTGGGTTCGCAGCCTTAAGGTGGTTTTTGGGCGATGCGGTTGGAGTCCCACCCCAACAATTCTTTATTTCTACCATTTTGTCCCTTATCAATCAACTTCCAAGTGTGGCTGAGGAGTTTCAAGCTCTGAAGCTCTGACTACCCCTTTTATTTATGGCAGAGATTTATAATCATGAGTAAATTTATGTATGTATTTATTTCTGCACTAGATTTATTTCCATTTGCCAAAAATCGTCGGTGTTTTAACTGTTGCCTATATTAGATGACAAAGTAATACCTACTCAGCCATATGGGTTTTTTCAAGATGTTAAAGCTAAGCGTCAACAACCTTGACAAAACAATACCATTTTTTACCAATGCTTATGCTTTAAATAGACTTCAGTTGTAGTAAATTTAAACATTGTGTTTTATATTTCGCTGCTTTCATATTATAGGGGCACAATTCAAAAAACATGATTGTTGGGAAAATGCGTTTAAAGAGTTTTGAGCCTCTGTATTTTCACAAAATCGGTCATAAATAAATTAAACTAATAATAACAAAATCATATAACTTTATACGTGTATGTCCATTAAGCAGGAAATGTCCATATATTATTCAAACTCGAAATCTCAATTTTTATAGATGTGCCCCTATAATATAGCGATTTGTTTTTATTGTCAGTAGGTAGATAGAGGTAGAGGTAGTAAAATTTTTGTTATTAAGTTTTTATATTGAGTGTCTGTGTGAAAGTAAAACATGATCGAATTAGGTTTATACCTGTAGTGTTTAGATTTTTGTAAATAAATAAATAAAATCATTCATGAAGTTATTTCACTGATGTTCAAACGGAGCAGAGCTATATCTCTGCCACCCGTGCGGGGCGTTAGGCGACCATGCAATGGATAATGGCTGAGAGTAGTTTAGTGATAAGACCGCTATTTGTTATTCTTGTTATTTTTTGTTAAATATTTACTTTTACTATTGTGTAGTGTCGGCTTAGAATTTAAGAGGCTTTAAGTTATTTTTGGGCGATGTGGTTGGAGACCCATCCCCCAGAAACCTTTATTCTCCTTGGTAAACCTTTAAACCTTTCTAAAAGTGGCTGAGGGCTTTCTTTTTCTGACGCTCTGGCTACCCCTTATAGGGATTTAAAGCAATGAGTATGTATTTACCTTTATTATATTTGTATCTTTTGACTGATTATAAGGATAATGTGTTGTAAAGTTTCCTTATTGTATACTATTACATAATTCTCTCCAGGGTGCAGCGAATCTCCAGAGCTCAATAAATGCGGAAGGTGGTCTGGGTACAGCATCTTTAGCAGCCATATACGCGGGTCTTATCACCTCCAATGTTTTTCTACCCGCAATTGTCATCAGGTATATTTTTTAAACTCTTTTTAATTATTCAATATTTTAAAATGTCTGGAAGATCATGTAGCTTGGTAGGAAAAGTATTGTAATCATAAGGAACGTGTGGGATTCCCGATTTTTATTCTATCCTGTGACAGTCTGATTGTAAAATACGACAAAATATCAAAATTTATTTTTAACGAAATTAAATCAAGTAAGTTTTCTCACTATTATGTATCTTGTACACCGACAAATGTTTAACAAAAACTTAAATTATTCAATGATTCTCAAAAAAACACCTCTGTATCTCTGACACCACTTCAGTGATATATGACATCAACGCTAAATGTATGTCTAAAAGAAAAATTCGAAAACAGAAATTAAACGTATTCTAAAATTCAGTAATTCTAAGTTAAACACAAATATAAGTTAAATAAAAGTACAAGACACAAAGACTACGGAAAATGACGAGTAACACAAATTACATGGCAACAATGAAATGAATGCTATTTTTTATGAGGAAACTGTTCAGCGGTAATTTATGTTAATGCTGTCTTAATAAAGTTAACAATCATGAGATGAGATTAGCCGTGCAAAAACTTCTTGTTATGTAGACACAAAAGATTTGGGGACAATATAGCTAGTTGCTCTAATCTATATTATCAAGTAATTTATTTCTTTTATCGTATCTATTCATGGATATAGCATCTATGTGTGCGGCTAGTTTACATTATCTCATATCGTAAGAGCTACAATTGGTATCTGACGCCGCAGATTATTGATAATATCTTCTTTGTACTCTCAATGGTAACAATACTTACATTAAATGTATTTAAGAACACTTAGAAATGAGGATGATAAAATTATACATAACTATACATATACACATGTCATTAGTTCTCATTGGATAGGCAAATTGACGATCGTCATCATCAGAATTTGACAAATAAAAATAAAATATATGCTGTAGCCGTTGTTGTAGATAAAAAGTTAGAACCAAAAATTTTATTAAATTTAATATTTCGCCAACGTAGGAACAGACCATTTCCTCGTTGTATCACGAGTAAGGGGTCTGTTCAAGCGTTGGCGTCATAGGACAAGAGTGTCAACTACTGAAATTTCAAGAATAAAAGTAGAAAATTTGTTAGATAATGAAAAAATGGGAGACGAATATATTGAGAAACTGGATGAGCGATTAAGTTGCGTAGACATGACGGATGATATGGAAATAAAAGATGCTTGGAATGTGCTCAAATCTGCGGTAATTGAATGTGCGACGGAAGTTTGTGGATTGAGCAAAAGGGAAAATCGACCAACATCAAGTTGGTGGGATAAAAGTGTGAAAGATGCGGTGAATGAAAAGAAGAAAGCTTGGCTCCATTTACTAGCAATCAAAGCTAGTAAACGGATGAATGTGTGTATAAATGATGACGAAGTTGAGAGATTTGAAGATGAATATAAGAGAATAAAGAGAGTGATTAAGAATAAAATAGAGCAGAAAAAGCGAGATCTGAAAGAATGGAGTGAAAAAAAACTCTCCGATAATTTCCAAAGTAATCAAAAATTATTTTGGAAATATATCAGACGTGAAAGGGGAGTTTCTCAAAACACGAGTACAAGTGTGATGAAGGATGAAAAAGGTGAACTAATGACTGATGGAACAACAATAAAAAGAGTATGGAAGGACTATTTTGAGGGTCTCTTTGAAAAAGAGGATGATCCCATAACTTCAGCAATTGAAAGCGATGTTAATTGTGACGAGGTAATGGGTGACGTGTCTGAAAGTATGATAAGTATGGAAGAAATTGTAAAAGCGATGAAAAGTATGAAACTAGGAAAAGCGGCAGGATATGATAGGATATGTGTCGAAATGAGGAGGGCTGGTAAAGGGTCAGTGGCTTCTTGGCTGTTCTTCCTTTTTCAGAAGTGTTGGGCACTTGGCAAAGTACCAAAAGATTGGTGTAGAGCCGTGATTGTGCCCCTATATAAAGGGAAAGGGTCACGCCAAGAAGCAAAAAACTGCCGTGGTATCAGCCTACTTAGTGTTGTCGGCAAATTGTATGCGAAAGTTCTGATCAAAAGGGTGATGAAAGAAACGGATGAAAAAATTTAGGATGTACAAGCAGGATTTAGGAAGGGAATGGGATGTATGAATCAAGTCTTCTCCTTAAGGTGCATCACAGAGAAATTTTTGGTAGAAAACAAAAAAGTGTATTGCACTTTCATTGACTTGGAGAAGGCGTATGATAGGGTAGTAAGAAAGTATTTGTGGAAGGTGTTGTCTAAGTTCGGTTTGGGGAGCCAACTTATACGTGCATTGGAGTCACTCTATGAGGATTCCAATGCATGTGTGAGAGTAAACGGAGAAGACACGGACTGGTTTGAGATCTCTAGGGGTGTTCGACAGGGTTGTGTGGCTTCTCCGTGGCTCTTCAATTTGTTCATGGACGACTGTTTGAAAGAACTGCGCGAAAGTGATTATGGACTGAAAATGAGTGGTTTCATCATTAAATGCCTCTTATACGCTGACGATCAAGTATTACTTGCATCAACGGTAAATGAGTTGCAGGAGATGGTGAACATTGCGTGTAAGTCTTTCCAAAGAAAGGGAATGAGAGTGAATGTGGATAAAACCAAAACAATGGTTTTTGAAAGAGAGGAAAGTATGACAGAATGTGACATTGTGGCATGGTAAGAAAGGGGAACAAGTGAAAGAATTTGTATATCTGGGGAGTTTGTTTACTAGGGATGGAAAATGTGAGGAAGATATTGAAAGGAGAGTTAGAAAGGGAAACGCGGTGAATGGAGCCATGAACAGTCTGATGTTGAGCCAGTCGTTGTCAGAAAAGGCTCAAATGGCTGTGCATAATGCTGTTCTGGTTCTCACGCTGATGTATGGTAGTGAATGTTGGGCATGGCAGAAGAAGCATGAAAGTAGAGTTGATGCAGTGGAAATGAGATCCCTCAGAAGTATATGTAATGTAAGGCTGTGTGATAGAGTTAGAAATACTGTGATCCGTGAACGAGTTGGTTTGAAAGATGACGTAGTATGCAAGATAGAAAAAGGAATGTTGAGGTGGTTTGGGCACATAGAGAGGATGGATACTTTATGAAAATAAAGTAGCGAAAGAGATATATAGAGCCAATGTGGATGGGATTGTTAGTAGAGGACGGCCTCGTAAAACGTTTCTTGACCAGATAGAAAACGTTCTTATAAAGGCGGGGGTCCGAAGTGAGAAGAATAAAAGAGCATGTATGAAAAGAATAATGAATGTAAGGGAAACAAGAGAGGTTTGTCAAGATCGTACTAAGTGGCGATCGATAGTCTCTGCCTACCCCAATGGGAATAATGGGCGTGAGTATAAGTATAAGTAAGTTCGCACATTGTGTTGTCGAAGGCTATAACCGGGTAAAGAAGTCAAATGTTCCGCTGGACCTTACGGCCAATATCCTAAATATTAGACACAAAGCTAGTCATTGATTTGCCAATGTTTGACCCATAAATATTGACACTTTTTCTTGAAATGTCTCTTTAATGATATTTTAACTTTTCCAAATATTTTTAAACTGCAAATCTGTTTCTTTGAAATTCAAATATGTTGTTAATCACCATAGGAGTGATATTTTTTCGACAGACGAAATGTTTCTATGTCACACACAATACCTTGTTAAATTTTTTAATTTAAATATATTATTCTTAACAGTCAGCGTAACCAATCATTAATTTCTAACGCTTATTAAACATCTCATTCCCTTCTGATTCACATTTCAATCGATCAATCGGAGTGGAGCATTATGTTTTCTTTCTAAGCAAAACAACTTAGGACGTTGCAAATTAATACGTCAATGTTATTTTATACAATTATTTTTGGTGGATTTAGCCGTGTAGTGCCGGCTTAGATAGCCGTGTAGTGCCGGCTTAGAATGTCGCTACCCCTTTCTACCCACGGGTGTCGTAAGAGGCGACTAAGGATATTGGGGCTTTTTATTGGATTTTTGGGCGATGCGGTTGGAGACCCATCACCAAAAACCTTTATTTTTACCATATTTTCCCCACTCAACTTCCAAAAGTGGCTGAGAAATTTATAATTCCTTAACTCTGGCTACCCCTTCTAGGGGAATATAGCCGTGAGTATATGTATGTATGTATGTATTTTTTGGTGGAAATAAGTGCGATGGATTATTTGAACGACGAGTACATTTTTTTGATTTTAAAATCTCGTATATTATCATTAAACTACAACTAGCTATATAGTGTTAGCTTAGAATAACACTAATCTATCTCTTTCCGGGACTGTCGTAAACAGCGATTGAAGGTACTTGTGAAGTGGTTTACTTACATGCTTCACAAGAACATCATTTTCTATTATTTATTCCTTCTTTATATCAGTAACCGATTAACTCCTATGACTGCTCGAGACCCATACACGTACATGCTTACATTCATTTACTCACGGCCATAAATCCAAAGAAGGGATTGCCAGAAATTCAGAGCTAGAAACTCCTCCACTCCAGCCACATTTGGCAGTTGATGATATGGTAGAAATAAAGTATACCAGGTACGTACATACATACATACATACATATACTCACGGCTATAAATCCCTTAACGGGGTAGCCAGAGCTTTGGAATGAAAAATTCCTCAGCCACTTTTGGAAGTTGATTGGGGAAAAAATGGTAATAATAAATGTTTTTGGTGACGGGTCTCCAACCACATCGCCCAAAAATCACTTAATAAGCCACTATACCCTTAGTCGCCTCTTACGATCACCCACGGGTAGAAATGGGGTAGTGTTATTCTAAGCCGACTCTACACGGCTACCATGTACGTAAAAAAAAAAAACAGTTTATTAACACACCAAAAATTACAGATACATAGTAAATTGATGATCCTTGCACTAGGCGGAGCCTGTATCGCAGGGATCGGTAAAACAAAAACTACCAAAAAAAAGCTTACTAATTAATTGTTTACAAAAAGAGATCTTAGTAATAAAATTGTACATTTTACTTTATTTTAAGATTGTTAGACTACAAAAACATGAAAAATAATATAATAATAGAAAATAATATTAACTGCCACAAAGAAACAAGGTAAAGAAAAAACAGTTATATATTATAATAACTGAGAGAGATGCGTGTTTGTGCGCGCGCGTGTGTGTGTGTGAGTGAGAGTGTGTGTGAGTGTGTGTGTGTGTGTGTGTATGTGAGTGTGTGTGTGTGTGTTTATTAAAGAGCAATATTAATTCAATACTTTTAACAAAGATTCCGCTTCATCAAAACTGATTTCCATAATTATAGCAGATACCTTCTTTTTAAAATCCCAGTTACCATAAGATTTTAAGTCAGGAAATTTGGAAATTAATTTATTGTACATAAAAGGCACGTGTATATTAATAATGAAAATGTTTCTTCCACAGATGGCTGGGCACAAAATGGGCAATGTCCCTATCATTCATAACATATATGCCGTATATTGCAGCTCAGTTGCATCCCACCTTCTGGACTTTGATCCCAACTGGCATTCTAGTGGGATTCGGTGGAGGGCCTCTATGGTGTTCAAAGTGCACATATTTATCTATGGTACGCATTTTTACCTTGTTTATAGTTTTGTGTGCCCCTGGTTAGCGTTCTAATAGTTTAATAGAACGCTAACCACTAGTTGTAAATAAATTTGCTCAATTTTCCATAAAGAACTCAAGACTCAAACGTTCACGCCGAATATCCCCGAAGTAGTTGGCAGATGTACTAATACTTCTGAACATCACATGACATCGTCAGCTGGTATTAAGAGTACCCACATTTACTTGGACAGTGTACTCACACGATAGGGGGCAGGCCTATCGCCGTCTGGTACGAATACACTGTCACATGACTAAGGACAATTTAGCTATGTGGGTTTCCTCATGATGTTTTCTCTCACCGATAATAACCATGATAAATTAACCACACATATGACTAGAAAAGACAAATTAGTGAAGGCCCGACCCGGGATTTGAACTCACGCTTGTCCGTATTGACTGGCGGTCGTTCCCATTGGACTATCATGGCTGTCAAACTATGAACGTCTGTAAAAAACATGATTGTTATTTAAATTATCAGCTTTAAATTTCTATCTTACTATTTCAGGTTTCAGAATGTTACAGCAAAATTTCCAAGACATCCGCAAGTACATTGCTAATACAGTTCCTAGCCATCTTCTTCATGATCTTCCAGCTCAACCAAGTTTGGGGAAACCTCATTTCTTCCTTGGGTAACTTCCCTAGACATATTATTTACAAACATAACATATACTAACGGCTATAAATCCCTAGTAGGGGTAGCCAGAGCTAAGGAATTAGAAATTCCTCAGCCACTTTTGGAAATGTGAGTAGGGAAAATAATTATTTACAAATAAATAATATTAATGTCTGTTCTTAATATTAATCGAATATAATTAAACATATAGGTGCAAAGGTATTTAGCTGTGTAGTGTCGGCTTAGAATAACACTACCCCATTTCTTCCGGTGAGTGTACGTAAAAAGCGACTAACGGTATTGGGGCTTTTAAGGGATTTTGGGTGATACGGTTGGAGACCCATCACCAAAAACCTTTATTTAAATATCTTTTCCCCACATAACTTTCCAAAAGTGGTTGAGGAATTTCTAATTCCTTAGCTCTGGCTACCCCTTCTAGGGATTTATAGCCGTGAGTATACGTATGTATGTATATAGGTACAAAAATATTGTATTTCTCAAATTATTTTACGTCTGCCTGTTTGTTCCGGCTGATCTCTGAAACTGCGGGACAGATTATGAAGGAACTTTCAGCGGAGATAGTTAGTAATTAATAATTTAAGGAACTTCTTAGTTCTGCTTTTAATACCTTTAATACTTGAACGAAGCTAGGCCAGTCCGCTAGTTCACTATTAGCGTCAAAAAATCAGCATTCGGATGTTTTTTCAATTATTCATTACATATATAATGTTTAAGTTTAGATAATGAGTTCCAAGAGGCTTCAATGAATAGACATGAGAATTGGTAATTCTATTAAATTATGACGTTATATGCTGGGCAGTTCGTATTTCCGAGTAGCGTAAAAAAAACAACGTCTAGCTTTCCTTATATTTTGTACAATTATCTCCGAGCTCCGAGGTATTAAGGTGGGTGTTATACTAGCAATCTTTTCTGTAATTATAAATAAAATTTAAAATACAATTTTATGTCCTTATCAACATTTGACTTAACTTCCCTTGAAAATTGTGCATTTCAGTTCTTACATCCGGTGACAGTAAAGAGGCGCTCACTGCCTTAAATGACTCAATGATACTAGAAATTTGCGGAGCCAACTTCCTGCCTAGCGCAGATGCGGGGGAAGCACTGGTACCTCAGCCGCCTGAGAAGATACAACTTATGATTGGTAAGTGTAACTAAATTTAAATATATACATATGTATGATCATTATCATCATGCAAAAAAACCCTATTGCTGGACATAGGGCTCTCATATATCCCGTGTGTCTCATATTGTCCGTGTAGTGTCGGCTTAGAATAACATTACCCCATTTCTACTCGTGGGTGATCGTAAGAGGCGACTAAGGGTGTAGGGGCTTTTTAAGTGATTTTTGGGCGATGTGGTTGGAGACCCGTCACCAAAGACATTTATTATTACCATCTTTTCCCCAATCAACTTCTAAAAGTGGCTGAGGAATTTCTCATTCCAAAGCTCTGGCTACCCCGTTAAGGGATTTATAGCTGTGAGTATATGTATGTATGTACCACAACGACCGGTTTCATAAATATCTTCTTTAATATATAAAATTCTCGTGTCACAATGTTTGTCTCCGAACTCCTCCGAAACGGCTTTACCGATTTTAACCAAATTTTGCATGCATATTCAGTAGGTCTGAAAATCGGCTAACATCTATTTTTCATACCCCTAAGTTTTAATGGTTGTTCACCCTTAACATTTTTTTTATGAAAACGCCTAAAGTTCGGCATACCAAATTTACAGTACGAAGTCTGTCGGATCAGCTAGTGTTATATAAATAAATAGGTTGAGGTTGGGGGATGAAATATGTGTATGTCTCTTACGGTTTTCTGGATTCTAAGTTATGCGCAGTTAACAATGACAATCAAGTTAAACATTCATCATAAACACGTATATATTATTAAGTGAAGTGAGAGCTTTCAAAACACTATAAAAGCCATGTTTCTAATTGCGTATAATTTGAGAACAGTCAGCTGTTTTCAGAAGGAAAACAAAAGAGTTTGTTCATATTTTGGAACACAATTATCACGTTATTTGTTTTTTTTTCTCTGTATACTGAACAGAATACAAGAATTCAAAATAGACAGACTTACAGACTGTCATTCTACGAAATGTCTACGAATTACATTTGTAAAAGTTATGGTACGTGTTGTCACTCACACAGACTTATTATATGACTATTATATAACTTCTTTACGCGATTATAGTGTTATATTCATAAATGCAAATGAATCATCCAAGTATATGGTAATTTTGTTTAAATTATAGTCAAAATGATGAATGTAATGGTTACAGGGATTTACCTCGCGTGTATGGTGGCTGCTAGTTTGCTGGTCGCTGTTGGTGTCGACTCTATGAAAAGGTTAATCTTACGTACATACATACATATACTCACGACCCTTAATCCCAAAAAGGGTAGCTAGAGCTGTAGAGCTAGAAACTCCTCAGCCACATTTGGAAATTGATGATGGGTCTCCAACCAAATCGCCCAAAAACCACTTAAATACCCCATATCCTCAGTCGCCGCTTACGACAACCTTGCCTAGAAAAGGGTCTACGGTTCAAGGCAATCTACGGTGAATCTTCTTACTGTGTTATCTACCATCTTAAATGAAGGAGCTATTAGATTGCTTCCACATAATTATAACACGACAGCAGTGGTCATTAGAAACGTAATAATTTCAAAATCAAATGACAGAAATTCTGCGCTCTTCATCATTCAGCCAAAAAACGTCTATTATTGGAAAAATAGGCCTTCCTAGAGATCCTTCTCACACGAAGCAAATTGTATGAAAATTATCTTAGTGTAGGTTTCAGCTGAATTTATGTATTGAGATACCTATGTATCTTCGTCTAATCTAAACAGATCAAGACGCATGGCAGTGCGTCAAGCCAAGCCAAGGCGGCGAGCGCTTACCGTATGTGTATATTACACGAACCATTTGGAGTGACTTTTTACACCATCATAACTCAAAATCTAATCAACATAAACCAACCAAATTTGGCTCATTTGTTGATATCAAGGATACAAACTAGTAGCCTAATTTCCATAAAAGGGTTATTAAGATATAAACGTCCAAAAATCGCGATTTTTTTAGTGACTCACTGACATATAGATCAAAAAGCTAACCCACTTCCAGATATCCCAGGAAGTTGAAATTCGGCATCCAGGTCGGTGATCAAATATTAACAAAGGAAAAAATCTGAAAACGGAGAATTTTTAAGATTTTTCAATATTTCCCTCACAAGAACATTTTGTATAGAAATCATAATAAATTCCATGATGTTTACGCCTGATCCGCGTGTATAGGCAATCCGCAGGCGCGGCGGCGCGGAGATCGCTGGCGGGAGAACGCACTACGCAACCAACCACCGTCGACTTAACATACACATTGTAAATGTAATAACTGTCTTATTTAAAAGTAAATGTTTTATTGGCAAGTCTTCGTCTTTATTATTCCTTGCCTTAACATTTGGCGACCGTGACAGGACAACCTGCCTCCACTTCAATGGCGCCTTGGACGTGTGTCACGCCTTTATCCAGGAGCGGACGGTGTTAGCCGGGTTGCTGATGTAACCACATCAAAAGGGGTCTTACGTAGAGCAGTAAATAGGCTTTGTTTACTACCCCACGAGAATATTAAAAGCTAACTACATCAAGCTTTCAACGTCCCGGAGGATGTTTACGCCTGATCCGCGTGTATAGGCAATCCGCAGGCGCGGCGGCGCGGAGATCGCTGGCGGGAGAACGCACTACGCAACCAACCACCGTCGACTTAACATACATATTGTAAATGTAATAACTGTCTTATTTAAAAGTAAATGTTTTATTGGCAAGTCTTCGTCTTTATTATTTCTTGCCTTAACACATGATGAAATGTTGTTGACGCTAATATAAAACTCCGTTCTGAATAGGTTTAGGTATGCTATGCATACTTACTTGATCATTTATTAAACTTCGACGCTAAAGTTATTTGCAATTACAAAACTCAAACTATGAGTATAGGTACTAACTGTACTAGCACAGCCCGGTTGGTTGCGAACAATAGCAATACATTTCTTCAATATATAAAAACTCAGATTTGATTCCTGTCGTACTAATTAATAGGTATCATAACACCTAGTACCTATCTCATGTCAGCAGAACGGCGACCACTGTATGAGTCATACAGTATGAGTATGACACAACATCGGATAGCGTTTTCATAATACATAGATACCTACTAATCATTAAACCTACGGAAATTAAATAAAATGATTTGATTTTGTGTAATGTCAGCGCTCATAATCATATTTAATAACATAATACTATTTCATCATCATCATCAGCCCACACTCGTCCACTGCTGGACATAGGCATCTCCCATGGCGCGCCACCTCTTCCTATCCTCGGCCAGCCTCATCCAACCACTCCCGGCCACCTGCTTTAGGTCGTCGGTCCAGCGGGCTGGAGGGCGCCCCACACTGCGTCTGCCAGTGCGTGGTCTCCACTCAAGAACTCGTCTTCCCCAGCGGTTATCGGTTCTTCTAATACTAAATAATACTATTTATGATTGTAATAATGATAATTACATACATGAAATAACATAAACTAACTTAAACTTAGTCGCTACCACGTCGCTACAAGCGTGGGGCCACAGGAGATCACAGGGCAAGACGCGCGGGGTGAGGGGCAGGGGCGGGGCATGACGGGATCTGCGAACGTACCAAAGCGAGCGCCAGCCGCGCTCATACGCGCGAGCGACCCCATGTTGTTCGGTTGTCTAGCGAAATCCCGCCTATAAGGTTGAGTTTTATGCTTCGTCGTCGTATGAGTTACAGCTGGTAACGGTGTTGTAAATTCTGCTTTTTTTCTTGCTGATTGTTTTTAGATTGGGTTGTTTGTAGGTTTGTTTCTTTTGCCAAATTCATTGATTTGTTTGATTAAAATAGTAGATAGAAAGTAATGTATAAAATCAAACGCAGAAAAAAGAAATACCAACTTATTTCTTAACAAAAAGTAATGATATCCCACCAAAAACATTTTAAATGTAAAAAATGTTAGCCAAGCAAATACAATACAAAAATTTATAATATGTTAACTAAAAGACTTTGCAGACAAAAGGATTGATATCTGAATGGTTGCCAAGCACTGCAGATAATCCTGAAATACAAAGTAGATAACAAGTTAAATTAGAGTTTTGATTTAATTTGGCTAGTTTTCACCACAAAATCAAATTAAAATGTACCTAGCAGATAAGTTGATTATCATGATAACTCGTATGTGGAAACGAGCCAAGTTAAATCAAAACTTTAATTTAACTTGTTATCTACTTTGTATTTCAGGATTATCTGCAGTGCTTGGCAACCATTCAGATATCAATCCTTTTGTCTGCGAAGTCTTTTAGTTAACATATTATAAATTTTTGTATTGTATTTGCTTGGCTAACATTTTTTACATTTAAAATGTTTTTGGTGGGATCTACTCTACTTAGGCAACCGTGCATCTGCATATTTATTTATTTTATTTTTTTAGGAAATCTATATATAATCTATATAGGTAAGATTGATAGTCCAATGCTATTAACAAATCTCCACCAATAGAATGTTATGGTATTACTCACATTTTATTCGTTAGTCATTGTGTTTAACTGTAAATATTCAATAAACGAATAGGTAACTAGATCATCATTATGTCTTTTCAACTTTTGACAAAGTAATTTTTAAATTTTTATATGTATTTTATATCTATGTTATAACCAGTTATTCTTTTAAAACTCACTTGTCTGGATAATAAATATTCTCATAATCAAAGGACAGAAAAAATAAATATGTTTAAAATCTATTTCACCATTTTCCCCCTTTATAAGTGGCTGAGAAATCGTTGATTCCGAAAGTCTGTCTACCTCTAGTTTTTTATTTATCCTAAAAGTTTAGGTTCAGGGTTTTAGCCTAACTAATAAATACTCCTCCGCAGTTATGAATCTCAAAGACCTTCGACAGCGGTCCTATCAGGCACCGAGCTCCTTGCCGTCACCACCAAGCTGCTGATGAAACCCAAACAGCTACTGATGGTCGTCATCACGGTCTTCATCGGGTTCCAGCAAGCTTTCTTCGGGGCTGACTTTACTGCTGTAAGCAGAAACTATTAATTATTGAAACAAAAACATAACACAAGATGTACCTTTAAGCCAAATCCATTGATCAATTAAAAGCAGTCTTTGTAGTGTGATCGAATTGTACAATTACTTTATTTTAACTTAATATGAATGACTTTGTATGATCTACAAAAATTTATGTTTAATCGTAAGGGTATTGCGCAAAACCACAATAGCCATCGCAGGGAATAAACAAAAGAAAGTGTTGCTAAAAAGTATATATATTTATTGTTTCAAAACTTTTGATCTCCAAAGGTCTAAAATGTGCATATGTCTCGCCCATTGCCATTTAAGTTTCAGAAGTAGAAGTGTAGCTGTCTAGTGTCGGGTGAGAATAACACTAACCCATATCTTCCCGCCGCGGGTATCGTAAGAGGCGACCTAGGGGTATTGGGGCTTATTAAGTGTTTGTTGGGCGATGCAGTTGGAGCCTCATCACCAACAATCTTTATTTACAATCCTTTCCTCACTTAACTTCCAAAAGTGCTCAGCCATTTTAATTCGAAGCTCTGACTACCCCTTTCTAGGATTCAGCTTACGTATATATGTATGTAAGTAGGAGTTTGTATTTTAAGGGAGTTTAAGATTATTAAATATTTTTTTCTATTCTACTCGTGTACTGTGCTGATCCAGACAGCGTTTTTGTGTATCAATAGTTCATGAAAATAAAATAGATCTCAGCAATGGTTGTGCAAATCTTATTTGAATCATTGTTTTGTTATTCCAGTCATTTGTATCGTGTGCCATCGGAACCGGGACGGTCGGCTTCATCATGACAACTTACGGCATTGCTGATGTCTTTGGATCCATTGTCACTGGTTATTTGGCAAAGGTGAGGTTTAGGTGAGGAGCTGTGTAGTGTCGGCTTAGAATAGCACTACCCCATTTCTTACGGTGGGAGTACGTAAGAGGCGACTTACGGACTTGGGGCTTTTTAAGGGATTTTTGGGCGATGCGGTTGGAGACCCATCACCAAAAACCTTTATTCTACCATCTTTTCCACACACAACTTCCAAAAGTGGCTGAGGAATTTATAATTTCTCAGCTCTGGCTACCCATTTTAGGGATTTATAGCTGTGAGTATATGTATGTATGTGAGGTTTACTATACTTGCTTTACTCAATGTTGTAATTCCTTGGAAGGGATAGCCAGAGCCACATATCACTATATTTTGATTTAAGACTAAAACCACTTTCTACCGTTACCGTTTTTTGCCGTAGTCACTTTTTACCGTTACAAGTTACCAATTATTTAATATAACCTTCACTAGTCCAACCACTTCATGAGTCCAGTCAAAGGATGCGGTGTAGTACTTCCATATTTCTCAAAATGAAATACATACATATATATACTCACAGCCACAAATTCCAAAAAGGGGTAGCCAAAGCATCAGAGCTGGAAAATCCGCAGCCACATTTGGAAGTTGATAAGGGACAAGATGGTAGAAATAAAGTATCGTTGGTGATGGGTCTCCAACCGCAGCGCCGAAAAACCACTTAGAAAAGCTCCATACCCTTTGTAGTCTCTTACGACACCCGTGGACAGAAAGGGGTAGCGACATTCTAAGCCAGCACTACACGGCAATCTATTGTATTTAAACTAAATTTTATTTTAAGACTCATCTATTAATGTATTTTTTTAATATCCGCAGATAACAGGAAGAAACCCTCTCTTAATCGTAGCGTTCCTCAGTCACCTGGCACTATTCCTGACTATCCTGTTTTGGAAGCCGCAGCCGTCTCAAAGTTATGTTTCCTTCATCATTGCCGTGGTTTGGGGACTTTGCGACTCCTTGTGGATGGTGCAGCTTAATGGTGAGGGAATATTCTCTAACCTTAACTTAATACTATTTTGTTATGTTTTATATTACAAGTAATTATTTAAACACTTTATTGCATACAAAACAACACACAAACAGTATATTACATAATAGGTACAACAGTATATGTACACAAAGGCGGACTTATCGCCTTAACGCGATTTCTTCCAGTCAACCTTTATTATTGTATTGTTTATTAATTTGTTTCTTTCTTTCTTTAATATTATATTTCTAAAACGTATTTGTGTATTTTATTTAGGTATTTGTATTACTTGTATATATAAAAGTATGTAGTTATGTATGTATGTGTGTTCATATGTGTGTAATATGTATATTATTTTGTAAGTTAGTTTTAAAGTAAACTTGTTTTGTGCATCTACCCAGATAACTAGTTTACCGATCTCACCTTCCAAAGGTTGTCTGGAAGAGATCGCTTTTAGCGATAAGACCGCCGATTGTACCTCACTGTAAACTGCATGATAATTTAACATAAACGTTACATAACATAAACGTTCACGCCGTTTATCCCCGAAGGGGTTGGCAGAGGTACCAATACTTCTGAACTCACATGGCAAGCGCCATCTAGTTTCCAGAGAAGGTACCCACGTTTTGCTTAGACAGTGTACTCACGTGATAGGGGGCAGGCCTATCGCCGTTTTGTACGAATACACTGTCACATGACTAAGTACAACTCAGCCATGTGGGTTTCCTCACGATGTTTTCCCTCACCGTTAACAACCATGATAAATTAACCACACATATGTCTTTAGAAAAGACAAATTGGTGTAGGCCCGACCCAGGATTGGAACTCACGCCCTTCTGTTTTCGGGCGGGTGTTCTACCCACTGGACTATCATGTCGCTTTCATGATGATGCATGATAATTTCTTTTGTAAATTTGTGTTTGATGTACAATAAAGAGTTATTCTATTCTATTCTATTCTATAAAGTGAGTGGTAACGGCTTAAAAAATCACTATGACAAGCCAGTATTTTTTTGCATGTGTCGTATGGAGCAACTTTGGGTACTGTTGCTTTTAAAGTGACTTATATGTTATGGCTGGACAGCCTTATCACTCTTCATATTATAAGTACACATTTCAGTTAAAGTTCGTAATTTTAAATCAATGTTTTCTTATGACGTTACTACTAAAATTATCGCCCGTAAATCTTTTCTGGGGTATGGTAGTAGATCTATGTTTCATCTTCAATAATAAAACGACGAAAAAAAACTTTTTATCCCGTTGAAACAACCCCAAACCAGCTCCCCAAGTGGTCACACGTATGCGTTTTTGATCGACATTCAGTAAAAGCGGCACCCATCGCGCGGAGAGCTGCTTCATATCTAAATGTCGGTGTAAAATATTGCGCACATGTTAGTCCGAGATGCCTACTATCTCGACTATCTCTCTCACTTTTAGTCTTCTGTCGGTCAACACTATCACTTGTGCTAGTACGACCGCACCGAAAATCTGTTAAACACTTATGAATCATTTTAATCGATGAAACAGAGTCCCCATAATTTTTATTAAGTGTTTGTTTCGATCCAGGATAGTTCTTTTTCGCAAAAAAATATGTTTTAATAAGACACGAAATGAACTTTTCTTAATCTTTGCAAAGCTGTGCTAAATTGTTTTTCTTTTTTGGCTGTTTACAAAAACCCAGAGTTTTTAGCACTGAAGTTTTTAGTTTAGTTCTTTAAAGGAGTTGTGAACAAGCAGGTTCCTTGCACTTTGCGATAATCTTATTCTAAAATAGATTTATAACTCCGCCCTCGTATTGTTTCAGCCTATTGCGGCACTCTTTTCGTTGGTAAAGAAGAAGCAGCCTTCGCTAACTTCAGGCTATGGGAGTCTGTGGGATTTATCATAGCATATTTAATATCACCATATTTGAGGACGAGTGTCAAGACATACATCTTGCTGTCAACCATGGTGGTAGGAATGGTGGGGTATCTCATTGTTGATTACCAGGAGACCAAGGAGAGTAAACGATTACGGAAAAGTGAAATAGAAATAAATGGAATAAAAGGCTGTGATAATATAGCATTTAGTTATAAAGAATAAATGATGAATTAATAATACAGGGTGTAATTGTAATGACTGTTTTCCTTGAAAAGTATGATTAATTATCACGTATAGAGGCAGAATTCGTTGAAAAAAAACACACTTATTTTTTTTCAAATTTTGTTAAAATTTGCACTAAGAAAGTAGTACTATTGACACCAACACGCTCAATGTATGCGTGAAACGCGATGACAAGGCGGGCAACTCAGCTGACAGCTGCGACCCGCCGTGACCCTTAACCGGCGGCCAAATCAAATCAAGGCCAGTAAAGTAATCAATCGAACTTAGCTTCTAATATCTTCCTATTTTTTACATGTTATTATTTGACATGATAAATTTGAATAACACTACCCCATAGTTAATACTGCGGTGGAATGCGGCAGTATGTTCAGAGAAAAATTCATAATTCGTAAACATCGATCGCCGCGAAATTCAAAATCTGCATGTATCAACAAGTCGGGCGGGCTTGTCGGCATTACATCAAAGGAACAGTATTAGACTGTCTTAAAGTCTAACTAGACAAGCTCGCTATTAGACTGTGCTGAATACCGCATGCTAACTCATTTTCAAAGCGTACGTAGCCGGTGGCGGTTGTCATAACCGCTTAAGTACGAAGTGTTTGATTGGAATAATCTTTATGAATTTTCTGCCATAAATATGGCATGTCTCGATACAAATCGAGAACATTAAAAAGCACTTCTTTTTCCTTTGAACAAGCCATTGTACACGTCCCGCCACAGCAAAACACATGTCACGCACGCCTTCGCTCTGCGGCTGCCGCGCGATAAATGAACAGTCTAGCGTGCTAAATCTTATTACACTACGCGGTATTCAGCAAGCAAGCAAGTAAGCACGGCCGAACCCATTCGGTCGCTCTAATTAGACAGGCTAACTTGCTAACTCTTATTACACCATGCTCAATCTAAGTTAGACTGTCTGAATATTGCGTAATGTAATAACCGCTTTAGTTGTTTGTAGCTCATTGTGTTTGTGTCGCTTATGATTGGATGTCACTTTGATTTTTCGCATTAATTTTCGGAGTGTGAGTTCAGTTTTAGTATCTTGTGTTGTGATTGTGTTGAGTAAATATGGCGTACACGAACCAGCAAAGTTCAGTGTTGGTGTTTTATAATATTAATTCTCAAAATGTTCTGCGTTTTGCGCAAATAAAGGTGATAGCCCGGATCTGCCACTGCCAATCAAAACGGGGTGAGTTATTTTTATTCGTATTCTTTAGTTAACTGTGATAAAGTACAGATACACCCGTTTAGAGCCCTTTAGCCCCGAGAGAGTTTAGTAAACACTAAGAACTCCTCCAATTTCGATGTCGGTTAATGAATGAATAGGTATCTCTTGCGCACTTTATTTTATGCCACGTAAATGCATCGTTTCGAGGGTCTCTATTTGTTTTTAACTTTATTATCTTACGCTCATGAAGTACATACATTACATACATACTCACGCCGTTACTTCCCATTGGGGAGGCAGAGATGTAAAGTAAAACAAAAATAGCGGTAGCTGATTATTTAGGACGACAGTTTTGTTATAATCGTCGGTGTTAATTAATAGAGATAGATTTTTTACATACATATTCTCACGCCATTAGTTCCCATTGGGGTAGGCAGAGACTATCGATCGCCACTTCGTACGATCCTGGCAAACCTCTCTAGCTTTGTTTACATCCATCAATCTTTTTACTTGAAAATGTTTGAATTACACTACCCCATATTTAATACTGGATTGAAATACGAGGCGACTAAGACCACAGCCTCACCAGGCGCGGCGATAAGTTCAAAGAAAAATCAAACATAGCCGCGAAATTCAAAAAAATTTTGCATTGCTGTCATAGTGCGGTTTATACGGTCACGAGCAAGTGTGCGCAAGACTAGATGGTCACATGACGCGCCCGCTGTTCTCTGTGTGTGGGTGAGACATTATACGGGTAGGAACTAGGAGTGTGTGCGCTAGGCTAGTGTAGATAACCACAGTTTTCCATCTGATGGAGAAAGTAGGTTTTTCTGCTAAAGCGGTTTTAATCTTTTTGTTTATTTCATATGGTGGATATTAAGCATTAAACTTTAATATACGAATTAATATTGAAGTAACAATCGCCGTCAAACTAACACGCTGTATACCATTTAGTTATAAGAAAGAAATTATGAATTGTTTTTCTTGTTTTTTTTTTTTTGATTTGTAGGATTAAAGTTGCTTATGTGATGATGGCTTCAAATAGCAATACCTAATTGATATACGGAGCTTTATGTACTCGGCCGGGGATGAGGTGGCTTAGTAACATCCATAAAGATATATAACTATAGTTAGTTGCCATGTAGTGCCGGCTTAGAATGTCGCTACCCCTTTCTACCCACAGGTGTCGTAAGAGGCGACTAAGGGTATTGGGGCTTTTTATTGGATTTTTGGGCGATGCAATTGGACACCCATCACCAAAAACCTTTATTTTTACCATCTTTTCCCCACTCAACTTACAAAAGTGGCTGAGGAATTTATAATTCCTTAGCTCTGGTTACCCCTTCAAGGGAAATATGGCCGTGAGTATATGTATGTATATGTAGTTATTATTTCTCTACGGTAACATCCTTTGTATAAGTCTTTTCCTCTCGAAGTTGAATCTTTGAATAAATACTCAAAGACTCAAATGTTCACGCCGTGTATCCCCGAAAGGGTTGGCAGAGGTAATAATTCATCTGAATATTTCGAGAGATTATCATCTGGTGATCAGAGTATCCACAGACAGTGTACTCACGTGATGAGTGGCAGGCCTATCGCCTTTTTGTACGAATACACTTTCATATGACTAAGTACAACTTAGCCATGTGGGTTTCCTCACGATGTTTTACTTCATCAATATCAACCATGATAAATTAACCTATAAAATACTTGATGATTCTTTTTAATTAGGGCGTTTTTACGTTTTTGTTAATTTTTACAACCCAGGGCCTATTCCTATTCTTTTAGACACGGTTAAAGTACACTAAATTTCCAATTAATTAATAATATTTGATATTGGTAGGCTAAACATTTGACTATCAAAAACTTCGCAAATTTTCAAAATTAAGATAAAGAATTACAGTATATTTTACCGCTAAGGAGTTGGTTTGTGTTAAAAAATAAAAGTTACAACTTTTTTTTACTTACCTCTTCAATTTTATTCAGATAAGATGGTGTCAATAATTATAAAGAGAAAACAATCATGATATGTCTCATTTTCTTGGAAATTTAGCTTTATTTAATCTATACTTATAATAAATCTGTAGAGAGGTCAATTCTGTACATGAAATATATTTTCAAAATAACTATCAGGTGATGATTAGGGATCGATACTGATGCCAAAAATGCAATCAGTAAAATTTTTGTCTGTCTGTCTGTCGGTTTGTATGTTCCTTATGGAAACAAAAACTACTCGACGGATTCTAAAGAAACTTGGTACAATTATTCTTCATACTCCTGCGCAGGTTTTCGTATACTTTCCAGCAGAGAAGTAAAGGGGAATTTTGGGAAATTTTGGGAAAACGGGAGAAGTTACTCCATTTTTCAAGCTTCCGTCGCGTGTGCAGCCTTAATGGTTAAACTTACATAGAAATCATGTATGACGGAAAAATTCTGCATAAAATTATCTAAAAAAAATCCTTGACAGTTTATGTCTATCGTCTATTTCGGAACATTCTGATTATATTTGTTTACTCTTACGTTTGTAAACCTCTCACTCATCCCTAATTTAAAAAAGGTAACATTATTAACTATTCAATAAAAAGCGGCCAAGAGCGAGATGGACTCGCTAATGAAGGGTTCCGTAGCAGCACTAGCACCAGGTAGGTAACATATAGTAATACACAAGTTTAAAATGTTTAGTTTAAAATGTTATTTACTTATCACTGATTTACTATAAGAAAACAATGGTTCACGTTTTATGCGTAAGGCCTGTGATAGTAAAGTTATTGTTATATATTTCAGTGAAACTAATAAATTAGGTAAGTAATTTGATTTATGACGTTTAAAAACAGAACTACTGGCTAGATCTAATTCAAACCAATTTTCGTTAGTAGTTTGTATAGTAATACACATCATATATTTTTTTCAGTTTTATCATGCCCATATTTTAGAAGTTACGGGGGGGGACACACATTTTACCACTTTGGAAACGTCTCTCGCGCAAACTATTCAGTTTTGAAAAAAATGATATAAGAAACCTCAACATCATTTTCAAATACCTTTTGATAGATACCACACACGTATAGGTTTGATGAAAAAAAAAATTGAGTTTCAGTTCTATGTATGGGGAACCCTAAAAATTTTAATATTTTTTTTCAGATTTTATTTTAAAATCTTAATGCGGTATACAGAATACATCTACGCACCAATTTTCAATAATGTAGTTCTTATAGTTTCGGAATAAACTGGCTGTGACATACGGACGGACGGACAGACAGACAGACATGACGAATCTATAAGGGTCCCGTTTTTGCCATTTGGCTACGGAACCCTGAAAAAGAATCATAGAAATCGGTAGACAAACACCGAAATTATACATAAAATAAGCCAGCGCGCCCGTGACCAAAACCAAATCTTTACTAATTTATATATAACATACTAGATGGCGCCAGTAGTTGCATCCTACATCACGTAATGATTTATTTTTCAGATTGTTATAAATACTTCATAGCGTTTTATTCCAAAATTTGCTATTTTATTTTTTATTTTATTTTATTATATTTGGGGGGCTTACAGCTAAATTTACAATATAAAATAATAGCATAGGCAGAAATAGGCCAACAACAAGCTCCCACATATGCAATGCTTAAGCTATTTAATGAAAATACTGAACCGTTCATTAAAGCGCATTCAAAATCACCAAACTACACTGTTTAGGGAGTGCTATGTATTAAATAAAATGAAAACATTGCGCTGAATTTCACAATGCTTAAGCAGAGACTGAAGAAAGAAACCTCAGATATTTAAAAAAACAACGCTACCCGTGCGAAGCTGGGACGATCCACTAGTACCTAAATAAATCTGTTATCTTTATCCGGCGCGGGGCGGCGCCTCAAAAGTTCCCTCCATATGATTTAATTGATCACAGGGGACTTGCTCTAGGTATGATGTCTGATCTGAAAATACACCACTCATAGACATAGTAAAATACATACTATTTTAAGAGAACAACTAGCACAATTTCACCATTTCATCAGACATCAAGCCACTTGGTATCTAATTACTGGTTACTGGAGTTTTCTTTGACACCTCTATTATTATTGTTACCGCTAGAACGCCAAACTTAACGCTTTCCAAATAAACTTATTCCTTCACCATCATCAACCAATAAACCTCTACTACTGAAAATTGGTCTCCCCCCGTTACATACATACATTCATACGGCTATAATTCCCTAGAAGGGGTAGCCAGAGCTAAGGAATTATAAATTCCTCAGCCACTTTTGGAAGTTGAGTGGGGAAAAGATCGTAAAATAAAGGTTTTTGGTGATGGGTCTCCAACCGCGTCGCCCAAAAATCCAATAAAAAGCCCCAATACCCTTAGTCGCCTCTAACGACACCCGTGGGTAGAAAGGGGTAGCTACATTCTAAGCCGGCAATACACTACCCCCCGTTCTTACAACCATACCTGTGTTGCCATCATCCGTCAGCTTCCCGTGTCTTTGGTCCACCTCGCCTACTGCACCCTGTCAATGGTCTGTCCTAGAACTACAAAAATGATGTGATGTTCAACAAGGGACATAGTTACATTCACCACAGATACGAGTAAAATGGAATTGGGAATATTTGTAAACACTATCCTCCTTAGACATTTCGTGGGTTCGTTCGCTACCACTAAACGGGAACAGTAGACCACCACCAAGAAGACTTATCGTTCTTTACAGTTTAACTCAAATTTAACACAACTTAAATGAAAGAACATTACAATGAACTTAATTATATGTTGTCACACATAACACTGGCAATGATATATATTTTAATCTATGCTGACGTACTGTGTGTGTGTGTGTGTGTGATGAATGAAATCTATTTTAATTTTTTTCATTATACTACACAATTTGGCCTTATTTAAATAAATTGGAAGTACTTATATATCCTATATATATATATTTATATATCCTGAATCCAAAATTGGTAGTAGGACCATGGTCTATGGTCTTCACCTTCACGTACGGGAGTCAAAGTTTCGTGTTATATTCAGCTAAATTTTTAATTTTTTTAAGTAGGTATGACAGGTTAAAAAAACTACACGTCAAAATCGTTCAAAATTATCATGTGCATGTTTTTTAATTGTGGTGTGGAAGAGCTCTGCCTTAATTGACAACCTTTTTGTTACCACTCAATGTGATATTGCAGTAGTCTGGTTTCAAGGCGATACCATTGTAGATCTTTGGGGAGCCCCTAAGTCCAGCAGTGGCCATCTAGTAGCTGGTTATGATGATGATGCAAGACTACCTAGCTGACATCTTATGGGCTTTTTGCTGACTAAAAAAGAACTCTAGAACGTGTTAGAAATAATTACATACATATACTCACGGCTATATTTCCCTAGAAGGGCTAGCCAGAGCTAAGGAATTATAAATTCCTCAGCCACTTTTGGAAGTTGTGTGGGGAAAAGATGGTAAAAAATAATTAGAATTTCAAATATCTATAAACTGACATAATATTAAATAGAACCAATGGTAAATAGTTTTTTTTACTTAAAATTAAAAATGTAAACAGTACAAGTTATCAATTCGATTCGAATATATTATATTCGAATATAATTCGATAATAATAATGTATTTTTGGAATTACTGATATGGTATGTACTTTGTGCCATTGAATCAATAGAACTACCCTACGCACATACCCTATCTGAATCATGGAGACGTAAAAAGTAACTGATAGATCTGGAACTTTTAGGTGAGCGGTGTAGTATTTCGTACTAGTAAGTACTTACTTTACAAAAACAATTTTCTGTTAACAAACTGGTTGAAAATTGAGTTCCTAAAACTATTCTTAATATATGCATCCCCATTTGGATCACATGTTTTAGCATACCACTAGCCACTACTTATTATTATGTAGGTGTAAATATAGGTTGTGCTATTAGACTACAAACACGTCTTCTACGGAAGCCCCGTTTCATATTGAACAGTACTAAACGAGACGAAGATCAAAGTAATATGTTTTTTCTGATATCAAAGGGATTATTTTAAAACAACTTAATCGGGGCATCACAACTATTTTTATATTATTTGTATTTACATATAATTTTAATAAATCGAAAAGAACTGGTTTCAAAGAATGCCATGTTATGATTCAAAATTAACTATCGAATGACAAAAGATACAAGTTACACCAAAATAGCTTTTTAGCGTAACGAATTACAGTCGAAGTAGGTTTTAATTCAATAAGCACGTGGGTATAGTGATAGGTAGTTTTGCATTGTGTGTTGCCAGTTCGATTGAAATTTAGTCATTGGCATAAAGCACAGACTGAACGCACGTGAACATATTTTGCAAAAGAAAAAAAAAGTTGGCGCCAAATAAATTAAAAGTTTTAAATTGAATTTGGTTTACAAACTAAAGTAGTACTTGTAATAAATGAAATAAATAACTTTATTTTTTTAGAAACTGTTGTTTAGTGGTTTCCAGGACATTTTCAAAATGTAAGTATATCTTGTGATAATTGTTTTTTTTATTTGTGGAGTAAGTAAATATATTATATGTTTTCCAGATACCTGATACTAAATCTTAACCGTTTTAGCCATAACTTATACAAAAGCAATATTAATTGAAGTCGTTGATGGGTGATGTGGATATAAACCCATCAACTATCCCTAATTTTGAAGCTTTTTTTAAAGTAGATTTCCAAAAGTTACTGAGGAATTTTCGATTACTAAGTTTTGGATACCTCATTTTGGGATCTATAGCCGAAAGTGAAGTTAGATTTTTCGGAATTTCATACTTCATGCTTCATACTTCTGAAATATTGAGTTCTTGTACACCATCTTTTCCCCACTAAACTTTCCAAAAGTGGTTTAGGAAATTATTATTATTATTAATTCCTTAGCTCTGGTTACCCCTTCAAGGGTTTTATAGCCGTGAGTATATGTATGTATGTATGTTGTAGTATTTTGTAATTAAGAGGTGTTTCCATATTTTTTGCCTAAGCTGTGTTAATTAAAACCGTTATTAGTTAAAGCATGAGAGAAACACTAATAATCAAAATATATAATTAATTAATAGAGTTTACAGGATGTGAAAAACATAGTATTCAGTT
Organism: Bedellia somnulentella; assembly: GCA_963576735.1. Lineage (NCBI taxonomy): Eukaryota > Metazoa > Arthropoda > Insecta > Lepidoptera > Bedelliidae > Bedellia > Bedellia somnulentella. The sequence goes on along the minus strand of OY755184.1, from coordinate 4,685,366 downwards.
TTTTTTAACTATATTTACAAAAACTTTATAGTATTGAATCATTTGAAATTATTTAATCCTCGCTACCCTAATCACAATAGTGGGATGAAATTATTATATTGTCCCTGATTCTTAAATTTTGAATTAAATTGGTCCGTTCAAAGTGGTGAAGGAGTCGGTTACATACAGGTGATACAAACATAGCGTGTTAAAATATGCGTTATTAACGGATCCATAACTTTTTAAGTTTTAAAGTAGTACTAGCATTTCCAGCTCGCATCTATTTTTAATACTAAACTGGAATAAACTACTCTTACGTGATATTAATATGTTTACTCGTTCATTCTCTCGATCGTTAGTACTCGGCCCCCTGATTACGCATCTTTAGCGACTGCGATTATGTCGTAAGTTACAATATTGTCGCTGTCAAAAGTGTCAAATCGCATACAAAGTTCTGACATTGACAGCGACAATCGTGCAACTTGCGACACAATCGTCAGTCACATAAGATACGTAATCAGGGGGCCGTTTACATACAAACATATTACCAAAGGGATAGGCACGGATCTAGCATCTATTAGCAACGTGCAGCAAGTCACAAAAAAATCCACAAACGTTTAAGTCTAGCGCTATTCAAAGCCAATAGAGTCGAGAATACAAGATTTTGTATGATTTTAATCAACGAAACTTTTGATCTAATTATACGTATGGTGGTGGTGGTCAGAGTATCAAAATTAACGTTTCACCAATCGCTTCTGGTTGCATAAATTGGGAAAAATTGATAGATTAAAAAATAGAAAAATATATGTAACTACTTAAAACGCCCAAGAACCCTCAGTATCCGCGTATGAGAAGGAACGAGACGGGTCATTGCTATTCTTTGCCACGGGCTGCAACGACTACGGCAAAGTTTAAAACAAAGTTAATGATGTTGATAAAACTGCAATGAATAACTAAGCCTCTCCTCATAATATTTATCTATAATTTGCTGTGTCCGGAAGGGTCCATAATGTGATGCTAAAAATATTTTATAACTTTAACAACCATTGTGGAACGCAAATAAAGTATTGAGTATTGAACTGCTCAACCTAAATGGAAAATAAGTTTGTGCAAACTGAATTGTTAAACTAACAAGTACTCTTTGTATAATTTCGACTATGGTAAAAGTGAAAATTATTAGACTATCGGTGTTACCCTATTAACATAATTAACAAGCATTGAAATATACAATCGTACTAGAAATCATACATACATACATATACTCACGGCTATAAATCCCTTAACGGGGTAGCCAGAGCTTTGGAATGATAAGTTCCTCAGCCACTTTCGGAAGTTGATTGGGGCAAAGATGATAATAATAAACGTTTTTGGTGATGGGTCTCCCACCACATCGCCCAAAAATCACTTAAAAATCCCCTATACCCTTAGTCGCCTCTTACGATCACCCACGGTTAGAAATGGGGTAGTGTTATTCTAAGCCGACACTACACGGCAACTCGTTTAAATTTACTACTAAATTAAGTTTAAATGTACTAGCAATCGTTTAGATTATAAAACATAAGCATATGTTTTGCCTTGCTCTATATACATTTCTCGTGAATGAATATAGAAATATTTTAGTTAAATAACTGAAATAAATAATGTTCATAAACTATTTAAACTGGTTCAACGTAATTGAGAACATGTATTCGATTCCATATACAAATAGGAGTTTTAATTAAATACCAATTTTCCTAGTCACAAGCGATACTATTAATTTACTGACAATACCTCATTGCTTTAAGGCAGTTATTACAGTAATATATTGGCATGTCTCGTTATTATATTGATTGAATACGTCGCGTTTAAACGCCGGTTTAGTTCTATTCAAAGAGCACTATGTCAAAGTTATTTTGTTGTTTAGTTGTTAAAATCTTTGCCGTGTTCTACCCACGGGTGTCGTAAGAGGCGACTAAGGATATGGGGCTTTTTAAGTGGTTTTTGGGCGATGCAGTTGGAAGTCCATCACCAACGATACTTTATTTCTACCATCTTGTCCCTTATCAACTTCCAAATGTGGCTGAAATTTCCAGCTCTGATGCTTTGGCTACCCCTTTTTGGAATTTATGGCCGTGACGTGAGTATGTTGTTAAAATCAACTCAAACATTACGCTGTATATCCCCGAAGGTTTTGGCAAAGGAATACTCCTAAACTTCACGTGACATTGTCACCTGGCAGTAACCAGCCAGAGTACCAACGTTTTGCTTGGACAGTGTACTCACGTGACTAAATCCAAGAGTATCGTCGTTTTCTCTAGGTACCATGCCTTTTTACAACACTACAACTCAGCCATATGGGTTTCCTCACAAGGTTTCTCCTCACCGTTATCAACATTGATAAAATAAGCACGCTTATGACTTAGGAATAGCCAAATCGGTGTAGACCGGACGGGATTTGAACTCACGTCTTCTCCATGTGAATCTTTCTCGTGAGCTCTCAAGATCATTTACAGTACTAATGCCATCGATGACTAATGCACACATTTAATATTTATCATGTTAGAATTATGTAATAGTAAATCATTATTAACCGACTTCAAAAAAGGAGGTTCTCAGTTCGATTGTTTGTATGTATGTATGTATGTATGTATAATTGTCCGCGATTATCTCGAGTTTGGCTTAAGCTATTTGGATGCGGTTTTCAGAATAGTATTCGTTACATTTAGGAGAAGGTTTTAGTGCCTTAACCGACCAAAAAAAGAAAGGAGGTTCTGTGTTTGACCTGTATGTATGTCTGTTGGTCCGCGATTATCTCACGTTTGGCTTAAGCTATTTGGATGCGGTTTTCAGAATAGTATTCGTTACATTTAGGAGAAGGTTTTAGTGCCTTAACCGACCAAAAAAAGAAAGGAGGTTCTGTGTTTGACCTGTATGTATGTCTGTTGGTCCGCGATTATCTCACGTTTGGCTTAAGCTATTTGGATGCGGTTTTCGGAAATGTATTCGTTACATTTAGGAGAAGGTTTTAGTGCCTTAACCGACCAAAAAAAGAAAGAAGGTTCTGTGTTTGACCTGTATGTATGTCTGTTGGTCCGCGATTATCTCACGTTTGGCTTAAGCTATTTGGATGCGGTTTTCAGAAAAGTATTCGTTATATTTAGAAGATGGGTTAAGTGATTTAACCGACTCTAAAAGAAGGAGGTTCTGTGTTTGACCTGTATGTATGTCTGTTGGTCCGCGATTATCGTATTAGTATAAAGAGTTATCAGTTAATGTAATTAAATTCAGGAGAAGGTTAAAGTTCTTTAACCGACTCGAAAAAAGGAGGTTTAGTTTAGTTTAGGTTTTTATCAATACTAGACAGAGATTTATCAATATATGTTAATAAAGTTTTTTTATTAGTAATAAACAGAGTTACAAAATTATTAAACAAAAAATTATACAAAAACATTAATAAATTACTCTTAATTATATTGAAGAAAAAAATATATATAGCAACATCATGTTTCTCATTCTGGTCATTTCAATCAAAGCTCTTTCGTCATGGGGATGGTTAAGTAATTTCTTTGAATCTATATCTCATCAAGGGATTTTACACGACTCAACGCTACATATATATAAGAGTGTTTCTTCGCATTTGTGATAGGTGAACTTCTCTTTGCTCATCTGTTTCGGCCGCAAGAGCAGCACGCTGACGATCTCTCTCATTCTGAAGGGCAAGCACGAGTTATCGACACGATAACGGTTAGAGAGAGATGGCAGTTTACGATACTAAGTAAGTGCGTAAAAGATGGCTGCTTTATCCCACGCGATAACTAGTTTAAATACGGCTTGTGCTTGCCCTGCTGAAGTCTTTGTTTATTTTTCGATGGGTGTTTCGTTCTCCCTTACGCGACTTTTCCTTAAAGCATTCTTTGATTTTCTACCTGGGCCCGCAGGTAAACAAAATAGTAACAAGTAAGCTAAAGTCATAATAACAAATATTATAACTACCTGTTAAAAAAACTATAAAATAAACGGACAGTAAAACTTATCTCTAAAAAACTACCACTAATTCACTAAAAAACTCAGAGTGATTTAAGAACTTATCACTAAAAAGTATAAAATAAAAAAACAAAAACAAAAACTTAAAATTAAAAACTAAACAGAAAAAAGACAAATATTGTTACTTAAAACTATATTATTATTTTTTATTTAAAAAAGAACCGCCTTCAAAAATCCAACTGAAAAGTATAAAATAATTTTCATTTATTTTATTATGTACAACTCTATTCAACTTCTTCTTTTTGAAGTCGGTGCCAAACAGACAAATCCAAAATGAAAGTTGCTACATAGAGAAAACCATACGAATAATAAATGAATCGATAGTGCCTCAACAATAGTAACAGTAACACAATCGCTCTCAAAAATCAAGAAATTTCATCCGCTCGCAACGACGTCACTTTATACTATACTAGCTGACCCGACAGACTTCGTACTGTCAAATTTGCTTATGACAAAGCTTAAGGCGTTTTTTTAATTAATTTAATAAAACCTCAAAAATTTTAGCCTTTGTGTTATTCTGATGTATAAGCTATAGCCTATGTGTTATTTCGATGTATAAGCTATATTGTGGTAAAGTTTCATTCAAATCCATTCAGTAGTTATTACGTGAAAGAGTAACAAAGATCCATACATCCATACATCCATACTTACAAACTTTCGCCTTTATAATATTAATAGGATAGGCTGGAGGTGGAGGACAGTGAGCGGCGCTTAGCCTGGTGTGCATGCGTCGCACTCCGCAGAGAAATTATCATAATATACATGTCACCGTAAAGCTGTAAATACTAGTAAATTATAATTTTAGATAGATAGCGAGATTATCAGATTTCAAACTAACGGAATTAACAATTCGACAGAGACATGCATGCACCGAGTTGGCACAACCAAAACTTCTAACACTTTGTAAAAAGACGATCGAGAATCTAAATTACTACATAGTATAAAACAAAGTCGCTTTCTCTCTCCCTGTCTGGGATATAGGGACATCCTTATGTATACTTTAATCTGTAAAACTACGAAATGAATTTTGATGCGATTTTTTTTATTAATTGATTAAAAAGGAAGGTTTATAAGGATGACATACGCTGATGGGGTGGAGAACTCACACAACTTGGGCGGGCCACTAATATTCGTTCTTCTTCGTCATGAAAATTGGTTTGGCACCGACTTCAAAAAGAAGAAGTTGAATAGAGTTGTACATAATAAAATAAATGAAAATTATTTTATACTTTTCAGTTGGATTTTTGAAGGCGGTTCTTTTTTAAATAAAAAATAATAATATAGTTTTAAGTAACAATATTTGTCTTTTTTCTGTTTAGTTTTTAATTTTAAGTTTTTGTTTTTGTTTTTTTTACATACACGAGTAATTGATGCCAAGTGATAAAATGATGCTATAAGTAATATTAATAGAAGACATCGTGATTTTTGTCTCATATAAATCATATTCCATCGTATTTAAATTTTAGCCATTTTTTATTACCAACTTCTAAATAAATTGGTTTCTAATAATAATACTAATTAATAATTTCAAAATAGTGCTTGATTGTTAGATGGTTTGTTCTGTACTGTTGGTTCAGAATAGCATTCTCCATTCTCCTGCCATTGTCATTAGATTTTGAAACTCTGCCTTGAGTATACTCACCATAGATTTAGTATGCTATACTTACGTATATAGATTGGCAATATAAAGACAGGTGAGACCAAAAAAAAGTACAACGGTGTGCGTAAACGAGTGTGTGTGCGTGACATTAGTATGGCGGGCTCCATACAAGCCCTATTAAAATTGATAAAAATTCACGTCTTTGTTCTTTTCGCCAATCTGTAAACCTTACAATAATTGTAGTATAATGATGATAGAAGATATTTTTATCATATATTTGCATTGAAAACTTTGGTTTAAGATCTATAATAAAGCATATACGACCGATTTCTGAATTGAGTATTCCAGCTGAGAACAACTTAAGTATCGTTCTGTCGCATTAAAATCTTACCAACTGAATGAGACAAAACGATACTTAAGTCGTTCTCAGCTTGAATACTCAATTCAGAAATGTTTGCCAAAGAATATGTATTTGATTTAGATTATGTGCTGTAAATTATTAATAGGTTTATCAAAAAATCACCAAAGTTACGACTTAAAAAGCAGAATTAACCTAAATAAGTTATTTGTTATTAATATTTTTTAAATTATTATTTAATTTTATTACATTATTTTCTTTCATGTTTGATGCCAAAACCGTTGTAGGCCATTATAGTGTCAGTGAGAGGTCCTGCCTTTGTTGACGTTAATGCTTATGACGTTTGTCACTTACTGCCAATCTATGGATTCTATATCTATGATACTCACGGCTGTAAATTCTAAAAATTAGTAGCTAGAGCTTAAGGATTGAAAATTCCTTAAACGCTTTTGGGTGTTGCGTGGGGCAAGATTATATAATAAAGGCTGGTTAGTGATGGGTCTTTAGCCACAGTACCCAACGGTCACTTAAAATGCCCCAAAACCCTAAGTACGACACTACACGGGTATACATTTAATAGTGTTCTCAGCAAAGTATCGGCAAGTGACACAAAAAAAATATGTGCAAATGGCCACAAACCACCAGATGAACGTTATTTAATACATACATATTAAATCTATAATGACGCGGTTGGGATTTACCTACTATTAAGGAAAAAATACCTTTTGAAAATATCGCGGGAAAATGCATGTGGTTATATAACATTGTAAATAGTTTTAATTAATTCAATATTCTCAATTCATCAAACCACTCAGTTAAAATTAAACCTTCACGCTGTAAATCTCCGATTATAATTCTCTTACTTTTTCTTTTTTAGACTTTTTCTCTTACCGTTAATTTTTCCAACCAGTATCATTTTGAATTCATTCACGAGCTGAGAAAGTGGCTTAGGGCCAGCGCTGACTGCCGGCATGGCATGGCAAAGGATTTCGGTACAGATATAGCATTTTCAATCTTATTACCATGAGTATAGAATTCATTTTACTTCATTTTGACACAACGATGCCGACGTTCTGTCCTACCGCGGCCTCCCTCGGCATCGTTGTGTCAAAATGAATTCTATGCGAATGGTAATAAGATTAAAAATGCTATATCTGTACTGAAATCCTTTGCCATGCCATGCCGGCAGTCAGCGCCGGCCCTTATTGCTCTAAATAATCAGGGGTTTTAACTTTTTTGTTTAGATTTTATTCTATTGTCTATTCGAAATTTATCTGTTCTAAATGTATGCAATGCTTTTTATTTTTTCGTTCCTTGAATGGTTAAGTAGATAGTTTGTGATACTTTAAATGAAGCTGTAATTTTGAGTAAGAATAGTATTACCCCATCTAATTCCATGGATTGTAAAAAAACATTAGATTTAAGGTTATTCACTTGAATAAATGATGTTTTGCGCTGGTATGTAAGTTAATCAAAGTTACAATACGTAACTTACAGATATAATAAAATAATATCAACAATGGTCAGCGAAAATCAGTCTGCAGAACCAGATATCCTTGAATGACAATAAAGAGAAGGGAGTTTCGATCTATCTAATATTAGATGTGGGATGACGACGGTGAATTGGTGACATTGGTAACATTGTGTTAAATTAATTTGAGAAAGAGCGTGTCACGGGTTTTTTGTTTAATGAGGCAGAACTCAAGCGTTGGCTACCAAAGCCATATGTATAGTTATACCTACATACATACATATACTCACGGCTATAAATCCCTTAACGGGGTAGCCAGAGCTTTGGAATGAAAAATTCCTCAGCCACTTTTGGAAGTTGATTGGGGAAAAGATGGTAATAATAAATGTTTTTGGTGACGGGTCTCCATCCACATCGCCCAAAAATCACTTAATAAGCCCCTATACCCTTAGTCGCCTCTCACGATCACCCACGGGTAGAAATGGGGTAGTGTTATTCTCTCGAAAAAAAAAATTGATTTAAAAACTAGTTCGACTCCTCAGTTTGGGTGTTTTATAGCATTATGAGAGAAAATATATAATTAGCATAGACATTAATGGTTATAAGTACGAATGAACAAAACTGTGATATGGGTGTGTGAACCTGAGATTTCCCGATATTTAGGCCAGCGGTCTAACCATTAGACCACCTAGCTAGGTAGTTATTTGTATGACTAACATCTATACTTATAATAAATCTGTAGAGAGGTCAATTCTGTACATGAAATATATTTTCAAAATAACTATCAGGGGGTGATTAGGGATCGATACTGATGCCAAAAATGCAATCAGTAAAATTTTTGTCTGTCTGTCTGTCTGTCTGTCTGTCTGTCTGTCTGTCTGTCTGTCTGTCTGTCGGTTTGTATGTTCCTTATGGAAACAAAAACTACTCGACGGATTTTAACGAAACTTGGTACAATTATTCTCCATACTCCTGGGCAGGTTTTTGTATACTTGCCAGCAGAGAAGTAAAGGGGAATTTTGGGAAATTTTGGGAAAACGGGAGAAGTTACTCCATTTTTTAAGCTTCTGTCGCGTGTGCAGCCTTAATGGTTAAACTTACATAGAAATCATGTATCACGGAAATATTCTTCATAAAATTATCTAAAAAAAAATCCTCAACAGTTTATGTCTATCTTTTACGGTTGACTCACAATAACACGTGTAATTCCTGATAGCTTAGCAGTTCGGAACATTCTGATTGTATTTGTTTACTCTTACATTTGTAAACCTCTCACTCATCCCTAATTTAAATAAGGTAACATTATTACCTATTCAATAAAAAAAAGAATCATAGAAATCGGTAGAGAAACACCGAAATTATACATAAAATAAGCCATCGCGCCCGTGACCAAAACCGAATCGTTACTAATTTACTTATAAAACACTAAATGGCGCCAGTAGTTGCATCCTACAAAACGTAATGATTTATTTTTTAGATTGTTATAAATACTTCATAGCGTTTTATTCCAAAATTTGCTATTAAACGGAAAAACTGAACCGTTCATTAAAGCGCATTCAAAATCACCAAACTAACGAATATAGTGCTATAAATTTAATAAATTGAAAACATTGCGCTGAATTTCACAATGCTTGAGCAGTGACTGAAGAAAGAAACCTCAGATATTTAATAAAACAACGCTACCCGTGCGAAGCTGGGACGATCCACTAGTAAAACAATAAAACTGCTTACGTTACTTGTAAATTATTATGTATTTACATTCGGAAATGAATAATCGTGACCAAAGACTTAATATTTCTATTGGAGCGCGGAAGTCAAAAGATACAAATCTAATTGAATCATGTCATTTAAATCAAACAGAGCATTTAACATACAGTTATATAGAATAGAATAGAATATAAAACTCTTTATTGCACATCAAAAAGGAGAAATATTTACAAATAAGCAGAAATAAATTTTAAAAAGTGCAATGGCGGGGTCTTATCACTAAAAGCGATCTCTTCCAAACAACACCTTTGAATGGAGAAGTCAACAAATTAATGTCATGTGAGATGGATGTCGAACAACATGGTGAAACTGAACACTATGCGTTAATCTACCTACACAATAAATTCATCTGGGGGCACGGTAGTGCCCCCGCCAAGACGAGCCAAGCGAAGCGCACGGGCACTACCTACCTTTTCTCGAAGCGCTTCGTCGTTTTTTTGAACCCTCATAACTTGGATTTGGATAATAATTTTCTAGTTATTAAATTTAAAATAATAAACTATTAAAATACATATGATACAATAAATTTATAACTACTTATAATACATATCAGTATTATTATACAAAACTTTATTTGCTTATTCCTCCCATTGGGGTCGGTCTAAAAATCAATTGCAATGAGAAATTAGTCCCTAGTTGTTTTTAGGTCCATTGCTTAAATTTTGACTAAAATCTTTACAAAGATTTTGCTGTGTTGTTGATGTGGTTTCTCTTGTTTATAATGATTATATTGCATCTCTTGCTTACCGTAAGTGGATTAAAGTTTTGATTATTGAATAATGTTACATTTTCTTTCATACTATAATACTATACTTCGAACCGAGCTTTTCAGAACCAGATAATGTTAATATAAAACATTCAAAATTGATAAGGAACGGGGGGAAAACATGTTGGAGGAGGTGGACTCAACAATAAAATATACATTATCATATCGTAGAAAACTCCCGGATATTTCAATAATTCAATTTTTATATCTTATTAAAACTTGTATTTTCAGTGATAATGCCCGGCCAACACGTGGTATTTGGTACCCACGAGAAATGGCGCATAAACCGAAACGTCCTGATCCTGGGGTTCGCCTTCATGATACAGTTTACGGCATTCCACGGCACCGCCAACCTGCAGAGCTCTGTCAACGCTGACGCTGGGGCGGGGGCGTTCACCCTGGCCGCTATATACTTCTCTTTGATATTGTCCAACATATTCTTACCTGCTATTGTTATTAAGTAAGTATTATATTTACTTGATTACTTATTATCCATAGACTTCTCACTTCGAACTTCTACCTTTACTTTCTCCGTACGTCATTCCATAATTAATATTAATACATACCGCAAGTGATTATCTTACGTTAGTCCGGATCCAGCCATATGGGCAAGATGGGCATGCCCACAACCATAACCGATCTACGACCTCACACTTTTATGGTCTATTAAGGCTAAAGCTGATATGATGATATTAATAACTATGGCCAAGGGATTTTTGGGTATATATGCCCACAACCTTTTTTAAGGGCTGGATCCGTTCCTGATTTCATCTGTGTGGTATACGTATGAATTTGTATTTGTTTTAATGAGTTGGTAACCGCAAGGATATCAGCTCGAGGTATACATCGTTCATCTAACAGCGTATCTATACGGGTGGCTAGTTTAAGTGGCCACTGTCCTGAAAATAACACAACGAGACGTTTAGAAGAACTAGTTCCTCTAATCACTATTTCATCTGTACGTTTTCTATCATGAGTTAAATTTAATATATATTTTTTAGCTAATCTTATATAATATGTACAATGTGCGATCTGAGTAGGCTCTTGCCATCAACCCCTAGCTTACATTTAACGGATCTCAATGGAATCTATAGGCTACCTTGAGTGACCCTGCCTTAAGATATATGAAAATGAACAATGAAAAAAATGCATAAATCTTTATTTACACCAGTAAAAACAAACAGTCGTATTCGTTAATATAAAATGGTGATAACAATTAGGCGTTTGGTACACAGGTGGTAAGTATTTTACAAAATAAAAATAGGTTAAAAAACTTTTTAAGTAAACGGTTTTATTATTAACATACAGAGAAATGTTTAAGATAAATGTACTAAAAACCTAAAAATAATAATAAAATAGATACAGTCGTGGGAATTATATACATATGCATAGACTAGACTAAAATAAAACCGTGGGGCACGTCAATTGTCTTCAATCGTTGATTAAAATGTTTGTTTTGTAATGTTACACTATAATTGGGCAGTTGTTCAACCGACAACGATGGACATGTGATAAATAGGGCAGAATGTGGAAACAAGCTAGCAAGCTCGATTATAAGCGAGTTTTAGGGTTTCATACTGTTGAGCGAGTAGTACTCTTATCATATGTTTTGTCGATTAAAGACAAACTGCGAGCAGTGAACCGATTCATCGCCAACCAGCAGTGTAAATTTCCAACGAGAAACTAGTTGAAACATCTCTTTTATTTACATGGAGTGTATGACTATTGGAATTTCCATGAGCAAGAAAATAGTAAGTAATTTCCTCACCGTCTGCGGGCCAACTGCCCTAGGACGAATTAAACGTTTCTTCTATCGCACATTAAGTCGATAATTTGTAGACAATTGACGTGCCCCACGGTTTTATTTTAGTCTAGTCTATGCATATGTATATAATTCCCACGACTGTATCTATTTTATTATTATTTTTAGGTTTTTAGTACATTTATCTTAAACATTTCTCTGTATGTTAATAATAAAACCGTTTACTTAAAAAGTTTTTTAACCTATTTTTATTTTCTAGTTTTTAGTTTTTATTTCGCATTCTGTTTAATTCATATAGTGCTTCATTATTGCAAGGTGTCTTGCCCGTTAGTTTATTGCAGTCCAACTCCTCTATACATAGTCCCTGCAAAGATCTGACTCTACTAAGAGCCACGTAGGCTTGACCTTATTCAAACAGTTTCGCACCTTAGTATACGACTGCGTAATCCACAGTGCTGCCCTGCATTTTATGTATTGTAGAAGATGATAGTATTAAAGGCAACATTCTTCTCTTCTAAATTTACATCTTATTATTATATGCCATTTAGTGGCTGCGCCCATCTAAAATATTGATTTGGTATAGTGCACTGTATGGCGACCATCTGAGATTTTAATTTTGCATAGTAAAATGTATTCTACTTGGTGAGACCTTTCATTTGATACCCATGTTGATGGGATTGAAATAAAACCTAAGTTTTCCGCCATTTTGTAGAGGCCGCTATCTTGGATTTTAATTTTATATAGTACATTGTATTCTACTGGTTGAGCACATTCATTTGATACCCATATTGATGGGATTGATAAAACCTACGTTATCCGCCATTTTGTAGCGGCCGCCATCTTGGATTTCATTTTTTTTATAGTATATTGTATTCTGCTTGTTGTTCCCTTTCATTTGATACCCATATTGATGGGATAAATAAAACCTAAATTATCCGCCATTTTGTAGCGGCGGCCATCTTGAATTTATAATGATAATGAATAAATATAATTGTATTGTCACCAAAATCCAAAGTGTATACAAAATTTCAGATTAATCGGTTGATAGGAAGAGGGTGAAATTTGAATTACTAAATTTGACCCAAGAATAAAGAAACAAACGGGGTGAGCTAAATAAAACCGTTTAATAAGATGTCGGTGTCCCCTGCACTAGGCACTGCCTGTATCGCGGGGGACGAGGTAGGCAGTTTACAATTGCGTGTAGATAGGGTTTCTCAGGTGGCGCATAATAAATTATTATCAAGTTAAAACTAAAATAAAATAACATAACATAACATAAACGTTCACGCCGTTTATCCCCGAAGGGGTTGGCAGAGGTACCAATACTCCTGAACTCACATGGCAAGCGCCATCTAGTTTCCAGAGAAGGTACCCACGTTTTGCTTAGACAGTGTACTCACGTGATAGGGGGCAGGCCTATCGCCGTTTTGTACGAATACACTGTCACATGACTAAGTACAACTCAGCCATGTGGGTTTCCTCACGATGTTTTCCCTCACCGTTAGCAACCATGATAAATTAACCACACATATGACTTTAGAAAAGACAAATTGGTGTAGGCCCGTCCCAGGATTTGAACTCACGCCCTTCTGATTTTCGGGCGGGTGTTCTACCCACTGGACTATCATGTAAAATAAAATAAAAAATATATATCAAAAAGTAACAAGTGAATTAACCATATGAGATCGTTTGGTATGTTGCATATATTATGTAAAATTATGTATAAATAGTATAAATAACCTTATGTAAGTAGATAAAATTATGTTATAATGAAACAATATAATGTAATAAAATAATATACATATACGTATATAAAATGTACACATATACAAACACATATATACATACATAAATATTATATTTATAAATATTTTTAGTTGAATTTATTGGGGTATATTTAATAAATCCTCCTATTATAAATATTCTAAGTTAGAGAACCACATTTTCAGTTTTTTCCTCGCCTCTTGCATTGCAGCAGCAGTCCTTTCATTCTAATTGATCACGTGGTACTTCCAGATGGCTCGGCTGCAAATGGACCATGGCTCTATCGTTCATCGCGTACATGCCGTTCATAGCGGCTCAGTTCTACCCGCGGATCTTCACGCTGGTGCCGGCCGGGCTCATGGTGGGGCTGGGAGGGGGCCCGCTGTGGTGCGCTAAGTGTACCTATTTGTCTGCGGTGAGGTTTTTGTAGACTTAACTCGTACACCCGAATAATTTAGCGATATATGCTGACTGTATGCTGACTCGTACACGATCCAGTTCATTTTAGAAGACAATTTATTAAGTTTTTCTTGATGTTTTGTCTCTTCAATTTTGAGGTTGAATATTATAATAAACCTAAATACCTACAATTGGAAAGCACTACTGTAATAGGTGTCTATATTACATTCTGGAAGCTTATGGGTCATAACTTTGATGGTTACAAGTTAGTATGACGAGAATATCTGTTTGCAGTAAGCAGGGCTCTTTTTGGAATATTTCAAGACAAATGTCATAATTTGTATTTGTTTAACTTAGAAAACATGTGTGTTGACGAGGTTTTTTACGTATTTTTCTCACAATACACATTAAAGATCCGAAGTATGATAACGTAGATAACGTGATATGACACTTTTATCAAAGCCACCTCCCACGTTTCATTCACTTGTACCCACATTTCTCTTCAACATCTTTCTTTCTTTCTCACATTAACACTTACACACACACATACACACAAAGATTCGCGCGCATTCGCTCACACGTATTTACCCACATATATAATTTGATGTTCGAATAAAAATACTGCATGATGTTAAGTTATTCAAAATATTATTTGTTATTATGTACCTTTATCTTATCCTTTTTTTTTTTTCGTTTTATATTGTTTTTTAAAATTTAAATACACTATCTAATTAATTTGAAATACTAAATATTAATGTAAATGTATAAAATTTCACTATCAATATATTTGTAATGAGTTTAAGAATCAACATAAAATTGGAAAGAATATATTCATTAATTGTAAATATAATTCATCTCTATAAATAAATCGTTGTAAGCCCCCTAGACGTAGTAAAAATTCCGGCCTCCGCGATACAGGTTCGCCTAGTGCGGAGACCAATGGTAATGTTATTTTGCAGCAACATAACGAATATTATATTAAAAGATTTGTAATTTGTATTGTGCACTTTTATGGTAAATAAATGAATTTTGATGTTTTTGATTTTTGAAGTAGAATTAGAATCCAAAGAGAAACTTACGCGTAAATTTATTTATGAAATATTGTTTTATTTGAAATAACTGATTTTTATTTTGTATTTTATTATTTAAACTGCAGGTATCGGAGCCTTACTCAAAACTGTCCGGTGTTAATGCTGATGTGCTGGTTGTGAGGTTCTTCGGACTATTCTTTATGTTCTACCAGATGGCGCAAATTTGGGGAAACCTCATCTCTTCTTCAAGTAAGTTTAATTTTGAACGACGGTGTATTCCTACAAAACCTCTATCACGTGGATAGACTGTCCTAGCAAAACGAAGGTATTGTACCTCTTTTAGAACCTATGCCAGCCCTTCAGGGATTTACGGCTAAAACGCTGAATTGAGTTTTGTATTGTAACATAAACGTTCACGCCGTTTATCCCCGAAGGGGTTGGCAGAGGTACCAATACTCCTGAACTCACATGGCAAGCGCCATCTAGTTTCCAGAGAAGGTACCCACGTTTTGCTTAGACAGTGTACTCACGTGATAGGGGGCAGGCCTATCGCCGTTTTGTACGAATACACTGTCACATGACTAAGTACAACTCAGCCATGTGGGTTTCCTCACGATGTTTTCCCTCACCGTTAGCAACCATGATAAATTAACCACACATATGATTTTAGAAAAGACAAATTGGTGTAGGCCCGTCCCAGGATTGGAACTCACACCCTTCTGTTTTTCGGGCGGGTGTTCTACCCACTGGACTATCATGTCGCTTGTATTGTATTTGCTCAAAATAGCAGGAACCTTTAATGTGTATGTGTGCCTTGGTTTTTATAGGATTGAAGGTATTGTTTTATAACTACAACTAAAAAGTGTATTGTATTGTATATGCTAAACACCGGGCTTATTGTCTTAAAGCTCAGTGAGTTGATGCCTATAGCTCAGACCTAGGTTTATTATAGGCGTCAAGTGCTTATTTTATGTCAAATAGCCTTGAAAGTGTTAGTGTATATATTAAGATATAAATTGTTGATATGACTAAATAATTGTATTGTATTAGGCTCTCTTTTGTAATAAAGATAATTATTTATTATTATTATTTATAACTGTTATATAGATAAAGCAAAGATTTAGTAGAGTTAAATATAGAATAATAAATCTGCGGAAGGTATTCTGATATTGTTCAATCGTGTCCGCATTATGCTAATGGCTTCTCTGACATGATTTGCCTATTGAATAAAATTATTGATTTTATTTACGATATGTAATAGTTGTATCGTTATGTCGCTAGGTCAAGTCGGTTCTTTGTTATCTCAATGATTTATGATTATTGCAAATGCAGATCTTCATACCTTATATGGTAAACGTGAAATACTAATATTTAAAACAAAATAGTAATAATAATAAATGAATCAATAATGAAATTGAATGCTGTGAAGTGTTGGCTTAGAATAGCACTTCCCCATATCTTCCGGTGGGTGTACGTAAGGGGCGACTAACGGTATTGGGGCTATTAAGGGATTATTGGGCGATGAGGTTGGAGACTCATCACCGACAACCTTTATTTTATCATCTTTTTCTCATTGAACTTTCCAAAAGTAGCTGAGAAATTTTCTAATTCCTTAGCTCTGGCCACACCTTCTAGGAATTTATAGCCGTGAGTATATGTATGTATGTATGAATAAATAATAAAAGGGCATATTATACACAGATCAAGATGGCCCCAAACTAAGTATAACTTGTATTATGGGATACTAACGAAACAATATATTTAATATTATATACATAATACACATATAAATCACATCCAAGACTAAGAAACAATCATTTATGATCATCATATAAATATTGCTCTCAGCGTGGATCGAACCCACAACCTCCGGATCAAGAAGCTACTCAACTATCCACTTGGCCACGGACGTCGTCTTTACTAAAATACGTTATTGCTTATAAGTCACGAGAATGAGAGAAGACACGTATCCGAAATACATACATACATATACTCACAGTTATAATTCCCTAGAAGGGGTAGCCAAAGCCAAGGAATTATAAATTCCTCAGCCACTTTTGGAAGTTGAGTGGAGAAAAGGCGGTAAAATAAAGGTTTTTGGTGATGGATCTCCAACCGCATCGCCCAAAAATTCAATAAAAAGCCGCAAAAACCCTTAGTCGCCTCTTACGACACCCGTGGGTAGAAAAGGGTAGCGACATTCTAAGCCGGTAGCACTACACGGCAAATATCAGAAATATGAGTATGATAAGATTTTTTTGCGTGGTAGGATATAATTTTGTAGGATGGTTTCGTGGTGAAAGCATCAAGAGAGGATTTAAAGATAAAGGGAATATTATTGAAAAAAACGTATGTACTGTGGGGAATTATACAATAGTTTGGAAATCACTTATTTAGAACATGAAATTATAGTTACAAAGTACTTTTAGGCAAAATTTACAAGTACTTGATCCTACTTACTACTAATTTTGCCAACCATGTTTTCGTACATCTTCGCAATTAGTAATTAGACCACCAAATGTGTGACCACCAAACATTTTTCTATCATTTTTTACATACATACATACATATACTCACGGCTATATTTCCCTAGAAGGGGTAACCAGAGCTAAGGAATTATAAATTCGTCAGCCACTTTTGGAAGTTGAGTGGGGAAAAGATGGTGAAAATAAAGGTTTTTGGTGATGGGTCTCCAACCGCATCTCCCAAAAATCCAATAAAAAGCCCCAATACCCTTAGTCGCCTATTACGACACCCATCGTAGCGACATTCTAAGCCGGCACTACACGGTTATCATTTTTTAATCTTCTTTTAAAGCCTTTCATTAGATTCCTTGACAATACATTTTGTTTTTTTCTAGTTCTGTCATCATCACTGGGTGAAACTATCTCCGCTAACGAGACACTCGCCAGTGTGGAAACATTAGTTAGCAACATCACGAAGGTGGATATTGCACAAATGTGTGGAGTTAACTTCTGCAGCAGCAACACGGGTCATGTTAGTATATCATTGCATTATTAGCTCTTCTTGATAGTTCAGTGGGTTGAGAACGTCTTTAAGGCAAAGAGGGTCTGATGTTTCAAACTCAACGGGATAATGGATAATTACATAAACATAATACATAATAATAACATAAACGTTCACGCCGAATATCCCCGAAGAGGTTGGCAGAGGTACTAATACTTCTGAACATCACGTGACATTGTCACCTGGTGTTCAGAGTACCCACGTTTTGCATGGACAGTGTACTCACGTGATAGGGGGCAGGCCTATCGCCGTTTTTTGTACGAATACACTGTCACATGACTAAGTACAACTCAGCCAGAATATCATTTATATATAATATATTTATACATAAAATTCATACAGTATTCGAACTAGAAACATACAGAGACTTTTGGATAAGTAGAGCAAAAAAATAAAAGATCGTTGGTGATGGGTCTCAAGGCTTATCACTAGTTATCACCCAACACCAACTCATACATACATACATAAATATACTCACGGCTATAAATCACTACTCAAAACAACTCCAACTCCAGCCCAAAAGGAAATAATGGGTAAATCGTAAGGTTTATATATCTTTACGCCTTTTGTAAATCTCAAATAATTTTCTGGTTTATTTATCAAATTTGGAAATATTGGAAGGAAACAATGTGTGCTGAAATATATTATGCCGTGACACAGTATGGTTGTGAAAATCGTAAAAAGAGGCATAATACACATACATTAAACTTTATGCATATGCTTGTAAAATATTAAAAGTGTTCTTCATTTGCTGAAGATATCCGTAAGAAACCTTAAAGTGACCATAAAACAAAAAAAGATTTTTACGTTTGTCAGCTTTGTTAGAAAGAACATAGAACATTATTTTACACAAAACTAATAAAAAAAGATTGTATGTGCGCGAAGACTTTAAACTGCGCATGGTGACACAAACAAGGCTAGACACAACTCAACATGTATGCACGCAGTTCTGTGAAGCTATAAGTACTCGTATATACATACATACATATACTCATGACTATAAATCCCTTAACGGCGTAGCCTGAGCTTTGGAATGAGAAATTCCTCTGCCACTTTTGGAAGTTGATTGGGGAAAGGATGGTAATAATAAAAAATGGTTTTGGTGACGGGTCTCCAAGTCGGGTCGGGTCTTAGTCGCCTTTTACGATCACCCACGGGTAGTAATGGGGTAGTGTTATTCTAAGCCGACACTACACGGCACATCGTATATGTATGCTCAAAAAATATCATATTTTTCGTTACAAAAGTATCATAATAATTTATAACGCCACATTAAAATAATCTGGTCAACAGGATAACGCTAACCTACAGCCTCCATCACCATTGAAGATATACACGATTGCTGGAATTTTTCTGATTTGTATGGTGTCAGCTGTCTTGCTTGTTGGCTGCGCTGTGGACCCTATTGACAGGTATCCTTTAAAACATACACATTCGATATAAGCACTACAAGAGTAAGACAATTCGGTATGCAAAGATTTACAAAAGTGGTGCTGATTACGAAACCATTTCGAGATATTATGTTTTTAAAACATATTTTCTTGAAATTAAATCAAACAGAGCTAAGATGGCCGTTATTTTAGCAAAAAACTGTAACAGTATTTGACCTTCAGAGTTATGTCAAAGACATTCGTTCTTGCAGTTTATTAATAAAACATCGAAAATCATAGGTTTTTTAGTATAACATCGTAATAATTTCATTTGGGATCACAAATTCGTGAAATATTTTGCAATTAGCAACATTTTTACTAAACATTTCGCTCTATTTGCATGTCGCTACGTGATATTTTCAATCGATGACGTCATTAAGAAGAAAAGTTGAACAATCTTTAAAAAATCATAACTTTGCAATTACTCATTTTAAATGAAAAATATTCAAATCAGTCTTTAAATATTTAATAAATACATAAAAAACTTTGCATACCGAATTGGCCTAGACCTTGTTTTTAAAACACATTCTTTTTATATTTTAAATCGAATCTCAATCTATGGAATGCTTGTCTAAAATATTGTAATTTTTAAAATAATGAAGTAATACATAAAAAGTGTGGGTCCCTAGATCAAACTAAGAAAGTATAGTAAGGATCTTAGCCTCGGCTAAAATAAAAGAAAAAAACATAGACGAAATATCATGGAAGTATTATTTAAACAGGAACGCGCGCTGGCGACCTAAAGTGTCCTGAAAAATGATGGCTAACTAGCTAACTGTGTCTCGTTTTATGTAGGGTGACCATCTGTTGGTGTTTTAATAAGAGTTCCTCTAAAGGATACAAAAACACTTATATTTACATATTTTTAATGTTTTTGTTCATGAAAACCTCATGTGGGGACCTGATGCAGCCTTTGACACGGTAGCTCAATTGGCAGAGCGACGGGGGCGTATACCCGAGGTCGCGGGTTCGATCCCCACCTGTGTCGAAATTTTTCTTTCCTTTATTTATCCTTTATTTATTAGTTATATTTACATACATACAATATAAAAACACTTACATTTACATATATACATTGTTTTTGGTAAATCAACGTGTTTTTTATATATATTTATTCTTAATTAATAGATTATAAAAGAATGGGTAGCCAGTGTTTGAGAATTAAAATTTCCTCAGCCACTTTTGGAAGTTGCGTGGGGAAATAAAGGTTGTTGGTGATGGGTCTCAACCGCATTGCCCAAAAATCCCTTAAAAGCCCCAATACCGTTAGTCGCCTCTTACGTACACCCACCGGAAGAAATGGGGTAGTGCTATACTAAGTCGACACCACACAGCTATACTCAAATTCAAATCGTTTAATGCGCATTCATGTGGTAAAGTTCGAGATGATACAGGTTATTTTATTTATTGTTCCATAACATGAACCCATATTTTTCACTATTTTCTTAATTTTATGATAAAAGCTCCAAAACACTCAAACAGATGATAAATTGTGGACACCACATTTATCTTGTTTCGATGGGGATACCCGTGACAAATATTAATATCCCTTTTGCCAAACTTAACCAATTATTTATCTCCAAATCGATAGGCGACAATAATAATTAAAATAAAATACAAAAAAGGAACAGTTAATAACCTGCTTTTTATAAAATATTCCCTATAAATAAGTTTGAATTTGTTTTTCTTTGAACTTAATCTCGACTGGCAACCGCGCGAGCGGGACACACTTCCCGTGTATTACTTTACTCTATGCACTTCCCTCTCACACGGCTCTCTTTCTAGGACGTTTCTCTGCTTGACAGTTTTTAAAAGATAATTAACTTTATTGCATGGTAATAAATTGCATTTTTGTTTACCATATTTTTGTGAGTAAGCTCTCCTGTTTAGTTAGTAGCTTCATGCGAAATATAGACCAGTTTTATTTTTATTTTAGTTGAGACTGTGAACCTCACTATACTTTCTCAATTTGATCTAGGTACGAAACTTTTTAATTATTAATTATTTTGAAAATTACAATATTTTAGATATGTATTCCATAGGGAAAGTTGTTTAGTTTTATTTCCTTAATCGATTTAAAGTATAAAAAGGGTATGTTTTAAAAGCGAAGTCTAGGCCAATTATTAACTAATTCACATTTCGGCAAATAATTTCTACACTAACCTTAACATTATAATTATTTATTTTTAGTCTAAATCTTTTAGTTCTGTAAATATTATGTAATTTTTCTATAGGTGAAGATTTGTAAATGGCATTGTGTATGCATAATTAGTATTATATTGTTTGTATTAGTCTGTTTATCTTCCAAAGAAAATAAAATAAAAGAAAACATTAATTATAACTAAATTTTGTTCCTAAAGAAGACTTTCTTAGGTTTACTATTTTGTCACGTTTTGCGAAGCTGAAGTAGCAATGGGCAGGGCACATTGGACGCAGAACAAACGGCCGTTGAGACTCAAGGGGGTTATGGAGTGACGGCCACGTATACGATTACGCAGTATGAGTAGGATACCACAATATAGACCGATCAGTTGGTGAAAGTAGCGGGATGCTGATGGATTTTTTGGCCATTTTTTCCTTTTGGAATTATTTAACGATGATGTTCAGTAAGCTACTTAATAAAGCCAACACAACATCTACTGATTTGAAGAAACCTAACTTTGTTCAAACAAAGTAAACCAGTGGTAGTGATCAGTAATTTAAGTCAGAATATTGAACAAGCCGAAATAGATGAAAAGTTGTATATTTTGTCCTTGAATTTTGATTAGTTAACTGTTGACTGTCACGTTATGGTTGAATAACTGTCCCTTTTTGTAACACTTGTATGAATAAACAGTTTTGACTGTTCTATTTTAATTCATCCGTCATGAAACGATTGATTTCATATTTTGGGGGCCTAGTTTAGCCGTCAGTTCCGGGTACTATTAATGGAAATAGTTGCAATAGGCCACCGTGGTCGATTATGACATAATATCCCTATCCAAGGCAGGCTCAAGGCCCTCGTTGAGATAGGGACGTCTATGAGCAATGACGTGACGATGAAACTATTTACAAGACCATTGTCACATTGGTATCATCTATAATTATCTAAATCGATAGAAATGGGTGAAATGGGTGAAATGGTCTAGTATCTGGCGAACTTTAAAGAGAAGAGGTATACCGGTCAAGGTTATAGATATTATTAAATGCCTTTATGAGGGTTCCTCTTGTCGAGTGATGCACCAAGGCCGACTAACTGAACCGATCACAGTCACCGCCGGAGTGAAACAGGGCTGCTTGTTATCACCGCTGCTGTTTTTACTTGTCTTGGATGATGTGATGCAAAGAGTAACCAACAAGGAAGGGAGAGGGCTGCCGTGGTTACATGGTAAGACCCTCGAGGACATAGACTTCGCAGACGACCTCTGTCTACTCGCCACATCCCGCAACCACCTACAATCCAAGACCGACGACCTCGCAGACGAAGCTGCAAAAGAAGGGCTGCGCATCAACTGCAGCAAAACCAAGGACATGCGCCTTAACACCCGAGATGAAGCGCCAATTTATGTCAATGGTGAGGTTGCTGAACAAGTGCAGCGATTTACCTACCTCGGGAGCGTCGTGGACCCCAGAGGGGGAGCGGAAGCGGATATAGAGGCGCGCATCAATAAAGCAAGAGCCGCGTACGCCCAACTAAAACCGGTGTGGACATCTTCCATTATAACACAGCGTACAAAGATCAGAGTGTTTAATTCCAATATAAAATCATTCCTCCTGTACGGATGCGAGACATGGCTCGTCAAAAATGAAGTAACCAGCAAGCTACAGGTCTTCGTGAACAAATGTTTACGACGCATTCTGGGAATCTTCTGGCCGCGAACCATAACAAACTTAAGGCTGTGGGAGTTGACTGACCAAAAGCCCATCGACAAGGAGATCCTTATGAGGAAATGGCGCTGGATTGGACATGTACTGAGAAGACCAGACAATCATCTAACCAAACAAGGGTTAAAGTGGCAAGCGTATGGCAAAAGAAGGCCGGGTCGCCCCCGTACCACTTGGAGGCGCTCAGTTGAAAAAGAGGCTGCATCAACTGAACTCAGCTGGAAGGACCTGGAAGCTGCCGCACAAGATCGAGAAAAATGGAGATCTCTTCTTAGGGCCCTATGTCCCTGATGAGGGATAACAGGACTACATGATGATGATAATTATCTAAAACCAAGTGTACTTCTAATACTAGGAAAAAACATTTACTAAACATACAGAACGATAAATAGCTGTGTAGTGTTGACTAAAAAACAGTACTAGGCCATTTCTTCCTTGGGTTGTCGTAAAAGGCGTTTTTTTGTGGATAAATGACACTTTTGAAGTGGTGGTGGTTTTTGAGCGATGTAGCTGAAAACCCATCACCAACAATCCTTTGTTTTACAATCCTTTCCCCACACAACTTCCAAAAGTGGCTGAGGAGTTTTCTGATTCTGAACACCTAGCTCTTTTTTCACCGTGAGTATATTATGTAAGAAGATACCCTAAAGACCCGTTGGCAAGAAGACTAATTATGTAACCATAAGTATCTCTGCTATCCCTTTAATGACATACAGTGTGAATATATTTATCTATATACATATAATATATAGCTGTGTAGTGTAGTGCTACCCCATTTCTTCCCGTGGGTGTTCGTATTTTTAGGGATTTATAGCCATGATTATATATACAAGTATATGTACATTATCTACATAACATTTTCAGATACACAGCCCATCGCAAACGCGAGCGCGCGATGGAAGGCGTGTCAGGTATTCGTCTGTTAGGAGTGACACTGAAACAGCTGATGCAGCCGCATCAACTACTCTTACTGCCCGTCATTGGGTATATTGGGGCTGAGCAGGCTTTCATGGCTGTGGATTTTACACAGGTAATAATGACGGACTATTAAGGTTTAGTTTAGTATAATTTACCAACATTTGTAAATCAATAACACTTAAGATTTTCATAAAAGTTAATTTTCTCAGGTTTTTCTCCCCTATGTGAAAAATGAGCATACCCTATGTGTACGAATGTTTGTATGTTATTCAAAAAATCTTGACAACTTTGCTAGATCATGGATGAGTAGTAGTATTGCATAGATAGTTAGAATGTTTTTGTTAATAAAGGAAAGAACAATTTCGCACTAGAAGCCATTGACACTATAGTTCAATCTGTATATAATTCGATCCCTGCTAGTGTCGAAATTTTTCTTTCCTTTAATTATCCTTTATTTCATAGGTAGTTTGCTTGTATTTAATAAATAAGCATCCTTTGGAGTCTTAATAAAGATTAAATAAACTTAATACGTAATCGGCGATATTATCGTACATAGCATCACAAACAGCAATCTAAAAGCCGTCACGAAGTCATGACCGGAGGCTGCGAGGTGAAGGTCCCGTGTCACGTGACACCGGCTTCCTGTCACTGAGTGGCGGATTTAGAACAAGTGGATTGCTTATTGGCTTTGCATTTGAATGTTATGTAGTACTTTAGCTGTAGTAGTTACTAGCTGACCTGGCGAACGTTGTTTTGCTACAGAAATTTATTTTTAGAGATATTATAGTACAAAAAAGGACAATCCTCTTATCACTTAAGGGTATGAAAAATAGATATTAGCCGATTCTCAGACCTCCTGGATTATACGTAAAATATTTTATAAAAATCGGTCAAGCCATTTTAGAGTTAGATGGTAACTATTACCATGACACGAGAATTTTTTATATTTGACAACATAGATATACATACCATCAGGACTATTATCTTAAAAAGGTATAAGTGATCAAATTTATTTGATAGACACATTCGCTTTATTTAGTGCTTTGAATAGAGAAAAAAATTATGATTAATACAGAAGTTAGTATGTACCATCACCAGTTTTCATACATTTTATGCCAACGGCAACGGTGTGAAAGAAAATAGCGCTATATATTCGAACTAAACACTTTACGAAATAAAAACTTATGTATTATCATATAAATTTCACGTATTAACCTTCATCTAATAAGTCTGTTATTTACATTCCAATACAAAAACCACTAACAAATCAATCATGAAAACAATTAGTGTTCCTATCGCCAAGTAAAACATCTACTCAGATCTACTTCACTCCCATTTTTTCCCGTTGCTTTATCTATTTATATTGATCCAGTTTTACTGGGAAGATTACTAATATGTTTTTGTCAGCGTTGTTGACTTTAATAATTATATAATTCGTATATCTGATGACTTACATGGGTTGGGTCGAATAAAAAGTAAAAAGCATTTTTTGCGAGTTTATAACTTAACTAATTACGTATTCATGTTGTCGATATCCTTCTAGTACAGGATTTGATTTGATGTTTTGGTGTGGTTATCTTCTATCTATCTATACTATAATAAGACTGTATCGAGGTCAAAACTGTACATTAAAGAAAAAAAATTTAAAACCGGTGGAATATGTTTAATTTTCGATACTGAAGCCAAATTTGCACTTTTTGAAAAAAATGTCTGTCTGTCTATCTGTATATCCGGTCATTACGTTAATTGTACCAGAAGGATCTTGATCAAATTTGGTATGAATGTAGTCATTTCATCATTTATCCCGGATTTCACAAGGGTTCCTACAGGAACATGAAAAAACATAACTTTTATATGGCTCCCCATATTTATACGATTAATTTTTTCATCGAACAACTTTATCAGACTCTCCATTAATAGTCTTTTTGGAAAAAATAAGGGTTTCATCCATTTTCATCAAAATAATTGTCCATTTAATAGTTTGTCAATAGTATGACTACTTGATACATAGCTTATCAAAATTTTGAAGTCATCACTAACGTCTTAGTGGCGTAGCGGTATACCGTTCGGATAATACTTATCGAACGGAAGACCCAGGTTCGAATCTCAGGCATCGCAATCTTTTTGCGTTTTCTTTTTGCTTTTGTGTTAGCTTAGAATAATTGGAAGCACTATTCCTTCTCTTTCACATTCAACTATGCGAATGTGTATGAATAAAGACAATTGAAAGTATATTGTATGAATTTTGCGTATTCATTTGGTAGGTTTGAGAATATGTTTATAAGTTTTTTATAACTATAATTAGTTAACTATTGTTAAACTAATATTCTCATAGATATATTGTACTACACTTACGCATAGTTAGTGAATAATAGCACATATCTCAATATTAATTTAGTGCCGCCATCTATTGACCGATGACTGATTGGCTGCAATCTCTCACACATCACCAACCGTCAGTGTAGGGGGCAGCACCGGGACGCCAAACTGCTACCCATCTATACTTATAATAAATCTGTAGAGAGGTCAATTCTGTACATGAAATATATTTTCAAAATAACTATCAGGGGGTGATTAGTGATCGATACTGATGCCAAAAATGCAATCAGTAAAATTTTTGTCTGTCTGTCTGTCTGTCTGTCTGTCTGTCTGTCTGTCGGTTTGTATGTTCCTTATGGAAACAAAAACTACTCGACGGATTTTAACGAAACTTGGTACAATTATTCTCCATACTCCTGGGCAGGTTTTTGTATACTTTTCAGCAGAGTAGTAAAGGGGAATTTTGGGAAATTTTGGGAAAACGGGAGAAGTTACTACATTTTTTAAGCTTCCGTCGCGTGTGCAGCCGTAATGGTTAAACTTACATAGAAATCATGTATGACGGAAATATTCTTCATAAAATTATCTAAAAAAAAATTCTCAACAGTTTATGTCTATCTTTTACGGTTGACTCACAATAACACGTGTAATTCCTGATAGCTTAGCAGTTCGGAACATTCTGATTATATTTGTTTACTCTTACGTTTGTAAACCTCTCACTCATCCCTAATTTAAAAAAGGTAACATTATTACCTATTCAATAAAAAAAGAATCATAGAAATCGGTAGAGGAACACCGAAATTATACATAAAATAAGCCATCGCGCCCGTGACCAAAACCGAATCGTTACTAATTTACATATAACATACTAGATGGCGCCAGTAGTTGCATCTTACAACATGTAATGATTTATTTTTTTGATTGTTATAAATACTTCATAGCGTTTTATTCCAAAATTTGCTATTAAACGGAAATACTGAACCGTTCATTAAAGCGCATTAAAAATCACCAAACTACACTGTTTAGGGAGTGCTATAAATTTATTAAATTGAAAACATTGCGCTGAATTTGACAATGCTTGAGCAGTGACTAAAGAAAGAAACCTCAGATATTTAAAAAAACAACGCTACCCGTGCGAAGCTGGGACGATCCACTAGTACTTAATAAAAATATTCTAATTTTTGAACAAAGAAACTTGGTACAAAGTGGTTTGTTTCATGATTCTTATGAACAGTTAAAAAGGTTTTTTGGAACTCACCCCCTAAGGGATTGAAATATAGTATATAGATTTTTGATCTATAAATATACTGTATCTAGAAAGTTGAAACTTGATGCGATTGACTGATATAACCACTACAAAAGGAATATATGAAATTCATCCAATTCAGTATATACTAACGGCTATAAACCCAAAAAAGGTTAGCCACAGCTTCAGAGATAGTAATTCTTTATCCATTTTTGAAAGTAGCTGTGTAGTGTCGGCTTTGAGTGCTGTGTAGTGTCGGCTTTGAGTGCTGTGTAGTGTCGGCTTAGAATAGCACTACCCCATTTCTGCCGGTGGGTGTACGTAAGAGGTGACTAACGGTATTGGGGCTTTTAAGAGATTTTTGGGCGATGCGGTTTGAGACCCATCACCAATAACCTTTATTTTACCATCTTTACCCCACTCAACTTTCCAAAAGTGGCTGAGGAGTTTCTAATTCCTTAGCTCTGGCTACCCCTTCTAGGGATTTACAGCCGTGAGTATATGTATGTATGTATTTTTGAAAGTTGAATGGGGAAAAGGTAGTCAAATGGGTCTCTAACTGCATCGCCCAATAATCACTTCAAAAGTCTCAATATTCTTTATATCTATGACAACGCCCACGGGAATATAAATAGAAAAAAAAACAGAAGTGACGATAGTGTTTTGGTATTTTGGAAGTAAACCGGATGCAAAAAATGTAGTCCACGCGGACGTAGTCGCGGGCAAAAAGCTAGTTTGTTATAATAAATGATCAAAAGTTTGGTTCTTCCTGAAAAAGTAAACGATGTGTTTTCAGCTAGCTAATCCCTAGAACATTAGATTTAAAAAAAACAGCTCATTGGGCATGCTACTTTTGGAAATATTGAATTATATAAATGCTGTGTGGTTTCCTCTTAAGGATAGCACTACCTCATTTCTTTTCGTGTGTGTTTGTAAGAGACGACTAAGGGTATTAGGGCTTTTTAAGTGTTTTTTGGGCGATGTTTTTAATTTTTTTTTTATTCTAACAAGATAAAGTGTCAAAGGGTGAATAAGGTAAAGATAAGATAAGAAACACATTTATTCATAGCTACACAGTTAACAATATAACTAAAAACATGAAAAACGAAACTAAATAAAAACTAAACAAAAAAAAAACTAAAAAATTAATAACTAGATTCGTGAATCGTTAGGTAGTGATAAAAATAGACGTAAAATACGACAAAAGATTTGTAATATGAGCTTTATTACTGCTACTTTTAATTGACCAATATATTTCATCTCTTAGAACGAATAAACTTTATGTAGAGATGTAGAGAATCATATCACAGCTGTGAAACATAAGCATATGTTAACCAACAGGCGTAATGTATTTTTTTTCACATAATTTTTTCTTTTTTTTTTTAAATAGCTATACATATATTTGTAGAAAATAAATTAACCATTAACTTTAACTAAATCAAAAATAATTAAAAAAATAATAATTAAAAGTAACACGTCAAAATTAGGCAAACAAACCGCCCCAAGTCATACCCGGCCCAAAGGTTCCCATCACACTGGCAGCATTTCCACGCTGCACAGCGAGCGAAATCCTCTGGACCAGAAATGCCCCTGAGCGGTAGTCCAATCCCCGATCCCTCAAGCGACGACCAATTTCCCTAACAAAGTGTCTACCCTGGGAAATATTATAATATTTATATTCTTTAGCTGTATGTTAAGAATAGCTTTACTAGTCACTTGAACTTGGACAGAATATCACAATTTGTCACGCAGTTATATCGGTGCAAACTTAATATTAATCAAATGCAGAGGATTAGAAGACGCTGAATTTGTTGCGTTTCTCTTCAGTTATACATATTTAAATAGATGTAGCAGTTATCACCTTAGTCGGAAAGGAATCGGAAGAACAGACTTGGTTATCACCTTTGTTGAGCAAATCTAATTTTATTTAATATTTTATTTTTATTTTCATGCATTAAATATATTTCAGGCATACGTCGCATGCGCATACGGTATCAACAACATAGGATTCGTGATAATCTGTTTCGGAGTGATGAATGCGGTGGGCGCGCCGCTCGCGGGATGGGTGGTCAAGATCACCGGCAGGTTCCCAGTCATGCTTACCGCATTGGTACGCATGACTTATATATATGTATACGTAACGATTAGTGTATTTACATAAATAATATGCATACATGCATATACTCACGCCGTTAGTTCCCTTTGGGGCAGGCAGAGGCTACCGATCGCCACTTTGTACGATCCTGGCAAACCTATCTAGATTTGTTCACATCCTTATTTTTTTCATACATGCTCTTTCATTTTTCTTACTTTGGACACCTGCCTTTTCAAGCACGCAATACACATACTTATGTAATTATTCCTCATTGAGTTGCTGAAACAATTGAAAGCAACTTTGTGTAATCCTGGTAAATCTTTCGAGCTTTGAATACATTATTCAAGATTCACTTTTTGGACGCCTGCCTTATTTAGCCCATTCTCTTAAATCTAAATGTGACTAACATCGTTATTTCTAATACTGATGCTCTGGCTACCCCTTTCTGTATTTATGACCTTTAGAATATGCATGTTTTTAAATCGATGGTTAGTATACTCAACTCATCAGTAGTTTTCTCTTTAATCTGTCAGTCCCTTTTTGATGTAAGGAAATATCTAAAATGTTTTCGGCAGGCGACAGAAGAGATAATTTTAAAACCCCAGTACGACCTTTTCATACATTTAATTATTAACTACAGAACTCTTCTGGCTGTGTAGGGTCGGCTTAGAATAACACTACCCCATTTCTTCCGGTGGGTGTACGTAAAAGGCGACTAACGGTATTGGGGCTTTTTAGGGATTTTTGGGAGATGCAGTTGGAGACCCATCACCAATAACCTTTATTTTTACCATCTTTTCCCCACTCACATTTCCAAAAGTGGCTGAGAAATTTCTAATTCCTTAGCTCTGGCCACCCCTTCTTGGGATTTATAACCATGAGTACATGTATATGTATGTATGTAACTCATCTGGCTAGCCTTGTTAAAAAATATTCTTAACGATGAATATATGTAATTATGTAGGATTATGCTATCGGCTTGAAATTTTGCTATTTTTTTCTTAGGTATCTCTTGAAAAAGATTTTGCAATACTGTTATCCTAAGGTCTTCATTCAAATCAAATAATATTTATTGCAGTTTCAAGGTTTACAACATTTGTTGGGCTAATATATATACAAAAAGGTTGGGCCAATATAATCATTTTCAGAATGTTAAACAAATAACAAAATTAATTTCTTTGATGCCGAAATGAAATGATCGCATCCTAGCATGAACTTTTCTTGAACTTAAACTGGAACTACGCCTGTAGATAATCAAATAGCCATTTGACACTGCGATGAAATAGTAGTTTTGATATTGAAGGCTAGTCTGCCAGTCAATGAAATATGACTATATATTTCATTAAATATGACTATATATATTTTTATTTATTAATGTATTAAAAAAAATGTGAAAATACAGCATGAATATACATAAGTTTTTACTGTAACTTTAACGACATTTAAATTTTCGACAAAAATGAATGTAATTTAAAAATATCATAAATTGAAATTATCCTTTTCCTTTATACCGTAAAATTTGAAATTCTATTAAATTTCAGGTGCTAAACATAATTCTATTGTCAAGTCTGATCCTGTGGAAACCGAACCCGGACCAATGGCTGGTGTTATACATACTGGCTGCGCTGTGGGGCGCGGCCGACGCTATCTGGTTGGTGCAGGTTAATGGTGAGAAACTATATATGGCTTATTTATTTATTTCATAGGTATACATTCCAATAAAAGGTAGCCAGAACTATAGAATCAAACATTAAAACTTTTGGAAGCTGAGTCGGAAATATATTGTAAGACTATTAAGAGTTGGTGACTCTAAGTAACATCCCCTAACATTCCCATAACCTTTCGTCACATCTTACGTCATGACCCGTCACCCCAGAAAAGAAATGCGTAGTGTTTTCTTCACAGCTTCATAGGTATCATATTATTTTGATAGATTAAACACCCTTTATATCCCACATTTAAAAAGGAGTACACTGGCTGTGTAGTGTCGGCTTAGAATAACACTACCCTATTTCTACCCGTGGGTGATCGTAAGAGGCGACTAAGGGTATAGGGGCTTTTAAAGTGATTTTTGGGCGATGTGGTTGGAGACCCGTCACCAAAAACATTTATTATTACCATCTTTTCCCCAATGAACTTCCAAAAGTGGCTGAGGAATTTCTCATTCCAAAGTTCTGGCTACCCCGTTCAGGGATTTATAGCTGTGAGTATATGTATTTAAAAAGGATTTGCCTGGATATCAAAATTTCCCAAAGTGTAGTAGTGTAGTGAATACTACTCTTTCAGGGATTTACGGCAAGAACATAGTTATAATAGTTCCATTTCTCAGCATTCTCGGGAATCCTATTCCCGGGCAACGAAGAGGCGGCCTACTCCAACTTCCGTCTGTGGGAGGCGGCCGGCAGCGTGCTCGTCTACGCCACTGCGCCCTACATGTGTATTAGAACCAGGTATTATTTGCTGTGTAGTGTCGGCTTAGAATAGCACTACCCCATTTCTTCCAGTGGGTATACGTAAGAGGCGACTAACGGTATTGGGGCTTTTAAGGGATTTTTGGGCGACGCGGTTGGAAACCCATCACCAACAACCTTTATTTCACCATCTTTTCCCCACTCAACTTACCAAAAGTGGCTGAGGAATTTCTAATTCCTTAGCTCTGGCTACCCCTTCTAGTGATCCATAGCCGTGAGTATATGTATGTATGTATGTAGGTTGTTACATTTCAGTCAGTATTTATTTAGAATCTAAATTTAGATTTTTAATTAAGTATAATACAATTTTGACAAGTGGTCCGTTGTGTATGAGACTCACCATTGAATCTAGTGGTCGGGGTTTCAATCTGTGCCGAGGGCAATCATTTATGAAAATATAGTTGGGTTAATTTTAGGTGCTATTTATGGATTGTATTTTTTTTCTATTTGTATTTTTTTTACAAATATTAAATATAGCGTTAAAATAGTATCCTATACCACAGGTTAATATTCATTTTTCCTCCTGGGGCTATCTTCATCTTCGTTATAGATGTATTATAATATATATAGTATAAATAAAGGAAAGAAAAATTTCGACACAAATAAAAGATAGAAGAATTTCGCGCTGGCAGCCATTAACACGGTAGCTCAATTGGCAGAGCGACGGGGGCGTATACCCGAGGTCGTGGGTTCGATTCCCGCCTGTGTCGAAATTTTTCTTTCCTTTATTTATACTTTATTTATTAGTAATAATCCCCACATGAGGTTTTCATGAACAAAAAGATTTAAATTAGATGTCTATATTTTTTTTTGTATGTAGTGGTGATGGCGCTATTAATTTTGAACTCATACCTCCATTCCATGCCGAAAAATTCATCACTACCATACCATACCATCAATACCATTAAATTGACGACTCCCGTGGACGAGTGGATAGATGAAGAGCTTCTTGGTCCGGAGGTTATGGGTTCGATCCCCGCTGAGCGCAACATTTATGTGATAAGCATAAATTATTGTTTCTTTTTCCTGGATGTTATTTATATATGTATTATATAATATTAAATATGTCGTTGAGTTAGTATCCCATAAGTTAATTAATTTGGGGCTTATTGATCTTTGTATAATGTGTCCGTATATTTATTATACCAGTATCACTATTGTAACAAAATGTATTTATTTTCAGACTATATGTCCTAGTAGGGTTGCTGTTAACAGGCTTTACTGGTTACACCATAATTGAAGTTATAGTTCGAAGGACCAAAAAGAAGGCGTTGAGGGATAACCCTAGCCGTTTTGAAGAGCAAACGGGTATGCTTGCAACTGCCGGCGGATAAATATCATATTGACATATTTTAAGCTTTAATTTAATACTAAGTGACCTAATGACCAATATT
The DNA here is from genome assembly GCA_963576735.1 of Bedellia somnulentella. Taxonomy (NCBI): domain Eukaryota; kingdom Metazoa; phylum Arthropoda; class Insecta; order Lepidoptera; family Bedelliidae; genus Bedellia; species Bedellia somnulentella. Next base: position 4,651,682 of record OY755184.1, on the reverse strand, counting down.
AAAATAATATAGGCAATATGGGCTTGCCCACAGCCCTAATCGACCTCTCAATTTTATGCTCTGCTGGATAGCATGATTAAAAAATTATATTAACACTATAGCCAAGAGATTTTCGTATGCCTATTATTTTCATACAACCCATTTTGAGGGCTGGATTCGCCCCTGAATATATTTCAGTTTATATGTTACAGGCGAAACTTATACAAAAGAAAATACTTCGGTATAGTTCCTATTGAATTTCAAACCCAGATTAGTTTATTTCGCATTTGTAGTGTGGTTTCGCTGAGCTTGTCATATAAAACAGAATAGACATAATTTGAGATTGTCCATTCCAGTAGAGCGCAGATTTTGTTAACATTATCATTAAAAAATATAGTAAAAGTGGTTGATAAAGATCTTTATTATATTTATCTATATTTATATGTGCATACATATACTCAAGGATAAACATTCAAAAAAGGGTAGACAGAGCTTTAGAATTAGAAATTCTTCAGGTTCATTTGGACGATACTTTTGGAAGCCCCAAAACCATACATCGCATTTTACGATACCCGCGGGTGAACTTTTAAAATTATTCAGACATAAGTGGTTTTGGAATCTATATATTCTTGGATTTAATTATATATCCCATCATTTGGTTGAAATATTCGAACCGTTAGTGAGTAGTAGAGTTTTTACTGCAGCACATGTAAAAAATATATTTGATTTTATATACTGCAGTGTGTTTTTATTAATATACCTGCTAATATTTCTAATGTAATTTTGAATAAAACAAAGTGTAGTTTTAATTATTCGTCGTTTATTCTCTTCGACATATAAATACTCAAACATGGATTGATTAATCCACAAAATTAGGTTTACATTAATTTATAAAATCGTTGTCTAAGTACAGTGTTCACAGATAGTAACAAAGTGACTAAAACCTTGTTATGTATACATTCATATCATTAATAAACTAATTGAAACATCTACTGATTTTTATTTACTCCTTGTATCTTTTCGTTCTGAAGATATTTGATCGCGTACGTATCTATCTATAATTATTTCATCAAGTATTTTTTCGATCAAATTATCATCACGCGAGAGTAATCGCTTTTGTATTAATTCTTTGATTTCCTTTTCTACCTAATTTACATTTCTCATTAATTTTTTCTCACTGGTTCTCAATTTAAGTATCAACAAATATACAATAACAATTGGTTGTTCAAACATTAAGTAATTATGAACAGATTTAAAGCGTACACCCTAGAAACAATACACCTTAATATACATATCTAGTGTAAGTCGTCATACAATATAACAATGAAGGAAGACAAGCAAGGCACTTTTAAACACAATTTTCTATATACCACTCTTGAAGTATCATGTAGGCTTGATACAATGAAATATTAAATGTGATTAAAATGTGTCGCTGAAGTGTTTCAATATGTTATTCATCTAATATTTCAAAACTATCAAACCTACAGTCAGTGAGGCTGACAAAATCTGTGTTTATAAAATTTACATATACATTTTTATATTTCAAGTTAGCACCTTTTATATATTTTATCTATTAATAAATTTCTTAGTTACTATCTATTGTATCATATCTTGTTAACAATAACTATTTTGGCAATTATGGAGATTACCACAGGTAAAAACCGATACTAAAACTAATAATTGGATGAAAGGAATAAGGATCTATTAACTAATTTCGAAAACTACATGATATCTGCGATATAAAGTGCGAATTAAAAGCTTCGCTAATATGTAAAGCTTATGATTAATATTGATGATTTACAATTCAAAATGAGCTTTTTTCAGGTGTGGTCAGTTTGTTTACAGTATAAATGCTATTATTAATGAACGTTTTAATAACGTTATTTATACAAATATATAACAGCTATGTACACAGTTTTATATTCAGTGACCCTGTATATCTTGATCAGATAGCCTCAACGTATATATTAAAATAAATTCCGGTTGGTCACATATTTTTAAAAGCCAATTAAATGTAGATATATTCATAAACAATTATTATGCATTTCAAAATTTCTTCACTAAATTTAAAATATTTATTGAATACTTTTTGAATTGAAGCGTTTGCTGGTTAACGTGAAATGTTTACTGAAAATGACTATTGTATGAATTAATTATAATAATTTAAATGAAAAAAAAATGTGCTAACAACCTTGCGTATAAACAAAAAATACCATCAGTCAAGGCTTAACATACCATAACATGAGTGGCTTAAATATCGGCTTAAGTTATTTGGATGAATGAGTCATTTTCTTAAATTTCTCACATTTCCCATACAAAATAAGTACGTCCTAACTAAGCTGAAAACCTATTTGGACGGCATACAATGATATTTACATGAAACCTTATTTACACAACATTTTATCTTACACGACAACTAAATGCAATTACATTCGAATTAAGGAAGACACTTTCACAATCAAACAATCAAAATTCTCATTACAACGGATCTAACAGTCGGTTTCACTCATTTGAAATTGACCATGTTTTACGGCTACATTTACTTGCCTAGAAAATACTTAAAAAAATATGCTAACAATATTGAACCGTTGAACTAACTAGGACTCGTCGTGTTGCTTCTTGGTTCCGACTTGACGCTGGACCCGTTAATTTTTAGCGCCAAACTTGGGCTTCCTGAGCTGTTAGCTGTTTTAGCACTAGAAGCCTGGCATGTAGCACACGGCTCCAGTTTTTTAGCAAGTACCGCTCGGAGCTTCAACGCTGGCCCCAGCTTCATCTGCAGCATTCCGGTTAGGTGGTCTTCAGTAAGGAGTGGCAGACCAGCGCCATCGATTCGCTGCTCACGGAAATTCTGCAACAAAATAGATAGTATTTAATAAAACAGAAGATTTTAACATTCATATTTCTAAAAGGTAGATAGAGGCGTAACAATAATGTTTAAAAAGATTACAAAGCCGATAATTGAACCACAGATACGTAAACTCAACTGCAAAGTATTTTTTTTGTAACGAGATATTTAAACCCCAGACTCAAAGCTTAACGACGCAAAGCTCAATGGTATTTTATAAACCTAAGCATAATCAAGTCAGCCGCATAAAAACAGTTGATAAGCTACTAATAAAATCAGGTTCCAGTATAAAGACATAACATTAAAATCTGTACATACTCAAGAAAAACATTGTTTATTTTATACTGTGACTTTTATTAGCCGGCGCTGCTGGTAAAGTTACGAGACGATGTCCGTCTGTAGTTGTCATAGCACCTTGCACCTGTCTCGGACTGGTTGTATCACGCTAACAATTTACATACTTTTACAATGACATTTTCGATTGACTCGTCTAATTGCATCTCAAAATTTCTGAACCATCGAAGAACCTGTTTGCCGGAGCGACGCTCATAGCTAATTGGGCACGTAGTAAAGTTTATTGGGATGGACGGGTATCGAAGTGTGAGGTGTGGTGAGCTCGGTGGAAGCCGGCCAAGTGGCGGGTCGCGGTCGCAGCGTCCAGCGACCTGTCATCTCGACGGGAACGCTAACAAAAACTGCACCAGCTACGTGACGTCCTGTCTCCGTCCTCATCGCCTCCCCCGCCCGCCCCCGCAACTCCCCCGCACACGCCCGACCACTTTTTACACCGCGACATTTGCCCAGAGTTCGATCCGTGTCATCCGACGTATTCCTTTTTTAAATCGCCCGCTCTCCGTTCGATCAGTTTTGTTTCTTATTTTGTACGGCTTCAACCGGCCAGCAGCCGGTGAGCGGTAAAAAGTGCCGGTGAATAAAAAGTCTATGAATAATTAAAGTGAGATAGCTACTGGCTAGTTCATGGGAACGGAATTATTTTAGCGTCGACATGTCGGCGTCGTCAGCACGGTGACTAGGCTGGTGCTGTTTCTATGAAACACTTGTCAATTTGCGAGACTGGCTAATGCGATAAATATTAACTGATACTTGATTAACTGGCAATAAACTTGGCATTTTTGGTACAAGCTTAGGATAAAATGAAACAAGACGGACAAAAATACCGCGAAACAGTCCGGAATACTTAAGTCGACGAATGGTTTCGGGGCATATTTAAATTTAGTGAAGGTTAAAAAGACCCAAGAAACATTCGGGACTTTAATCTTCGTGCCCAGGGGTCACGAGTGACCTGCGAGTTAGAATTTTGTTTCGTTGGAAACAACAAAACGATATTCGAGAAAATTGTTTAATTGGACGTTAAATTACGGGTTAAAAGGGAACCATTCCTAGTAATAGAGTGCAGACGGAATCATGTTCAAGAACGAAAAAAATACAATAATTATACGTTTGAAGTAAGCTCCAATAGTAAAACCTCGGCTTTCAATGTTAAAGGACCAGCTTCAAATCTAGTGACGAGTTTACACTTTTACTGTCGCACATTTGGTTTAATTGTAAAGGTTGTTGAGTATACATTGTGAAACTCATATGAATGAGTTGACAATACAAGGTCGCTATATCATAATTCAAGTGTACTGGAAAAGGGAAGCCCTTTGGAAATCTAATGTCCAAATATGTATGATTAGCATTACAGCTGCTAAAATCTCTATTTTCGTGAAATCCTAATAATCTCGTTCCTTACTATAAACAAATAGATAAACCCATCTAGATGGTGAATTTAACGAGCGGCTCTTTTTTATATCTAATTAGTAGCAATAAGTTGTGTGGAGTATCGTCTGATCAAACGTGATGGCGCCCCCGGGAGGCGAGGAGTTACGACCCGCTCCGCCGGGGCGTCCGCGCATCACGACCGCTCTTCATCAATATCACCCATTATCTACAGCACCCGCATCATAAAGGAAATTTTGCTTTTTTTCTTTGCTTTGTGTTTGTATTTTATATTTTACAGCCATGTTGGGTAAGTATGGTGGTTGTTGTGTAAGTTTGTGCTATTTTTAAAAGTTATTAATGATGATGTGTTGTGTCATATTTTTGCTGGTATCTATGAAAGTATTTATTATAGTCTCTTTATTTGACAAGCTTTAAGTATTTTTTTATTGACCAAATGGAAATGGATGTGGAATCAACATTCATAGTTTACTAAATTTTTTCTCTGTAAGTGAATATTTAGGTTATTAGACTTTTGTTCATAAAATCATTTTTGCATATATGCACGGAATTTGTAAAATATGAATCCGTATTTAATTCATTCCGATAGTTGAACTATTTCTAGCTTAGTATCATAATCACTCATTGGCTTATTGATGTTGAGATATTTCATTACACAATAATAAAAGCTTCGTCAAAGTAAAATCAAGTGTAATGTTCTCCGTCTAACATTCTGACAAGCCAGTGGTTTTACTAAATGAGTACAAATTTGTAAGAGGTTTTTTTGCATTATCGTTATATTATAATGCATATGTTTATGCCTTCAATCATAATCTTAATAAAAATACACATGAATGTATTATATTTCTTGCAGTTCATGACTGCCACATTTTTTTCTTAGAAACACAAAATGATTCACTTTTCACCGCCATTGATACTTTATTGATCGTCGTAATTTTCTCAAACTAGTGGTTCGTTTCAACATTACCTTGATCAACATTAGCAAAGTTTTGAATCGCTTTACCTAACGTATCAAGATTGTGAAGCTAGCATCAAAACTAAGTAAAGCTATTTACTGCCAGCTCAATGAAGATCTTCAATTGCGTGACTAATCTCCGTAAAGGTTCTAGCAAGTAATGAACACAAAAAGTAAACCTCGATGAGAGCTTCGTAATGAAAACTAATGACAAGTATTTAAAAATCTATAACACTTAAATTTTTAGTCTCAAAAAAAGCTAAAACAATTTTCGTGGATTGGGGCTATAAGTTTTAAATAGTTGATGTCTGGCCTCGAATGTATGGTTAACAGGTTAGAGATACCGCGCATTGCCCGTGGCCATGAACCGATGTTTAAATTGCTGCGGAGCGAGGCACGGCAGCAGCGTCCCGCGAACAGGTTGGGAGCAAAAAAGGTTAAAGTATGCTCCCTTGGGCGAGCGGGTCGAGGGGCGGGCGGGGCGCGGCGGGCAGGGTGCGCGGCTAATGACAGGGGCGGCGCGGCGCCCGCGGCCGCTACTGCGCGCAAATTGATGCCTGTGCCCTCTGAAAAACCTTTAGCTTCATCTAGTGATGTACCTACTCGATAATAACGTAGCTGGACGGAGTTAATAAATTTAAAATAAAGGAACGATGGTTTTGTTTTGTTAAGTTGTGTTTTGATAGTCAGGGTAAGTATACTTTTAGAACTGAAATCAAAATTAAACTAATACATGGTTTTTGACTTAAAATTGTAATAACATACAATTTTAGGAAGTATCAAATCTGCATTAGTTAAGCCTCGCACAAACAATCAAGTATTGTAACGAACAAATCACGAAATGCATAAAAAAGTCAAGTTCAAGTTTAAAATCAACACGTCCGATTGAAATCATGTTAACGTTCACGCGATCGAATTCGTCGATATCGATAAAAAGTGGTTGCGAGGATGAGTCATCACTAGTGTGCCGCCCGCATTACACTCTATAAAGATTGCTATTAATTTTAAAGGCACGGAGAGGAGGTAATAGTCGGAGCTGACGTCCATCCGGCCACTCGTATCGCAATTATATCGCGATTTTTGCTCTTTTTTGTATTAGCCTTCTTGGCCTTAAGAGCTTCGGGTCAGGGGACGGATTGTTTTGCTTCATTTGTTATTATTTTATTTGGTTCGGCTGCGTTCCTCGGCCATTGTGGAGCGGCTTTCTACTTTTACTTTTATCTCGAGCGTCGCCTTCTCATTCATCTTTGTGTACCATTTGTTTTCTGATACGTTTATTTAACAATAGTAAATGTTTTTTTGAATCAAAGTATACCATCATATACTTTAGATAGACAATATAATAATCAAAAACAACTTTGCAATGTAAAGAAATAACTTTGCTGAGTTAAATGATGTCCATACAAACTGGATCCTCAAATACAAGCATGTCTGTTTGCCTCTACACCTACTTAGGGATGACAGACTTATGACTAAATAAATTTTCATATAAGCTTTAAATTTATATATTCCATGTTTTAATTGTGTATGTTGTACGTTTTGGGATGTTCTCCAATATAAACAAAATGCACAGCTTCACTTCATATATTTATGAAACAATACGAAATTTATCTGAAACCTCTCTACTAATTTACGTGGAGTAAGATATAAAAACACAATAATTTAACTAGATCACTACGAACGTATCAGTGATTTAAGTAAATAAAGTAGTTACGATGAGCCTGGGATGGAAATACCCTAAAATCAAAGTTGTTATTCAATTACTAGCTCACCAACTTCTTTTTTATTTATAAAAGTAAAGTATTTATAATAAAATTATGTTAATAATAAACTGCGTTCAAAAAGTCATTTTCACCTTTATTCAATAGCATACCATTAAAGTGATCGGAAGCTAAACTATTAATTAATGATTTATTCAACGCTTCAATTAAAATAAATGCGTCGTTATAACGAGTACAGGGACCTAAAGTGATCTGTTATATTTTGTTATAATCGAAGTAACCAAATGGCTCGCTTTTGTTGCTCTAACCGCAACTAAACAGAGATTACACGTTTTGTAACGAGTATGCTTATCATCGCGAGCATCAGCGCCGCAAAAAGCTTCTACATAATAATTGGAAAATATCTGGCTGTGTTTAGGAGGCGTGGTAAAGATTGTGCGCACTCCGTGGAAGCGAGATAAATGTAGAATATGCTATAAGAGTAACAGTGACGGTATAATATGAGGTAGCGGGTGGGCGGGACGCTAGCTGCCGATCGTTGACGGAAACGGCCGAAGCTGGTCGTGCAGTCCCGCCCAGTCGCCCGACAAATGTTCACGCTTGAGATGCTCAATGAACTTTCATCTTTCCAGTTTTTCCAGCGAGTACGTTTAATTGCTATCATCTAATAGAAGATATGCGCGGCGTTCCAGTAATGCTGATACATTATCGGCGGAGATGTGTAATATGCCATTATGGACTTATGTCTCCACATTGTTCGTTTAATGTTGTGTTTTCTTTGATGGTATGAAGAATTATGTAGGAGTATGTTTGCTTTTTATGGTTTATATTTGTATTGTTGGTGTTCTGTGTGAATAAATTCTGATCCATCTCTATAATTTAAGTTTTAATGGACATGACATTTGGTGGAGTCTCTCTCTTGTAAAAGACATCAACGCATTGTGTATCGAATTAATAAAAAAAAATGCACTTTTATATAGAGGAGACGATTATTGCTATTTATAATATAAATATTCATGTAACAAACATATTTCCATTATCAATACAAAAACATTATTGATATTGGAATATTCGTGAGACTTCCAAACTAAGTGATCATTATTAAAAATTAATATAGATTATAGTAGTTTACAATCATTGTAAGTTAAACATTTGTGGAACGTGTACCTTCAGTCAGAAACCAACAAAGAATACTAGAATATATAATATTATTACATTTTATCTTGACGTATTTTGTTTGTTAAAATTCCATGACCTATCTGTGCGAATCGCACAAAACTGCTCAGAGTATTTTTTTTCTATTATAACTTTAATTTTACAGTGGTGATGATTCATAACAAACGTATCAATTCACAATCACTTGCGCCAAATCTTCCGCGGGCTGCAGGCTGTTAAAATAATTTAAAACATATAACAACCGTAATGATTGTGCTTTATTACTGCACAACATGCAAGCCACGTTTAAATTCATTTATGCATATTCTGATATATATATACATATATATGGCTTAGACTCCCAAAAGGCTATTCTTTAGAATTGAGAAGTTTTTTTTTCTTTTGCATCACTCAATATTATATATTGATATTCGCTTCCTCAGACGGTAACTTATGTACGTGTACGTATGTACCCTGTTACTCATAGGTCAAAATCCCATTGTTAAATAAAAACATCGGTTAGTACAACGGGAATTAGTAGTATTTTGTGTTAATCGCTCGATATCGCAGTAAAATAATCTCTATCGTGTTATCAAACGCGATTCTATCGAGCTCGTGCCGTGGCGTAGTGATGGGGTACGCTGTCGATGTTGGCGATATCGGCGGTAGTGTTGCACGGACGTGTTCGCTCTTATCGCGGCAACTTGGATTCATTTAACATGTCCGCTTTGAATTAATTAAATTGTATTGTTTGATTAGTTTGTTGTAGCAATAAGACTGTGGTTAAAGCTTTGATTTAATATAAAGGTAGCCGGAGCCTTATTTGTGTTCTTAAAGCTTTGATTACATTAAAAGATTTTTGATTTGATCTTCTTTTCTCTAAAGACTTCCTCAGTTATACAGTCCTAAGCCAAAGCTTTAATTAGGAATCCTATTATACACCCTTTTATGTTTCCACATTTCAGCAGAAGTGTCGCAATTATCGATTTATCGTTGCTGGCGATTTTGTATGCAAAATAATCATTCATCATCATCACCATTAGCCACTAGACTTCTTCTGCAGGACATTAATCAGCCTCCCCAATAATCTATTACTTACTAATATTTAATTTAACATCTGCACATACGTCTTCAAAATCATAAAAATAAAGTGAACAATGATTTAGTTATCGATAGTTGTTGGAAGCAAGCGCAGGCGCGCGTGCCGTCAGTTAACGGGCCGCGCCTCCGCCATTATGTCGGAGGTGCGGTCAAACCGCTCCGCACTGATTATCAACATCCACATACTTTATTATACTGATTAACATTCATCCAAACATTATATTTATGAATCGAGCTTTTTGTTTTTATCGCGAATAAATTGCAGGTGTATGTTTACAATTAATCTTTTTGCTTCTGACTTTTGAACTTTTGAGCCTGTTGTTGCAGTTTTGGAGTAAACTTCAATGGTTGCTAATTAGCGATGCATTTTTACTTTGAGATCATCATCACTTTTGGTACAACAACTTAAAGTCAGACGATTGTATCTCACCACATTAAAGTATACTTAACTTTCTATAACATTTTACATCAATACCAATGAAAAATATTTTTTCCAATCAATAGTAAAAGTACAATCGGAGGCTAGACAACGACCGCAACTCCTAAAGCCAGGAGGGCGGGCGCGGCCGTCGGCGCTGGCAGCGCAAGAGAGCCAGCTTCAACTATTGTATTTATCTACCATCCAAACTCCGCAACTTTCTAAACCTACCCTCCTATTTATGCGTCCTACACTTCACTAGCAAAACAGATACAAGATTATGGTAATTGTAAATGATAATTCACTACAGGTAATAGAGTGGCAAAAGTGACTTGACTACTAGTTTATACACCTTAAATAATTCATATATTCATTTCTCGTTTACTTAAACTGATGTATTTAAAGCCTTTCAGGGTATTACGTCTTGTATGCTGCCATAAGAGTGCCAATGTTTCTGTATTTGTTTAGCAAACATGTAAATTGAGTTGGATGATCGATGGTGGTATGTTATTTATGTTATTATTCGACGTAATCTAAGAAATAATAAACTATACCTAATATAAATGACTCCAACGATAAGTATTACTATAAACTAAATATTTACTGTGTAGTGTCGGCTTAGAATAGCACTACCCCATTTCTTCCGGTGGGTGTACGTAAGAGGCGACTAACAGTATTGGGGCTTTTAAGGGATTTTTGGGCGATGCGGTTGGAGACCGATGTTGGTGATGACCAACAACCTTTATTTAACCATCTTTTCCCCACTCATTTTCCAAACGTGGCAGAGGAGATTCCTTAGCTCGCTTAGCTTATGTATGTTACTTTTTAGATGCTGAGTAAAGAAGTTAAATAAGGCAGATGGACCATTCATCTACAATCTTAAAAACGCACTGAATGCGCTTACTGTAGCTTAGATTTATATTAATAAGTGATCAATAGCGAGATCAAAAATAAAATGATCATAACACCAGCTGAAAGCCAAACCATTGAGGCTTTCTACTGAACAAAAGTTTGAATTCCGCGAGTTAAAAAATAAACGAATCTATAGTGCAATCAAACAGTGAGTTAAGCGAGTGTAAACTGGTATAAAGTGCGGCTTATCGTGTCCAAGTAAACGGGGGTAAATGCAAACACAATTAGAGCATCAGCATCGCTAGTACGAGCGACGTTTTAGCTAGATATCGCGTGGTATAAAACAGCCATCTCTTTCGAACTTACTTAGTGTCGTATTCTGTGGTCTCATTCTAGCCGATATCGTCAGGATTAAATAGCAGTCGTGCTAGGTCTTCTGTGAGAGAGAGTTCGGAGCCGATACTCGCATTAGCTGGATAAGGGAGCCACGTGCGCGCGCAGATTGAAAATGCATGCTCGATTCATTGGCTAATGTTAGTTACGATGTTCGGTGGTATGTGTGTGGGTAAGGTTTAAAAGGTAGGTGGCATTTGGCTGCTCTTGAAATGTAGCTTAAGAGGTCTTGTAAAGTAGATATGTGAAGATAATGTTGATAATAGTAGCTTAATAATATTTTAATCCAATCGCTACAGTTGGCGGATGATGTAAATTATGATTTTCTTTGCATGTCATGGATTTCACCAAAGTAAGGGAAACAACCAGGGTTTTTTTATCGCCTATTTTTTTTACAAAATTGGTATTAAATTATGATTAATTAAGAGTCCGAAATAAAATAATAATTGCGTAGCTTTAGAATTCTTTGTTTTATTCTTTCTATGATAAAATCCTTTTCTAGTAATCACATTTTACAGTCCTTTCAATTCGTCTCTACCACTATACAAAAACATAAAGACTACATACGACTAGCGTATTATGAAATATAACAGCTTCTGTGGAAGCAAATCCGTATTATATTATTAGAAAAGATACATATTAAGTATAGTTCGCGCTTAGCTAGTAATTTATCGGGCGCGTGGCAGCCCAAGACCGTATAGGGTTCGGAATCCGCAAGTGAACCGACCTGAACTAGTTGTGTCCGGATGAAAGCAGCCTTTGCTTTAATGGGAGACTTGTAACCCCCACCCACCCACACACTTACTCTGAATAGACTTGTTTCAAACAGAAATTATGACTTATAAGGACAGCGGCCAAGTAAAACTGCACAGTAAGTGGGAATATGAAAGCAGCAAGATTAATGAATGGGAGATATTTTTTCCAGATGCTCATAATTTGTTATGAAAAACAGAAGACAGACATTTATTTGTATTCGTCAAGAAGTTCGGTGCAATAATATAATCACAAACAATAGTCGCTTGCGTTCCTAAATCAATCACCGCTCTTGAAGGTGTGTTAGTGGAATTAACATTTATATATAAGAGATAATTCGATTTCTATTTGCGGAATGATCCTGAATAGAGTTTTTGATAGTTTTTGTTATAAATACGCAGACAAAACTTACTATAGCAATAGCAGTGCTCACCGAGACCGGTCACCAACAATTATTTATTATTACCATCTTTTCCCCACTTAACTTCCAAAAGTGGCTGAGGAATATTTTGTTTCCAATAACCATGGCTACCCCGTTTAGGGATATATAGCCGTGAGCATATGTATGTATGCATATGTATATTGATAATTTAAATTAAACAAAACACGTTGTCCTATGGTACATACATTAGTTGCTATTGTTTTATATAACATAGCGGAACATAATTTTAAATTGAGTCAAAAACATAACCTGCATAATAATGACGTAAAGTCAAATACATAATAAGCAAGTAAAATGTAACTTGGCATAAATATAGTCAACGTATTGAGTTAAGTATTCTGTTTAATATTAATACAAAATCACGGCTCAGTACAACGGGTCTATGAAATGATATTACAAATTACCATTTACGGGTTAAGCAGACGATAAATCAGCAGGGTCTGGTACACCCACTGCGATTTTAACCGATTAAAACAAGATGCCTAAGTGCTTTTAAAATACCGTAACCAGCTTCTATGGAACTTAAAGTGTATCGATTTTTCTATAGGGAAATAGCGTATAGAACATCGAACAAAATTGATACCTAAAAACATATATTGATTCTTATGAAAGACGATATGAAATTAAATTGAATTCTTATTCCTTGTAGAGTATATGACGTATCTTCCCGTGGATTTTTGACTAGTCATTAAATAATTGATGGGCGGTGTTGGAGATGGTAACTTTTTGAAAAAGATCCTTTATTTTACCCTCCTGCCCTCTAGTAGCTTAAAAGGTCACCTATTTAATGTAATCTACTTACTAATTTAGTTAAGATTTCAAAATAACATGCTAGCTCATCTAACTTGTGTACACAACACAATTAGCTTTCGTATTGAATAAACTAAATATTATTACAGTAAAAGCTCTTTACAATGGTACAGCCGTTCAAATAACACAGAACAAGACGAGATTTCTTCTCAATATCGCAGCAATCACCATTATCGCTCCGTATAAAGTGTATCAACCGACATCCGGGCTCCAAACGCATTCTTTCAAAAAACACATTACGTGTAGCTCTTACAGCATTAATAATAGTGTCTTTATTTGTTTGAAGATGTAGTTATTATTGCAAGCTAGGCCATCCGATTGGGCGATCTCACTTTAATTATATTGTTATATCGGAGCTGGGAGGTCGTGAGGTTACAGCAAATAGATTATCAGTAGATGAGTCCGTGGCTGCCGATTTGTGATTAGCTCTTTCATATCAATGTCGGTGTTCTCAATGGGACGGATAAAGGTAAAGAAATGGCTTTGGAAATTAAACATTGATTGCAGATCAACTAGTTGCTTTGTTTGTTGTTCTTTTCTCGGTATTGTGTAGAAGAGTTTTGTCTTATTATACTTTAGATATCAATATAGATTGTTACATTGCACGGTCGCACGTTAAACATTTGCCATTGATGATTTTGTGTAAAGCGTTCTTGGTACACTTTTATGTTGAGTTCAGAAGCACTGCTTATTTTTTACAAGTGGACTGCCTCATTTTACTAACTTCCTATGTGAACTTAATTACTTTATTTATGTGAAAAAGGAAAAAAAATACTGGAAATTTGCATCCAAATCATGAAAATGCCTCTACATGGGTTACTACAAGATGTGATAATACATAATTATTACATGGATATCAAAGTTTGTGTATAAGTAAACTGATACTAAATGAACTTGATTCGTTAAAAGTATGCAACATTTGGTTTTTGTAGGCGTCGAATACTTTTGGAGTAGCCGCAGGTCGTTATCATTAAAATCAAGAGCCTCTTCCTACACTACACTTTGTACAGTAACTTTGAAAATAACTATGCTCGTCAATTGGCTATTAAACATAGCATTGAAGCTCATTTATTTGAGTTTTTTTGTCTAACTCTATGCATTTGACTATTTCATTGTAAAATATCACGCTATTTTCACTCCAAGTTTTAAACAATACGTAAGTTTTACGGTAAATTAAAAGAGATAAATTGTCGATTTTCTACTGGCTACTCTGAACCGTAAACATAATAATCTAAAAGGACGAGACATCTCATCTATACTTTCAGATGAACCCCAAACAGGAATTCACTCGATTGAAAGTAGGAAAAAACGTAATAATTAAATTACAACTGTGTACGAGTGTAAGTGAAATTGACCCCCCGCAGCGCCGGCGTCCATCTACTCACCTGCTACCGACGTCACGCACGACCAACCCACCAAATTCATAATAAACACTTGTAAAAAAACATCAAATTCATAATAAAACTGATAAAAAACACCAAAACCACACCATGATGTGCTCTTTTGTACTCATACACTTTGCTCGTATTATACTTGTTTGAATGAAATCTGTATTCTAATATGTTTTATACAGACGCGGTCACTGAGCATGACAGAAAATTAAGCTGGCACGATTGTAATTAAAATTAAGTAGTCAAAAATTATGATTTTGATCGTCTAGTTTCTATTTTTGGAAAATTACTGCAACATTTATCATTTATTTGCTATGTAGTAGTGCTGTATATCTTCCCGTGGATGTTTGTAAGAGACGGCTTAGGTATTAAGAACTTTTTAAGTGACTTTGGGTGTTGGAAACCCATCTCCTAAAACCTTTGTTTTAAAATCGTTTCCCCACAACTTCCAAAAGTGGCGATCGATAGTCTCTGCCTACCCCAATGGGAATTAACGGCGTGAGTATATATATGTATGTATGTTCCAAAAGTGTCTGAGGACATTTTTTTTCCGAGGCTCTTAGTATTTTAAGCCGTGAGTATATGTATGTATGTATTTAGTTGCCTTAATTACATTTTTAATATATGGAGGAGAGGTAAGTTATACACCACGCTAATCATGTGACATAACAAGTACCTCATTAAAAAAACAAGAGCAGCCCAATAAAGTAGCCAATCACATCGATCACATTCTCACTCAAAGTTTGCGCCAAACAAATGTCACAGTATAGATAATAATTTGAATAATGAGATCAGCTTAGTGGGAAGGAGTAGGCAGTGTAACCGCAAAGGTCAGCGGTTGAAATGTCAGCTGATTGAATGATAAGTTGAATGAGTGATTACTTAGCGATATTCGCTAAGCTGTGTGGGACCGATGAGGAGTTAGATAAACTAATTTGTGCATGAGATTTATGTCTTGATGGCTTCGGGTAATGGATCATGTTATGGTGTTGTACTTATTTTGTATGGTATTGACATTATAGAGGAATAGATTTTTTGTTGGTACGGGATAAGCTTATTGCATTAGTTTTGGATAAAGTGCGATTCAGTGTTTGTAATATCAGCTAGTATTTAAAATCTAGACTTAAGAAATGCTGCACGAGTTTTTGTAATTTAAATAGAAACTATAATATACAAATGTTTCATTCACTTTAAATTAATGAAAAAGCTGTGTAGTGTCGGCTTAGAATAGCACTACCCCATTTCTTCCGGTGGGTGTACGTAAGAGGCGACTAACGGTATTGGGACTTTAAAGAGATTTTTGGGCGATGCGGTTGGAGACCCATCACCAACAACCTTTATTTTACCATCTTTTCCCCACTCAACTTTCCAAAAGTGGCTGAGGAATTTTTCATTCCTTAGCTCTGGCTACCCCATCTAGGGATTTTTAGCAGTGGGTATATGTATGTATGTAATGAAATAACATTTTAAAGTGTTCTATTCTCAATGAATTATTGAACTATTTTTCACGAATGTGAAATAAAATATAGTGTACAGATCAACATGCTGAGAGTAATCTTTGTTTTAAAATAGTACATAATTACATTCATGTAACATACCATAAAGAAACGTTTATCTACCAATCAAAAGATATAATATGTAATGTGCTCATAGAACAAAAACTCGTATACCGTATCCCATCATACAGAATCACATTACCTCGTCAACATATCTTATTTGCCCGTAATAACTTAATAAGGTAATCCACTACTGCCATATCATACGGTTAATGAAAATTACAAAACTGTCATCGCCCGAGTGTATTTCAAATCGTGACGTCATATCTCTTGACATTTCACGACTATACGACTAAAGTAATGACTTTTTTTAATATAACGTGAACAGTTAATGGCTGTAACGATACAGCCAGTCGGATTGTCAATGCGATAGTACTTTCGTTTTTAAATTAAGAAATTATTTTGTAACGGTGAGTTAGCTCCGAATTTGAAAAGCGGGAGCTTCTTGGTCCACGGAGTCTTGTTCACTAGGTTTGAAATTGCAATATAGCATACATGATTTTATCAGATCACCAATACTATTACAGTGTCAAAAACGATAATAAACAAAAACGTTATATAAACATTAAACACAACATTAAAAGCACCTCATTTCAAACACTGAAATGTATCCAAAACCAACACTAAATTAAATTCAAAGCACTGATAAATAAATAATTACAACAACAAGAGATCAAAACTTCAGTAGGCAATGGCTAGCAAATAAATTAAACTCCGTGTCTACAAGGAGAAGTTAAGAACAAATCACGCCTGAGCTCAGGGAGTTTCATTAACTCAGGCAATAACTCGGGTCTGCTAGTCAAACAATACATTTAGCTGATGCAGACAGCCAACTTACTTCCCAGGTCATCCCTTGACCACTACTGCACAGTTGCTAGGAAGATTTAGTACTATTTGTGTAAGGATTAAAGAAGTTTAAGCACGTTTTTGGTGTCTCTTTACAGATTTTTACTGACTTATCTTTCTGATATCTTATAAGAGTAGCAAGTTATTAAAATAAGATTATTTTATGCAGAAAAAAACGGATGCTCCATTTTTATATCGACACCTGATAATTAAAATCATGCTTGCTGCACAAGAGATCTAATACGATAGTCCCAATAACTTCAAAGCTAGATGCGAAATAAATCAAAGCAGTTAACTGTGCATGGAGGCTGTAGTAGTTGGCGCGTGCGCAGGCTGTATGGTCGTAGATATCGGCCCCAGGTGGCTATAAAGCCAGTCCGGCGTGTCCCGTTATACTAACCCGGGCAAACACTAATAATTTGACCCGGCTGCGCACGCGCGCCACCTGCGTTGAGACTCAGTTATGCCCGTAAATTGTTACTTTTGCACTGAGTTCCAACCTACCTTTTATTGATTTATCTTTTGTTTATGTTGAACTCAATAATAGACTTTCCTTTGTTTAATAATATTGTACTGTTTTTATTCCGTCTGAGGCTTTCTTTCTTTTCCGAGGTTACGTGCTTTACTTTCTAATATAGCTTTGATTCAAATCTATTTTGTAGTTATGAGGCTCAAGATCTAAGATCACAAGTGCTCAATACTCAAAGTGTCATCATATTTTTTTTGGCTTTGGTATATAGAGGAAAGACAGCGACAGGAAAAGTAGTAGGTTGATTGCGCCGTTTTATTAACCCTTCCTGTTTACTTATTTTTGTTATCCGAAGGAAGAATTTTGGTGATTCTATTCTTAGCCTACAATATACTGCAAGCGATCTTTAGAATTGCTCCTCTTTAATTGTTACTTATCAACCTACCACACTGTTCTTAATTTTTGTGATCTGTATAGACAGAGTGGAAAAACCCGTTGATTAATAAAAACGTAAAATGTCAAACAAGGAAACAAAATGAGATCAAAACAAAACGAAATATCATTAAACCACATTTACAAGTATAGTTTTATATCGTCGTACTTGAAAATGACAGGTTGACCTTTCCACGTACTGATTATAGTGTACAACTGGATCACTGACAGTAAAATACAATGTCTCTGCCGAGGCTGGTCGGGATAGCTGGAATGACTGTCATCAGACTTGGAAATGGGAGCGGGCTGAGTTGGAAATTCACGATGTGCGTCTTGTACTAGGTACGGTTGTTTTGCTCAAAAAAGTTTGAATTGTGTTCCATTTTTAAATTGTTAAATGTTAGACCTTTTTGTATATTGCAGACGAATGTTTGAATAAAATTTAAAAAAAAATATGCGTTTGAATTAGTCTTGGCTGGTTATAATAATACAATAATAAAGAGTTGGTATATGCGCGTTTTATGGTCTTGATTTAATAATGTTCAAGTTAAAAAAAACATAATTTTTGTAAATTATTAATTTAATTTACTGCTAAAATATGTAAAAATTTACTTAATTACTGTAAAAAGTTAGATAACTTCCTTATTAGAACCAAAATATTATTCAAATAGTGCGATTTTTTATTACCACTCTAATTCATCCAATTTTTTTTGTTTATTAGAAGTACTGTGAAACAAGAAAAACAGAGTATCACACACACTATAAAATCCCCCTATTTTAGGAAACAAAAACTGTGGTGTTAAAGATGTCGATTAGATCTTAATTAGCGCCAAAAACGACCACTTAAACTTGTAAACAAGTCACGGGCGAAATAATAACAGTAATCTCAACATGTAGGGGAATTATGAGGAGTTGCTTCAGTGCGAAATAAGGCTTAAATAAATAAGGTAGTTGTACATTTAAGGCTGTCCGACCCATCAGGGCGGCGATCCGTGATATTGCGAACATATTCGAGATGCGAGCGGCCCACCCGCGGAGATCGAGAAAAACCTTTTCATTAAATTTGGAACAAAAAATAAGCAAGTGTTTTGTATTGAGACATGAACGTCTGCAGTTAGCGAGTTTTGTATTCAAGTTAGCAGGTTGGAATGACAAATGTAGTTGATATAAATGTGTTTTTTTAATTTATGTGTGAAAATTAGATTGAAGTTTCATGTTGCATTCAACGAGAGCTTCCGTCAAGGGTTCTTAAATATATTTATAGTCGTAGAATTGCTGCTTTTCAGCTGTTTCTACCAAATTCAGTCTATACTCGTATATTTCTTTATTAAAAAAACCTTAAGTGGATTGAAGAAAACAATATATTTTTTCTATCAGTCTACACAATAGTGTTATCATATAAGTCCCTATAAAATATTATAAAGATTCATCTCTTACAAAACTTGATCAACAAAAGTGGCATAGTACAGCTAGGATCAAACTACGGTAAAAAGTAAATATCAATTTTGTGACGTTTTTAAACCAATTCGTGTTAATAGTAATTAAGTTGTTGTGACAAAAATTTCCATCGAAACTAGCTGTTCCAAAACTCGTTAACATAAGTCGGCATTAGGTTTTAACACAATCTATTTCGATAATAAAAATGGTGTGTCTCTTTGTAATATTGAAATAGCAGCATTTGTACGTATTGTAATTGCATGTAGGTTACGTTTACAATAATATCGCTTTTCATAAATGTTATCTGTCTGTCTGTTTGCTCAGGCCAATCTTTGAAACGGCTGGATCAATTTTGGCTTAACTTTTACAGGCAGAAAAGTCACATAAATAGGAAGTAACTTAGAAATTATTTATTTTATAAGCCATATTTATATTAAATAATAAACAGGCTTCAATACCTGTACGAAACCGAGGCGGATAGCTAGTTTAATGTGTATTTTGGCCATAAAATACCAGGGACCGTTGTTTTCTAGGAAGCGATCGATGTCAATAATGAAAAATGAGTCTGTCTTTGAATGACTTCATTGTAGACGTATACCGTAAAACAATAAACTATTTTAAAATTATAGCTGATGGTAAATATGTTTAGCTTCTGCATACTTTCTTTAGAAATAATATTAATATATCTGAATATTTGATAATCCGCATCATTTAAATATTATCTAGAAAAAAAAACATGTTTGATATAATGTTGGTTGATGCACTAAATTATATATGAGCCAACACATGACCATATCAATAGCATATAGGTATTTTCGTCACCTTTGTTTCTCATCTTTTATTTTAGACTAGCTGACC
This sequence comes from Bedellia somnulentella, assembly GCA_963576735.1. Lineage (NCBI taxonomy): Eukaryota > Metazoa > Arthropoda > Insecta > Lepidoptera > Bedelliidae > Bedellia > Bedellia somnulentella. The sequence goes on along the minus strand of OY755184.1, from coordinate 4,631,526 downwards.
CAACATACATACATACATATACTCATGGCTATAAATCCCATGAAGGGGTAGCCAGAGCTAGGGAATTAGAAATTCCTCAGCCACTTTTGGAAGTTGCGTGGGGAAAAGATGGTGAAATAAAGGTTTTTGGTGATGGGTCTCCAACCGCATCGCCCAAAAATCCTCTTAAAAGCCCTAATACCGTTAGTCGCCTCTTACGTACACCCTCCGGAAGAAATGGAGTAGTGCTATTCTAAGCCGGCACTACACAGCATTGACCCAACAGTCTTCGTCAAACATTCATTGACATTGACTTAATGAATGTCATCATATTGCCATATTTAGCTGACCCGATGAAGATCTCTGTCGTGCGATGAGATAAAAGATGTTTTTAATATTATCGTCACTACTTTTATTATTCACACAGTGTACGTAAAATAAGTGACTTTCCTCGAATTCTATGATTTTCCAAAATAAAATATAGCCTTTGTTGCTTTGCTTTAGTTTGATTGATTGTAATGAATAGTTTTTGTTCGTATTCATTACAATGAAACAAACAAACAAAACTTTCTTTGTTTATAATATATAGTGATTGTAAGACAGTACGTAGTTAACAGTATCGGAGAGCCCAGTTGTAAATTCAGTAAAGCAGTGCAGCCTCTGTGATAGTACAAGGGTTCTAGATGACCCGTCCGGCGCGAACTGTTACCTTAATGACACTACATAGTTTAGCGTCTTGCAACTGGAGCACCGCTTTATTACTGTTTCAACACTAATATTCGCCATTCCATTTTATATATTATACTATTAGTTATACCGTTTCTGAATTGCTGGGTAAGTTTAGGTTGTTTTAAGGCTTTTTGTTTTGTTTAAGTATTATTGAGAGGGATAGACAAGTATATACCGTAGCTAAAAAAAGTTGTATTCGCCATTTTCAGGTTTATTTCATATATCTCTGCTGAAACCATTAGAAATTGTGTTTCAAAAACATTACAAACAAATATGACGCACATGAAGAAATCGTATACTTTGCTGCAGCTTTTATTTCGGCAACCAATTTCCGGCAGTTTGATAATGAGTACCAAAACGTGTGGCATAGCATGAGTCCGATTATAATGACTACTTTGCATGACAAGAATGTCAGTATCAATTGGAGGTTACGATCGCTATGTACAACAGTTACAATGGAGTACTCCAAAGTCAGCGCGGGCAGTCACCGCTGCGGTCAACGTTGACATTCCTCCTCAGACGATTGAAAGGTCGCAAACTAAAACTAGTCCGTGTGATTACCGCCATTACGCTAGATGGCGCTACACGCCGGCAGCAGATTGCGCCCATCTCCCGCCACCGCCGTCTCACCGATTGCCGCCATTAGCCCAGCACGCGCCTGCGCCGTTTCCGTTCGAAAGCCGGTACCGCAATTTCCTTGCGACTGATTGGAAGGAGAGTAGCGTGAAATGGTGCAATGTTAATGGCGGAATGATCGTGGGCCCTCACCGACGTCGACACTCATCTGTCGGCGCTTTTCTATGCCACGTAATTGATTTTGAAAATCCAATGCTGTACAGTGATACTGCATCCATAATTTTATAGTCGACTGCGTTTGAAATTGTTAGGTCTGAAACGACGATATTATTTCGCAATAGAAAGTCCGAGTCAATCTGTCTATAAATTATAGGAATATTCAGATAAGTAAGCACAGCTTAAAGTCGATTGAACATAAAACGCGGCGCAATAATTCAAGTTGCGAGGATGTTTGTTTTGCAGCGAATAGTTTAATAGTTCCATGAGAGTTGCCAATCAGTGTATGTAAATAGCTGGCTCGGTTGGAGTGGAGCAATCACAAATTAAAAGGCAAGTCATTGAGGAGCCACGGGAGCGAAGCGGGCCCCAGTTCTGAGATAAGATCGGCTCCGCTCCCAGACCTCCTATCTCCTCATCTAGACGTCTCAATTTAAATACGGACCCCTTAAGCCATCGGCTCCTATGAAGTGGATAAGTTCATAAATTAGACAGTATTGTTAGGCTTATTATACATATGGGATGTTTGACCTTTCGGTTAGTCAATAGGATGAGAATTAAAGTGAAGGTGAAAATATTATATTGGGTTTGAATTTTTATATATTTTGTGTATTCTGTAAATACATTCAAACTGACGTAAATGTGTTATTTTCCAGTATTTAATATTTCAAATTTATTCATTTTAATTATCGGATTCACTGATTTTTTATTTCTTTATTTCATATTTATTACTAAAACATATCATTTTTTCGCAACTTACAAGAATCTTGCGGTATGAGAATCTGTGATTTGTACGCTCAATAAAATATAAATCGTCAATTAATTCGCTAATTGCCCTGTTAAGTAGCGGCACATCTCCGCTGCATTTAATTAAAACGCCTACAAAATATTTATTGGCGAAGTGAGAATGTTAGTTAGAAAATACGATAACAAGCCGCGATTAATTTACGCTCCGCTATCATTAATCCATTATCAAGAAACACCTGCAAGACGAGTTTATTAACACTGCCGACCCCTTATCCGATTGAACGCTTAAATTGAGGTTTAAGTTCAGTTGTAACACATCCTCGTACGAGAACATAAAAGTAATTAAATTTCGCTTCACAATTGCGCAATAAAAGGATTGTGGAGGTTCAATCTATGGTTATGCTTAGATAGTTGAATATAGAAGCTGGTATAGGTCCGCTATAAAATGTAAGAGCTATTTATAAATGATGGAATGGAAAGGTTGCAATATCATGGTTGTCGTTATTGGTGGTCCGGGCCTATTAGCTGAGGTTCTAGTGCGGTCTTATCCGCTCGCAGTGAGGCGGACACACACGACTGTGCTCCGTCTGTCACCGACACCAGGCCAATTTCCAACTAGACAATTACCACCGACAAGTGATGTAGATGTTCTATTCGGAAAGTAGTTTGGCTTTTTATTGCGGGGTAATTGGGCAAGATTTTGTGCGTCTGCGGAGTTTGACGTTTCGAGTTTGATAAATGGGAACTAGATTGACGTATATGGGATGATGGGTTGTTAACTTATTAGTGCCTTGATAAAGCCTTAGTGTGCAATCTTTTGGCTTCAGTTCAACTACCAACTACCGCATATTTATATGTATTTTATATACTGAGAGAGTTGATTATGACTAAACATATTTTAAGAGATAATATATTAGCGGATAGGAAGAAATAGTATCAGTCTTCAAACTTTCTACAGGCCTTTTTTGCAGCTTGCACGATCTCTATTCCCTATCAGTAGATAAATAAAAACAATAATAATGGATCTTAAAGGTCATATATATGCATTTATCCACAGCATATCTAATGATTAATCTACAAAAGTTAATTTACATTTTAAAATATGATTTATGGCAGTTTAACTTTATATTAAGAAACCTATTTATCAAAACACATTTTCGAAAACATTTGTTCTTTTATTATTATAATTAATTGTTCTAATATATATACTTAAATTTGTATTTGCTCGTAGCACCATAATATTAATTTTACAAAAACAACTATAAGAACTGCTACCGATATAAATAATACGGACATTTTGAAATACTTTACTTTAATTTTTGACGTGTGTAATTAATTAAGTTTTGGTAAAACTAGTTTCTTGTATGCGATACTACTTTTTGTAGCCGGAGGAATTTATTTGTTGGATAAATGTTTTTAGTTTGAACTTTAACTTATCCGAAATGAGATTAGAGCCAAATACTTTGTCAAACGTCAGACTCGATGTGAATGGACATTGATCTAAAATAACAGCTTTTAAATTGTTATATAAGGTGAATGTAAAAAATAAATCGATTTATTTAAAATTTTATTATTTATACGAATTCTAGTAGGTGCGATTGTTTTAAATAATGTGTTCAAAGACATCTCTGTAATAGCAACCTTAAGTTTGGGACATAAATCTCTCTTAAGAGTTTCAGAATAAAAAAATCCTCAGCTACTGTTTTCAAACCAAATTTATAATATTAAGCTAAATTTAAGTAATTTAATTGAAGTTTAGCTGTTTACACAAGCATGCATAATCCGAGCATTTGTTGTGAATTAATTATATACCCTGTGACATTCTTTAGGTAATAAGAAAGCTACACTCATGTATAATTAACCTTTGGGATAGATTTCCAGATCGAACAAATCAATCAACAACAGTTCCGTATATCCGCGTTGACATATTGTAACATGTAATTGCTAAGCCGCACGTCGCGCCATCTATGGGCTATTTAATTGAAACGAAATGTATGGACCAAAAATGGAGCACTTCCCTTTTCAAGGTACCAATATTTCGATCATGTCTGCTATAGCGATCGAGTTGAACTTTCCTTATGTCATTGAAGATTTTGTGACTTACGTCAATGTAATGAGATCATGTTGAAGTGGAGTAACTTTCACTACAAATATAAACTCACGACTGTAAATACCAAAAAGGGGTAGACGAAGTTTTTCGAAAGGGATAGTTTGTAGATAAGGGAGGTAACCAATTTATTAATTTATTTAATAAAACACTATTTATATATTTTTTGTATCCATGACAGTCGTTACCGCGTATTAGTTACAAATATAATTGTGAGAAATACAAGTACAAATACTTCGAAATGTTTTAAGTACTTTTACCTCCAAATATTTAATACAGAAAGTAAACGAAGTCTTAATAACTTATTGTTGTGATAGCATCTTATAATTACAGATGAGTAATCTATGTACAAACAAGCAATATTTCTATTCATTGAATGAAGCTAAAATATAGGAAGTCTTTATTCTGTGTAAAGCTTACATTGAAAATTTAATTGATTTGATTTAACTTATCGAAATTTCAGTAAATTTGCCAAATGGATGCAATCTTCACCGCGACTAACCTTAGTGTTATCATCTTGTCACCTGTCAAAGGATCCGGTTAAATAATCAACAGAGAGAAAGTCAACATTATCTTGCTAGATTTATTTTGTAGCTTCCAACGCTTGCTCGAAATATCGCATTGCGCGGCTAATACGGTTGTGACACTTCATTTAGGATGAATATTACTGTTTAGATTTGATGGAACGAAGTACTTTTCTAGATTGCTTTTGTAACCATTATTTTGATATATATAAAAAACTAAAGATTAGTTTACAGAAACGAATAATATTATTTAAGATATTAATTAATTAACAGAAGTTTGTTAACGTGCTTTTCACTTTGATTCAATTTATTGTTAGATTATAAGCTAATTGAAACATTAACAATAGTCTTTTAAAAATATCAACTTTTCATATATTATCATTTTAATGGCTGAAATATAAAGAACTATCATTAATGTGAAAACAAGATTAACTAAAACAAGGCTGCGGCGAAAGTTCGCCTAACATCGTTAAGAGTGGGTGCGCTAGATTTGATTAATACACGACACGCAATCATTTATTTATTGGCAATATCTCATCCTCTTCAAAACTGATATTGCAGACAGTTAAGCCAAACGGATGTTCCATATAAGATTAACAAAGCAACCGATGTTGCAATCTTATATCAGCAAAACAAAGGCTATAAAATTATATGATTCGATGTTTAAATCGTTAAACCAATATATAAGAACCTTTTTAGTCTAAACCTTATTACAAAGCGGTATCTTATCAATTTAAAAATATAGTAAAAAGTAAAACAATTTATTCCATAAGCAATTAAAAGTAAAGACCACCGCAGTATGACAGTTGTCGTCCTGTCGTGATTAGCTCGCGGTGATGCTTACGACATTCCCCAGTTTGAACCGAGCTATATTTGTCCCGAATATGGATATTTTGATGTGTGTTTAACTCACCAATGACGAGGCATGATAGCCGCGAGCTATGTGTCAAATGAGAGCAATAACATTTATTTGTCACGATCTTCTCCGTTTAATTGATTACATTTTTATTTGCTCGAATGATACGAGACAAACATTGCCTCAAGGCTCAAGTGCCATCAATGTATGTTTTATGTGTATATCATGATTATCCAATTCAAGTTTTAATTATGCGATAAAGCTATTCTCATTTCTATAAAAGTCGACTTTTATAGCATTACTTTCAAAATGATCTAATTTAAGTGATATTGGATTGCGCAGGATTGCATCGTTCTGTCACAAATCATTGAGATTTTGCAAGTGCACGCGAGGGCGGCATTCGTGGGGACCTGTCACTTTAGCTAGCTATACGTGTCGGCATCCGTCCGGGAATTGCTATAATTTATATAAATCACGCACGTGGTTGCGACACTCTCGAAGATCACGACGCGAGAGGATCCACGGCAGGTTGCCTAACTTGTGCGATGATTGATCCTTGCTCGAGGTTAATACTTATTATTGTTTGATGCAACTGTAATTTATAATGGAGCGCGCAGATTTGATAATAAAAAGATTAATTCGCATTCATATAAACCGTCAAAATAGGAAGCCACATTTTTAAAACTTTGAGCGATATGGATATTGTACGTTCATGTCAAAAAAGATACTTAAAAATTGGATTAGAAAATTTCAACGCAGACGTGTCCAAAATTCAATTCGGTTCAACGTGCTTTAATATTGAAATTGCAATGTCATTCGTACTTAATCAATTTTACCGATTTACTCCAAAATCGCTAGATCTGTGACCACTCAACTTTCACGATACAGGTACCGCGCTCTAAGATACACACAGGTCAGATGAAATGTTATTTTACGTATAATTGAGAATATGATCTAGGGATATTTGCTATGATACTTTATCTTTCTACTCGGTCTATTTTTATTTGTTTCCTTTGGAGCACGGCTTTTACTCTCTTACTTAATTTATTTGTCTATCGTTTCCGACAAATACAACATTTTATATTATAACTTTTATTATTTTACATTACAGGTGGAACTAATACGGGAGAAATTTAATTGCAATCTTTATTTAATTTCATTTACTTTATTTACGGCTTAGAATAGCACTACCCCGTTTCTTCCCATGGGTGTACGTAAGAGGCGACTAAGGGTATTGGGGCTTTTTAATGGATTTTTGGGCGATGCGGTTGGAGACCCATTACCAACAACCTTTATTTTACGATCTTTTTCCCACTTAACTTCCAAAAGTGGCTGAGGAATTTATAATTCCTTAGTTCTGGCTACCCCTTCTAGGGATTTATAGCCGTGAATGTATGTATTTACTCACACGAACCAAGAGTAGTAAATCTTTCATGAAGTAAAAAGAAGACCCTTACAGAGTTCGTGATATAATATTATTGAAAACTTTCTTAGAATGTGTATGACATGGTTTGCATAAAAACTAGTACTAGTAACTACAGTAATGGCGTCTCGTTATTTCCCTGGCCTATATCGAAGCGATGTCAATGCCACTGCGCCGAGAGATCAAACAAATAAAATAGGTGACAATAATGTATTGTAATTGTACTCTAAAGCATGTCAATGAAAGCAATAAAAGTATCTCATTCTCAGTGAATCGTGTTCATGTGGAGCGGCGAGGGGGCCGGGGCGCGGGGAGCGGGCGGGCGGCAGGGGGGGGAAACGCACGAAATGTTGCGCAAACGTTGGGAATCGATGGTGTCAGATTGCACTCATGTTTCACTTCACTAGTCACCGACTAATCCATGGTTAAACTGACTGGCGGTAATATATCGCTTGCATATTATCAATGTAAACGTTTTACTCATAAATTACGTTGAAAACCGGCAATTTTCCGGACATTTGACTGTAATAAGCTCGATTTTGTTTTGGGATTCTATAAGAGATTTCAAATCTAATCCTTATGTCTCAAGTTGTTTGTTTTGTTTTGTACAATGGATTTCATTTGATTTATATTTTGAAAAAACTACAGGATGATTTGAATCGATCAATTTATTCTCAAATTCTGTACAGCTCTACATAAACATGCGTGCTATGAGATGTCCGTGCAAGCTTACGTAAAAAAACTGTAATCTTATCAAACAATATTTTATACCCCTTAGAAAACCATAACAATTCTCATTCACAAGATTGCAAAATACGACCAAAGCACCAAAATACGTGCGACAACCCATATAAATTACGAACGCTGAATGCTGCCGCAGGTGAACAATTAACTTCTCATTGGTAATTTAACAGACACGATAAATCACAAGCGAGCAAGCGTGCTACCGTTTACAGGGACAGCTTGTAACATTGATATTTTAAAACATACTAATGAATGAATTATGCGTGGTGTAACTGAACTTTGGTCTTTATTAAAATAATTCCATTCGGAAACCATTGGTTGACTTTACACTTTACACGTAAGTGAAATTATTCATTTATTGTATCCACTTGTGATAATCTACATAATTTTGTTTTTATATTATTTATAATATGGGCAAAATGCCGGACGGGTTTTTTCATTGTAGTTTAACCATAAATATCCACTAACAACAATCCCTTGAAGAATTTTAGCTTCAGTTACCACAGTTTTATCGTACCAAGGGAAGATGTATATGGCGTAGATAGGCATATTCAGAAACATACACAGTAAAATTTGTCACTTGTTAAAAAGTAGTATTAATTTTGAAAGAGTATGTGTCAAGGTGTTTGCAAATAACGTACAATGTAGTGAGTCCAAACTATCGTGCTCTTACCAAAACAAGATACGCGCCTTAAGCTAAGTGCGTTCACAAATTGATCTGGATTCTGGTGAGTATGTTACAAAGTTTCAATCAGTTTCGATTATTTCATATGTGATCATATTATCCATTAAGTGAGCAGTTAATTGAAAAAAAAAAAACGTTATTTATTCATCCCTTCCATCGACTCGTTATAAAGTTTTTAAACAGTAATTCTTTTAGTATTCCACAATTTATTCTCGATTGTAGAAAAATTTACCATATTAACAGTACATACATACATACATATACTTACGGCTATAAATCCCTAGAAGGGGTAGCCAGAGCTAAGGAATCAGGAATTCCTCAGCCACTTTTGGAAAGTTGAGTGAGGAAAAGATGGTAAAATAAAGGTTGTTGGTGATGGGTCTCCTACCGCATCACCCAAAAATCCCTTAAAACCCCAATACCGTTAGTCGCGTCTTACGTACACCCACCGGAAGAAATGGGGTAGTGCTATTCTAAGCCGACACTACACAGCTTCATTGATAATCAGTAATCATTGATAAATTTATAAACTACTCTTCTATTTGATACTGATTATCATTTAACCTACCATGCAATTTTTTTATTCACAGAATCAGACGTGAAAACATTGAGCAGCAAAATTGTGGCCCTCGCTAACCGTATTTCGAATATCGCAAGGATTTTAAATCATGCTCTGTTTTCCCACGTGTCATTCAGCGTTGCCAGAATGTTACAAAAGTAACATTTTACGTTACTTTTGACCCTCTCATGTTACTTCCATGTTACATGACTCAATATGTTACTTTTGTGTTACTTTTCAGATTTTTTAAGCTTTCCTTTCCTGAAGTTTTAAGCTAAGCTAGTACAAAGTAAGTTGAAGTACAAAAAGACATGACTGAATCTAAATTGGGGTTGGTATATGTATATTACTAATACACATAATTTATTGAATGTGAAATTGTTCATGATGAAGTACCGCGCTTGTTGTTTTTAATAAAATAAGGTGATGACTTTTTTTTTTTTATTATTATTATTCTTCTATTAAAAGCCAGTCATGTTACTTTCCTCGTGTAAATGTTACTTTTTGAGCTGTGTCGTGTTATATTTGACCATCTGGCACTGGCAACACTGGTGTCATTTAAGGAAGGCGTCCATTGCGTCACTTTGACATGATGCACGGAGCTCTATGGTCGTGCTTCGTTCACCGGGAGACGGTTCTTGGGCAAGTGTGCGGATTCGTGCTACCACTTGTTGAGTACGTCACGTCTTGGGATTGATAACATATTGTTTGTTACGAGTCGGTAAAAATAATGGCCTATTCGTTTTATGGTTTATCATATTACTAATACTTCAGTGTTTTGGCTGTAAAGTTGGTTGTTGATATGATACATCTGTAGTTTCACTTTATAATAATCAGTGGCGTAGCTAGCATAGGTGGCACCCGGGGCGGATTTTATAGGTGTCACCCTAAAACTCAATCGAAACTGTTAAATAAAAAAAAGTTATGATCATTTACGTTTTATTAAAATATGAGTACCTATTACAAATATTTGTTTATTATGTAAAACAAATTTAGTTTGTTAAAAATTAAAATTTCTTCCTTCTAGCTTTGACACTAGCGAACTCCGAAATCACGTCTTCAAAATTTATATTTTGTGTTGCTTCATGTTCTATCGTTAAAATACCAAGATTGTTTAATCTGGTTTCGGTCATTGTAGACCGCAAATAATTTTTAATTAATTTTAATTTGCTGAAACTTCTCTCACATGAAGCTACTGATGCACATATTGTTATAAATAACTTTAGTGCTACCGTTAGATTCGGAAGAGATTCTGTGAAATCCCATTCCACAATAAATTTCAAAAAGTCCAGTATCACCCAATTAGAGACAGTAATATTAGCCGCTTTTAAATGTCTTCTCAATCTTGGTATTTCTAAAAGGAGTTCTGTTTCTGATACTTCATCGTAAAGGTTAGTAAATTTTGATATAGCTAATTTTAACTGTTCAGTGTTTGCCGAAAGCAAGGTCTTTGACTGCACAACCTCAAACAATGAAGCTACGTCTTTAATGGACTTTACTCTTGTTTCGAGTTCAATATTGAATCTGTCAATGCATTCTAACATGTCCTTTTGAAGTTCCGCTCTAAGTGTAAGTCCAGCATCGGTGGACGACGCTAACTCACCGGGCATGCGTTTCTTGCGACGAATTCGTCGTTCCATCGAAATGTTGTATTTTTCCGATTTTTGTACAGCAAAATCTATTGCCTCTTCTGCTAGATGCAACCGTTTCTCTCCAATGAATAGACGAAGTGCTTCTAGTTTTATGATTATTTCATCAACACATAAACCTTTACTTTGTAATGCAATCTGAGCATTGTTCACTTCTCTTATCACATCATTCCAAAAGAAAAGAAAACAAAGAAATGAGAAATTGCACACAGCAGGCATAAGATTTTGTGCAGCACCTCTAGTTTCTAAATTTACGTCTTGGTCACATAGTTCCTCAATTGCAGATATTATCCCATCAAAATTTTCAGCCAATACTTTTACTGCACTGTAATGAGCACTCCATCGCGTTGTCGAAAGTCTTTTAACATATACTTTGCTGTGATTGAGGAGCACTTCGCAACGGCTTGTGGAAGTTGAAAAAAGGTTAAATATTGTTTCCACTGCTCCGAAAAATGTAACACAAGTCACATTTTGTGCGAACGAATGTTGGCCGCATAAATTAATTGAATGATCTATACAACCAATAAAAATTGCTTTATTGTTTTTTTCTTTTATAATAGCTTGTACTCCTCCATGTATACCACTCATAACTGCAGCATTATCATAACCTTGAGAACGACACATCATAATATCTAAGCCATCGTTTTCAAGCTTCTTTAGTATTTCAGCGCTTAAGTCAGCTGCTTTTTTTCCATGTAAAGGAAAGAATCCTAAGAATACTTCTTTGACTTCTACTTTTCTATTATTAATTTTTACATAACTAATCACTTCAGACATTTGATCAACATGTGAAACGTCAGGTGTGCTATCAAACATGATACCGAAATATTTGGCCGATTTAATTTCGTTTACAAGCTGACATTTTACATGATTAGCTAAAACATTTATGAACTCATTTTGTATTTCTGGCGATAAATATGTTACTTTAGGTGATTTTTCCTGCTCCAAATATAGTATATGTTCTTTGAGTACTGCATCATACTTTGACAGCAGTTTTACTAGTTCTAAGAAATTACCTTTATTAGACGACCCTTTGGTTTCATCATGTCCACGAAATGCTAGGTTTTGTTTAGCCAAAAACAATGTTATATCTAATAATCGAGATAAAAGATTTTTCCACTTCTGTTTTTCCGTATTCATTAATTGCAAGGCTGCATCATCTATTGTGGTGTGAGATTTTAATCTCATTTCCAAAGTTTTCCACTTTTCGAAATTTTCTAAATGTTCACATGAAGTTTCATGATCCAATACTTTAGGATTTAGTTTCCACCACTTCTGAAATCCAGTTGTAAATGTTGTTTGTATGTTACTGACAGCAAATAAACGACAGCAAAAACAGTACAGGTTATTTGATATAGGAGAAAATACCATCCATGATCGTAGAATTTTTTCACCACTAGGCATCGGTTTATAAAACCATTCCTGTGAAAGATGACGAGAATCACCTTTAATCTTTGAACCATGACGAGATACAGTAGGAAACGGTCCTTCTTTGTTCTGGAAATGTTCACTGCCCTTTTTTATTATGTCAATGCGAACATTATCAGGTACCGGTAAACTCCAATGTGAAACATCTCTCAAGTGTTGAACTGATTCTTCAAAGCTAATGCTATCTCCGAAAGTAGCATTAACGGCGTCATTTTCATTATTTATTTTGATTCCGTCAAGGTCCTGGGTCGTCTTCATTGATTCTGTATTGTCGATGTTGCTATCTGAATGTGAGTCTCCAAGATGTGAATCATTACTTTCGTCAGCAGGAGACTCGGATACTTTACTTGAACTTTGGCCGCTATCTGCTTTTGTGACATATTTGAAAAGAGAACCGGACATGCTCTGAATTTCATCCATTTTAGCCTTTTTGGCTTTTCTCTGTTGAAACCCGCTTTGTCTTTTCGAAGTATGAATTCCCCGAGGCATATTTCGTTCTGGGTATTCTAAAAAAAATATTTTTAGTTAGTAAGTGAAACGTTGATATTATAAACTAATTATAACAGTAAATAAACACCTACACGTTACGTAACTAACTATGTGAAATATATTTTTTCCAGACGCAGGATTGTTAATTTATATTACCTAACAGTCCTGCGTCTGGGTGTAAATATGTTTTTAAGTATTATTAGAAAAATATTAGTTAAAAACTCCACCGTTAATTGTGATATCCGTGCCACGAGTGCTCGAGCTGCTCATCTCGGAGCAAAATCAACGTACGCGAAGTTGTATGATATGATTATGATAACTTTCAATCAAAAATCTAAACTTAGTGTATTCCGTTTTTGTAAACAAATCCCATTGCTATTATATAGGAAAATATTAAGTAAGTTAATAATAAATAAGAATGTTATTTACAATTAAACATTATTACCTAAAGTAATATCGTAAAACGTGTATAAATATAAGTAAAATCTTTTTACACCAGCAAAGTCTTTTAAACCTATTTTAATAAATAAATACCTTTAGTAGATAAGTAATACTTGCCCAGGCTAAACAAAAAAATATTATTGCAATCCGTCTGAAATACCTTCTTTAGGTACCTATTTATCATTTAGGACGTCTCAATAATATAGTTTAAAATACACAGTAATTAAAAGAGAATAAAATTGAAGGGTTTTTCAAAATAATCTAAGATACTGCTATTAGAAACTAAATGGATAAAAAATGTAAGTATTACCTGTAATAACAAAAATAATTCACTTACCTTGTTTATTTTCTTCAAGAATCGACTTTTATACAAAAAATGTTGTTTATAATATCTAATAATTAACAAACACTTTGCACTAGACTTTAGACTTTCACACGTTCACGTAAGCGAATATTGAAATGAATGCGGTCGGAAACAAAAGAAGCCCAATCCACAATACAAGTGACGTGCGCTATATCGAGGGAATCCCCTGACTAGCGTTGGTTATGCGCGAACGGGGTATTAAATTTTGGGGGAATCCCTGATCGATTGACACTGTGCACATTGTTTTTTTTTAATATCAATTATTATGTTCGTGGTACGATATTATAGTTACCTAGATAATTTTATTTGTGGTGGTTATGCTCTCTGCCGCAGATTTACGATTTTTTATAAATAGAAAGAACTATAACTGATGGTCATAGTCGGGCTCGGGTGTCACCCCTAAACGGGTGACACCCGGGGCGGGCCGCCCCCGCCGCCCCCCCTTAGCTACGCCACTGATAATAATAATGATCTTAACTAAAAAGTTATTTGAGAACTAAAATATCAAAACACAAAAGTAAATTATCAAGTTTAGGGTTATAGTAGTCAAACTGATTTTCATTGTTGGTCTACGATCACGAAAAAGTTTTGTTAATCAACAGTATATTTTATCAAAACAAAATTATAATATTCAGATAACATAGACGCAATGAAGTAAAACCCGCTGAATGCCTCGTCTAGCAATATCAGCATAGCGATGGAACACGATGAAAAACAGCAATTGGACAGCTCACGATTCAATTGAATATCGCCGCGGACATGTCTCATACGATAAGTGCTTAGTAATTACGGGTTGTAAGTTGTAATAGGTATGTATCAATCAGTGCGGACGTCGTCGGCCAGCCGTTGTCACGTGGCTCGAGACAGTCTTCGTGTCACGTGGGCTGTGACAGTCTTCGTGTCACGTGGGCTGTGACAGTCTTCATGTCATGTGGGATGTGTCGGCCGGGAATCGTTTGCGCTTGTACGTTTGTGAAAATTGTGAAATTATCATGTCTTGCGCTGACATGTTTGCATTTTACATACAGGATGATTTCGCTGAGGTCTTTGAATGCCTGTTTAGTTAGATAATAGTTGTGGTCAATTTGTTTATTGAAATTGTTGAATAATGGTATACTTTGTCGTTGGTTCTTAACATTGATTGGTTTAATGATAAGTTAATATACATCTTATAAGTATCTTACTACACTATTGATTAGCGAGTTGAAGTATATGTAGTTTTCATTTCACTAATTGTTTATACTATTTTATGTCAAATTACAAAGCAAAACCTGTAACAGAGCTTTTATTAGGGCTTAAAGTGGGGTATCATATTACTATCCCTATTAGTTTTTTGTTAATGGTTTTGATCTAAGGAAATAAATAAATAAAGATTATATACATGTTTGGAAATCTAACAAAAACTATAACAATTTCACAGCTATCGCCGCCACATGCTAATCACCGCCGATCCTGTATACACGAGGAGCACAACATTGTCGGATGCGCTGTAACACCGCGTATAAAATAGAGCTATTACGTGTTTCAGCGTGTTCAAATGCGCGGTACAAGTTGCTTTGGGGCTGTCGAATGTCCCATTGAGTTTCCCGTGAGATGCAAATACACGACACGTACAACGTGCCGGACAAATCCAGGACTACACGTACCGCTACGGAACTTAGCCAAATAATTGCCCATGTTAGTTTTACTGACTTTCATTTCATATCTAGTTCGGGTTACAACATGCTTAGGGCATCAAATCAAATACCTTTTATATATTGTGATGATCGAATTATTACAGAAAAATGGTAAATAAAACAATTTAAGAAAAATAAAGGTCCTTTAAATCTTTGTGGTACTATGCACTTTACGAGATCAAATTTGTGATTATATACAATTGTAAATAAATTTAAGAATACTTCATATATATATATTGGAGGCTATTGCAGGTAAATTATCACGTAACAGTACAAAGTGAAAGAATAACAAGTGCAGTGCCCTAACAATGTTACTTGACTAATACCATAATAGTGATGTGCCGATGATGTCTTGATTGTCCGTCCATTGTTACAAACATCGATTTGTTTCTAGTTTCGACAACAGCTCATTATTATTGTTATCGTCGCCTTGTTATTACGTTCGACTTCTTCGCCGACACTTGCTTCTGTTAGTAAGGCTTTAACGAGATTTGAACAACGCTGTTGATTAGGCTGTGACAATTGGTACATACGAATGCGACACGCTGAGAATATGCGTATATATATGATATCTAAACAAAGTCGAAATAAGCAAGATGTGCGGTGCGAGTGTATAATTTTATTATTGAAATGCAGCTAATGTTAACTAATATTCAATTAATATTCTAAAATAAGGTATTCTATCTATAAATGATTTTCAATAAATGAAATCTTCTTTATGAGTATGTTATTAACGTAAAGAAAAGTTCCAGTTTGTCGACAAAATGACAAGATTAAAATTATTGATATAATTGATTAAGAAGTTTACAAAATCGATATCTTTGGTTTAAGCAACTAAAAGTATTATTCTATAGGATGCTTAATATTTTTATTTCAAATTTATCCGTTATTCTAACCGCTAATCGTATACACTCTAGCCGAGGTCTAATGCATAGTGTAGTTTTGTAATATCGCTACGCAGCGGTATGCTAGTTAATTGATCGTGTTAATGGGATTTATTGGATGATAATATTTATTGCGTTTTAACAAGCGATTTCTAATTTAAATTTGATCACCTAGCATCATTTATTTAGCACGTAAAATTTATGGTATGATAAGCATAGTTATACATTTTGATTGCACCTGGGAGTTCTAACCTACATTTCGTGTTAAATACTTTGTTCATATTCAATAGTTAGTTAATTGAGTTGTCGGAATAAATACTGTTTAATTATAAAATAAAGTCTTGTTCATAAAGATGGTCTGAAAATACTGGGTAGAAATATAATAAAAAATAGGGTTGGGTACTCACCGTGGTGTATTCAGCACAGATATCGATAGAGTTGACAAAATCGCACACGTCATCCACCGTCCAAACTGAAAGTCGCGCGCGCACTTCTGCGCATAGGCAATCGCTTCGTTGGTCATTGCGATCTAGGGAAAAACCATTTAAGTTCATTAAAATAATTGCTAAAAGTGTAATAAAACTATTAAAATATTTATTCATGTAGAAAAAAGAGAAATAGCCAATTGATTTTTAAAGGCATTTCCACCAAAAATTTTCTTAACGAAGAAAATAATTATTGACATGCGATAGGCACGGAAGATATGACTTAATAAGACCAAATACCAATGTATATAGCCTTGTCAGTTTCCTAAAGTTATTATTCCCAAGGTTTATTTTATCAAGTCAATGCAATTATTGCAAAAAATATTTCATTCTTATTTTAGATTCAAAATTCCGTTTTATTTCAGTGCCTAGATATCTCATTTTCAGTTTTTTTTATAAATTAATGTTTTGGTTTCACAAAGAGTAGAAATTGGTAATTGCATAGCCTGCGGTCACAGCTCTTGGTCTTGACTTCACCTTCATCATCTAACTGTCAAAATGGATGCATATTGAGTATTCTGGGTTCAGAGGTTAAACTGATTTGTCTGTAGGTATGAATATTACACTATAATTATAGGGGAGATAATGTATTGAGATGTTTTTGGAAAGGATAAGGAATAACCCTTTGTTATTAAATGATAAATTAGTATAATAATAAATGTTTTCTAAGGGCGTGAGTAGTTTTATGTATGTTTTGTATTTTAAAAGCCACCGAAATAAATAAATACTTTACCAAATTTAAATTAAATTAAAGTTTAAATTATAGGTAACAAAAGCCAGTACAATTATTCATATAAAATCAGCAAGATTGCAAGATAGACCTGCTTCAATGTAAATAATGCAATTGTCTGCTTATACTACATACCCTACGGCGTCATTATATAAAGATAAAACAGTGCGTTACCTAAAGAGTAATAGTACTTTAATTGCTTTGATTTAGGAGTTGTTGTGTAAACTATGATGAAAATTTTGTTTTTGCAATGGTTTCATATTCATAATTAATCTAATTATAAAAAACTACGAACCATAAAGATTGTAATGATTAATTGGGACGATTATATATAATAGTTAAAAATTGTGAGTATCACATATTGCATCAGATTAAAAATGTTGAGCTACAGCAGTACATAGGTAGCTTATTGTGTCTGGTATCTCATTTACATAATCCTGTACCAGAGAAACCATGATGACAGGTGGACAGATGAGACGGTAAAACAATACCTAGAGGTACAAGAATAGACGATAAGATTCCTGACAATATAGTTTCTTACCATCAGACGAAGTTCTATCACAATCGCTCCTAGTGCTAGGACTGACAGAGAGCCGCGCGCGCTTGGCGGCGTGCTCGCTCGCAGCGGACAGGTCGAGCGGCGAATGTTCGGCGTTCGTCGAGTTCGCGGGGCCCGAGCGTTTGCGGCGCGAGCGACCGCCGCGGCCTGCCCGCGAGATTGCGAGTAATGTCTGGAATAAGAGGTTGTGTTACGCCTTTTCGGTGTTTATCATATAAATGTTAAAAAAAACTCCGGTCTTGTCTAGGGCATTACCACTAGAACATATACAATAAACTTTTTCTATGAAAAAAATAACTTTTCAACCATTTCTTTTTTTTGAATTATATCATTTATAATACTATGAACTTTTAATCAGTGAAAGTGAAATAAGGAGAGTAAATAATTACTACGGGGACAGGACGCTTAAAAAGCGATTACCGTACTTGAGCAACAGTCTGCCCGAATAGACAAAAATTTAAATACAAATTAAATAATATTTTCTTAACTCACTACCATAGATGTAACTAAAATAAAATTTATTTATAGAGACTCTACCTGCAGACAAACTGTAAAACAGTTTTGCAGGGCTTTGTAATAATTAAATGTAACCATTTATGTTAATAAAGACTAATAATAATTAAAAAAATGGAAAATAGACAATGGCAACGAAATTGTTAGATAACTTTAAGAATGCTAAGTTAATCATAACTATAGTAGCCATAAATTATATGACAAAGGTTGTATAAAAAGCTACCGGTTATTTTAAAATAACTTATACGTAACATAATATAATAGAACTGAATATAGACCTCGTAATAAATTATGCACGATTTATCAAGAGCTAAAACGGAGACTGTAATTGAAGTATCGTTTATGATTGTTATGGTAGTTAATTCGAATGACGGCATTTCAAAACTCAATTACTCGGGAGCCCGTCAAGTAAAATCATAAGCAATGGACGAAAAGCAAACACGAAAGAGCAACGTGTTATCTGGCGAGCGGCACTCGCCGATCACCGACATTCATCATAATAATGTTCGGAGCGGTCACGCTCGCTACCTGCGCGGCTCACTTGCACTCTATCTTTTTAATTGCTCGCTCCGAAAGAAGAACCTACTGAGATTCAAATGCCAACTGGAAAGGAGCGCGCGCGTGAAATGAGCAAATAAGAACAATAGCGAAAATCGCACGCGCGTGCACCGTTCATTCTACACGAAAGATTTATTAACTAGTTTGCCGTTCGCATCTATATAATGATTGGTTTCATTAAATTATAAAAACGAATGTGCATTCACCGCACTCCGAAGATAACCTTTAACGCGTGAAAGAAGAAGCAAATTAATAATCATTAATTCATGAAACAAGTGGAGCTCGGTCGCTGTGCACTCTGCACACGAGCTGAGGCAAAAAATATCTAATTTAAAAGTGTAGTGCGATTTCACATCCCGCGACTGGCGTGTCGCGTCGCGGGGCGCGCGGCGGACGCGTGCTCGCGCGCGACCAATTAGTGCTGCTCCAATTGTCTGCTGCGCTCGCTATCGGCCCGAGATGATCGCGCCTACATCACTACCCCTCCCAGGGTGCATCCTCAATAACTCGTAACAGCGTTCACTCGCTCACCACTCTCTTTAACCGTACCACAATAGCAGAGGAAGTGTAAAGGTCGTGGGCCTTATCAGATTTAATTGCCTTCATTATTCGAGTGGAGGAAGCCGCGCTCGCCTCGCATTATGAATTTAAAGAGCTTCAATTAACATACGCGAGGTGCGTGCGCTGAGCGATGCTCGGGTGCGATAGTGCTTTATGAATTTTACGATGTCTCGAGACATTTTAATCATAGCCGTGAACTATGAAACTATATAGACTTGTAATTAAAACTGTAAGGTCACTGAGCACAACCTCACTGCTATTATTATAAAAGCAGTTTAGAATTGTGTTTCGTTCTTTGTTTTTCTAGCAATAGGGGACACGTATATCTTATGTTGGAACAGGCGGTATGTCGTTTCCGTTGGTTTGTTTTGGTAAATGACGTCCTGTTGTGAATATGGCGTGCTTGAATATTTAGATGTAATGAGGCCGTAATTTGAAGTTTTCTTAGAGTAGTCAATTACGATTACGAACCCAGAAATGGGTTCTGAGTACTCCAAATTATAGAAATACGGCCTCACAAATCCGTTGTCTTTTTAAAAAAATACATTTCAATTAACTTAATTTTAATGTAAAGATACAATTGTAGTGCATTTTATAAGTCATTTAAGCATTATCTATCATTATTTCATTCATTTGGCTAACTTAGTTGTATAAAGCTTCTAGTCCTTTTCTAGTCCTTCCAATTCCTACTTCCGCCAGTGTAATTGTGAATTTTTATTTGGCTACTCTATCGTTATAAACTAAGCTTTTCACGTACAATATTAACCCTTAACCATTATTTCTTTACAATAAAACTTACCTTAGTAGAAGTCATATCAAGCATCACGGGGAAGGCTGGTATCCTGGGCGGACCTCCTTGCTGTCTCGCCAGCTTGGTCCACAGCCCGCCCAGTGGAGCATCAGAGGATTCCGCGCGTAGAGGCGATGGCTGGCTGGTGGGTCGAGGCTCTACGGCGCCGAAACCATTTACACGGTGGAAGTAACTGGGGGAGAGATTTATAATTGAATATTGGAATTGTCTTTAGAACTCTTTTTTGTTGGTAACTATACCGAAACCCTTATGACAGTGGAAATTCCAGGATAAAATATATTCATTGAATACGCATTTATAACAGATGCGATTGAAAATCAAACAAGAGGTTGATCTATCATTTTTAATATGTTTGCAATGTGAATGGAAAAGCTCTGTAGGTTTTAATTATATTACTATAAATTGTCTTAGAAACGGCCTGCGGGTAAAGACCTGCGTTCCTTGTTTAATGCGAAATCAAGGGATTCATCCCGGATTAGCTAACTTTCTTTTAATGTTGGGTTATGAATATAGAGAAATGCACTTTTAGTATGCACCATATAATGATTTTTAGTGAAGGCCACATTTTTGGTTTTGTGTTTTTTTTGGTAAACATTGGAAAATCACATCTAGAAACGTCTATATATATAGTGCAAATACTTTAAAATCCCAAGTGGAAGCTGATAAATAGTAATGGGAGCATAATTTATTTAATACAACTATAGTATTTGCTAATAATAACAAAAATATGTTACAAACATAATGACAAAAACCGAGAATAACTTAAATTAATAGATGACATAAAATCTATAAATAAAACAATTTGCTAAGTAAGCTTTAGAGCGTTTATGAAGTGTATTAAAACACCTTATTATTTATAGTGACAATACTAATAAAAATATTATGTTTTCAAAACTAAAAACGAGTAAGATTTATTAACATACTTAGTCCAACGAATAGAGTCATTCATTCATTCATGATGAGTTCTCACGGTTCATGTAAATTTCATCGGTTTTATCTCGACTAATCGATTAAAATGTAAATTGGTTTTGACATCTCTAGCAAGGTCACCGAACTGACATGCTCGGCTGTCACACTCTCAACCATCGATGTTGCATCGATGATTTTAGATATTTTTAAACCGTTTTCGAATACTAATTTTGTAACTGGTTTTATTTCCTCTGTGAACTCTTTTCATTAAGTCAGTCACTCCTGTCACGGGTCACATATAAATAAACGCTAGTAAAAAAGTAGCCTCAACTTATGACAGTTATGATGCTATATCCTGCATAAATATGGCATTTTAAATTAATTATTGCTTCTAATAACCCAAATCGCAACTCATTCTCACTTCGATTGGAATGAATGGACTACGAGGTTAATAAATCAATGCAGAAACTAAATGTTTATGGTGTCCGGAAAAAGTGAGCAGATGTGCCACATAGTCGAGTGAGGCATATTAGCGAGCGGAAACTGGCCAGTTATTGAGGAGATAAAAGAGCTAAGTCGGACCGTGGTCGGACCGCTCTCGAAGATCTAATGAGTCTATGTATGGTAGGAGACAGCGCGTTTGCATCACACGAAGCAATGAATATTGGCTTGTTTTTAATGTCATTAGTCAAAAAATACATAAAGTGAGATAGTAATTAAAATTAAAGATATAATATGAAAAGTAAAATGTGATCGGGTTAAAGATAAGTAGATAAACGATATTCAGTGATGTGTTTCCAACCACATCCAATCATTTACAAAACCCCAGATCCCTTATAACTTGCAGTGACCCAAAAACATAGAGCTTCTCCTTTTCTAAACTCTTGCTGGTAAATAAAATAACTCACACTCACTCATTAGTGTGATGAGCGTTATACGGTGCGGCGAGCGAGCGCATGCTGTCATGTAGTTGCCAAAATAGAGCTTTATGGCTGATGTACTAATTTTTATTTATTTCAAGGAAAGTCAACAGCTTTAGATATAAAATAACATAATTTGATTGTTTAGCATTAAGCTTGTTCCAAACTTTTGCAAGTTTGACACGACCAAATGTTTGCAATAAGACGCCGAATTCCAAAACCAAATTGTGTTATAAGTATATGAATTATAAATATGTCAAATGTATGAATTTAAAGCAAATAAACATTTTTATTGTAATTATGATATAATAGTCAAATAAAATAAGGCCACTCACTCATTGGTGTGATGCGCGTTGTACCGCGCGGCGAGCGAGCGCATGATGTCGGAGTAGTTGCGCGGGGGGTGCGCGGGCGCGGGCTGCGGGGCCAGCGGGCTGCCGCGCTCGGGCGGTGTGCCCGGGTACGACGAGGTGGACGGCGTTACGCTGCGCGATCTGTGGTACACAGTATCGTTAGTAACATGATGCAAAGGAGGATATGGATTGGCGGCAAGATGCTTAGGACCATTTGCAATCAATCTGAATTTTCCATATAATTTGTGTTAAAAAAAAACTTTTTTTTTATTGATTCTGAGCTTGCTTGAATATGAGAAACTAATGTGTTAGATTTCAGTTACGTATGACCCAATATTCACCCTTTTTACAAATCTAATTAAGTGAGTTCATCTTATCACATAAAGAGTATAGAAATATGTCAATTGAAATCGAAATATCAAATAATTCGGTGTAGGTAAAAAAAGCTTACCTGGATCCACTAGATCTGTTATCGTGTGGGCTGAGTCGCTCTGCTTTGACAGGCAGCGGTAGCGGGACCACGGGAGGAGCGGGCGCGGGCGCGTGCGGCGACGCGGCCGCATCCCGCGCACACCGCCGCGCTGCGCCGCCGCCGCTTTCACCTGCCAATAACAAAGTCATATTAGTTAAGAGTTTTGATAAAAATTGGTTCTTGCTAATGTAATTTTAGCTGAAATAATAATTTTGGATTATTTGTTTATGTTTGATACGTCAAATGAGATATAAAATTAATTTAATGTATAGTTTTGGCCTAGAGCAGTAGTGTCTCATTTCTTCGAATATTGTCGATCAAGATCAAAATAGGTATCAGTTCTTTTTAAGTGTTTAGCTATAAAGCTGGAAACTCATCACAACTTAACTTCTAAAAGTCGTTTGTGAAATCACTCATGTTCTGGGATTTATAGCCATGAGTAAGTATATCTATCAGGTAATACGAATTTTGAGGCTTAATTATTTGCATTTTAAAAACTAATCATCTAGATCATTGAATAGAGTGCTAAACATTTTCCATAAGAGTACTATCAAGTATTTATTGAAATACCCTTAATTTTAGATATCGTAAAAACCAACATCACATCGCTTTAAATATCCTCAGCAAATAGGCGGGCTGCTGATTCGAATCACCTGATGCATTCCTATAAAAACTGCTCAAAACAGATGAGCTCTCGGTAACTTCAGACAGAAAACCTCACTCCCGATGATATCAGAGGCGGCTCCTTTGACTGCGACAGGTCAGCCTTCACAACACTTTCATACTATCAAGCTTCGCCATCAAACCATTTTACATAACTCTAAAATACACCATCTCAGCGAAATAGATGGTAATTTGATTGTTTGCATAAATTAACGAAAGTTAAACGAGTTGAAACAGATAGAAGCGTAATATTAAAGTTTTATTGTACTTCGATTTGGATGCAAATTGAGATCTAATCGGTTTCGTGTCAATATTAACTGTATTAGTTGATTTTTATACGGAAAAGTAGGGATCTTTGGTTTTAATGACTGCTATATTGATACTAT
The DNA here is from genome assembly GCA_963576735.1 of Bedellia somnulentella. Taxonomy (NCBI): domain Eukaryota; kingdom Metazoa; phylum Arthropoda; class Insecta; order Lepidoptera; family Bedelliidae; genus Bedellia; species Bedellia somnulentella. The sequence goes on along the minus strand of OY755184.1, from coordinate 4,607,530 downwards.
TTAATATTTAGTAGCTTGTCGTAACTGAGATTCAACAACATTTGAACACCATCGTTTGTTACGCATTTATGTTTTATTTATTCAATAAATCGATGTATTAAATGTTATAGCTACGCAGTCAATATCTATTGGTTTATTTATATGATGATAAGGAATATGTTCAAAACTTACAGAAATTACACATATAAATGAAATTTAAGACTAAGAACCCCACATTGACTCATACTCACATAAAGGTGCCTTCAGGAGGAATCGAACCTATGACCTCAAGGTTATCTTGTTTCGTTGAAAAATAGTAGTAGTAGTAGCAATATAGAATGTGGTTGATTCACCAGAAATTGATATAAAATTTTATTTATAAGTTGAACTTACGCTAATTTTATAATCATATTTGTCAAAAAATTGGACTTAGAAGTTTGGTAACGATGCAAATTAAAATAGAAGTTTCGCGCAAGTCTATAAATTTAACAACTTAATGGTCGAATCATAACCTATTTTCCTTAATTATGTAATAATACTCGTATAAAATAATAACAGCATTAGTGTTATTCACGAAAAGGGTGAAACCTAACGCGTTTCTGACTTCTGCCATTCGTCCTATCCTTAATAAAAAACATCTCCACAAAAGTACTTACCATCGAATAATTACATTAATACTAGTGAAATGATCACTTATTCCCTGCAATAATTAATTGCTAAGTAATCATAAACACAGTTCCAACTGGCGTATTTAGCAACAAATAACGAAAACTAGTTTCTCCAGTACTTGATTAAAACATTATGACTACCTATAATCTTGCTTTGTGACATGTGATGATATCTTCAACTACCGCCTATTTTACTAAATGTATCTACTTGTTTTCTTAATGCCTTTTATTTTCTTGTGTCACCTAAAAATAGCACTATTCTTTATTGTGTGTTGGCAAGGATTTTTTATGTGTTAGTTATTTCTCTGCCGATCCCAATGGGAATAAAGAGCGCGAGAATATGAACGTAAACATAACATAACATAAACGTTCACGCCGAATATCCCCGAAGGGGTTGGCAGAGGTACTAATACTTCTGAACATCACGTGACTTTGTCACCTGGTGTTCAGAGTACCCACGTTTTGCATGGACAGTGTACTCACGTGATAGGGGGCAGGCCTATGAACGTAAGTATTCTGATAAAATTTAATCTAGTAAAAACGTTAACAAATAATTTCTGTACTAGCTATATTATAATAATCCGAAGCGTAATAAAAGCAGTTGAAGTTAATCTGTTGTACAGTTTATGTGATAATCTTTGTCATATGACAGCTTTTGTGAGCATTTTATAAGAGTTTATTACGGTTTCATTGTAACATTAATACCAGTTATCGATTGGACGTTGAAATCATTCGATTTTGCTCATAAAATACTGTCGATTCAGCTTTACAAGTTTTCAAAGTAAAAATGTTGTTGTATTAGGCTTTATGAAAGAGAATACTTAACTATGATTTGAAGCGCATTGTGTTTCCTTCAGACACTTGATTAACGAATTTCATGTCTTTTTATTGTCCACAAATACAAGTAATTGGCTATAACTGTCTGCGATTGTCGTAAAAAGAAGTTTTTGTATTGTTAAAAAGTAATGTTAGCAATGTTTTTGTACCCAAACGTTTCTATTTATAGCCAATCTATAATTGCTAGTAGAAATATGTGTACGTAAAACACGGTAAATTTATGGCAGTCACAAGCATTTTATTTTAACCGTTCTATTTCTACTACTACCATTAAGAAATTAGGGTATGCTTTACATTTGTATAATTATTATAAATTATAAGCAAACGATTAGTTTAATTACTACGGAGTTTTGGTTTAATATAATTTATATTTTATAAGCTTCAATAGTGCAGTATCATGGCAAGAAACAAGCGCATTTCTGTGTATAAAGTGATGTAGAAAGTATAGTGATGATTTCCGGCGATAAGTGGCGGTGCGAGTAACATCAGTACCCAAGATATGCGCAGGCGCAAGATTATGCATTTTGTACGAAAGCTGCTATTAACTCGGACGGTAGTTATAAGTTGCTGTCAATTCTGAAGATGACACTGTATAATTAAAGATTGAAAGTTCATGTCAAAATGTATTGACATGCTGATGGAGGGAAACGCGATTTAATGGAATATAAAATAACCTTTGTGATTTCACTTAACACTGAACCTGGCTTGAATTTTAATATGTTTTTCTATAAACGAGAGGCAGAATAATAATTTACCAACTTTAGGGATTTATTAATATTGAGCGTTTTGACCAAAGTTTGGGCGTAGTTGCGATTAGTTTTGAGATGTGGGGATATACTAATAAATATCCGGTGGGTGTACGTAAGAAGCGACTAACGGTATTGGGGCTTTTAAGGTATTTTTGGGCGATGCGGTTGGAGACCCATCACCAACCACCTTTATTTAACCATCTTTTCTCCACTCAATTTTCCAAAAGTGGCTGAGGAATTTTTGATTCCTTAGCTCTGGCTACCCCTTCTAGGGATTTATAGCCGTGAGTATATGTATGTATGTAAAACAAACTTTGATCACAAACGATGAAAGCATGAATTTCAAATTTACGATAATTAACGTTTGTTCAATGTCTTTGTCAACTATAAAGTTCCAAAAAGTAGTTTAACTAGTTTCAAACTAACTTGTAAAGGCTATGTTTTTCATCATAAACAATAAATAAGTCGACGCTAATCAAGTATTGTGTTAAGAAGTTCGTTTGGACGAAGTTGTGTTTGCTGAGTTTTAAAACAACCATCTTAAGTAGACAGGATCTCTGCCATAGACGTAAGAAATATAAACACTATTTGGTAGTTTCTCCTCATAAAATAATGTTATTTATAAATATTTGGGTCGTAATATCCTTTTTATATAGACAGCTAGAGAAGTTGTTGGTTTCTGAAGTTCAATAAGTCTCCAGTAGAATCCGCTTTTACTCAGTTAACTAAGTCTTTTAAAAACCTTTTCATTATCATATAGCTTGTCACTCCAATCTCTTAAATTCTTCCTGAATTCATTCACCTATTGAATTCAAAACAAAATAAATACAGAAAAAGTTACAGGTGAAATAAGTGCATCGTGTAGTTATTTCATATATTCAAACACTCATGGCCATAAACCCAGAAAGGGGTAGCTAGAGCTTCAAGGCTAGAAATCCTCAGCCACATATAAAAGTATCTTTGGTTGGTTTCCAATCGCATCCCCCAGAACCTACTAAAAATGCCTCATACCCTTAGTCGCCTCGTACGACACTCGTACACACTACACGTAACATATTACATACATACATACATATACTCACGGCTGTGAGACCCTAGGAGGGTTAGCCAGAGCTAAGGAATCAGAAATCCCTCAGCCACTTTTGGAAATGTGAGTGGGGAAAAGATGGTAAAATAAAGGTTGTTGGTGATGAGTCTCCAACCGCATCGCCCAAAAATCCCTTAAAAGCCCAAATACCGTTAGTCGCCTCTTACGTACACCCACCGGAAGAAATGGGGTAGTGCTATTCTAAGCCGGCACTACACAGCAAAATAATTGTACCATATTGTACAAAATAATTGTAAGTATACAAAAAATAACTTAATATAAAACAAATAAACGACACAAGTGGTAAAGCCAACGCATAAGTAAGATGTCATGTCGATGGTAATTGTGTTATTAGTTCTCTGGTCGCGTACACCGGACAGCGCATATTTGTAAACGGTACCGATCACTTAGGCTGTTTGGTGTACGTGCCGCTGGTGGGGTCATCTGCCGCTGCCAACGGTACACTTTGACGACTGCTGACCCTATCCGAGGATATTAGGTGTGGGACAAGTTAGAGGAGTTTTTTGTTTACGTACATATATAAATCTCTTTTTCAGTGCGTATTAAGCACAAGTTTCATTTACTTTAAGTTTAGTATAACTAAGTTTAATTCGAATTAATTTTATTTAAATGTTTATTTAATTTATTTTAAACAACATTTGCTACGTGTACATTGATAATGCTTTTCAAAGTCAAAGCTTTGTTTCCCAACAGAGTTTTTTTTAAAGAATCTCTACATTAATTGGTAAAATTATTTATATTTATATGAATCTTTACATATATATAAAAAGCAGTCTCCAATGACTTGTAGCACACGAGGAGTGTGAGCGAGCATACAGTGTCAAGACTGCGGAGGTCGCGGCATACAGTGTGTTGTTTTACAGCCTCTCCGACAAGAGCATACTACACGGTGAACCTTACAAAACTAATGCCATAAACTATTATTTTACTGTATTTATTTTTAACTTAGAAGTAAATTGAAGATTTTGTTCTGATATTGTGAGCAGTATGAGTAATAATCCCCACATGAGGAATTCATGTCAAAAAACATTAAATTATGTGATAGTTAGGCGTTTCCAACATTTGCATTCTATCTGAAAAGGTAGACAAGTGGCCGTCCGAATTAGTTAAAAATTCGGAGGTAGGAAACGCAAACACTACTTGAAGTGTAAAAAAGAAACAAAGGATAGAGAAATTTCGCGCTGGATGCCAACTGACACTGTAGCTCAGTTGGTAGAGCGACGGGGGGCGTATACCCGAAGGTCGCGGGTTCGAACCCCGCCAGTGTCGAAATTTTTCTTTCCTTTAATAACATCTTTTATTTATGAGCATCAATGTAGTTACCGTAGTATAACTCAAACACTTAAACAGCTTACACAAATTGCATATGCTTAATGTATAGGAAATTTAAGATCAAGTTAATAGGAAAAAATATGTTTTGTGACTGAATACTAACACTGTATTATTTATTCTGCATAACAAAACAAAGTGATATTTGACAAATACAGGAATGCAGTGTTTATAATTCAACCTTAAGCCTTTTTACCTTTAGGATTTTGTTTTACGGCAAAGCAAAAAGTTGTATTTGGACAGGTATGGATATTTTGTCATAAGAAATAATCGTCAGAAAGCTCGAAGTTTCATAGCGTTCAAATCGTTTCAGAGGATTTATATTTAACCGAAAAAAAAAACAAGTTAGTTCCAAAATCAATATACTAAATGAAAAGTCCAATCAATTTCAAATCAAAACGGAACTGACAAAAGCAAACATTTTCCAAGCAAACAATATTCCGCGTTACATCCAACTTCTATTACCTCCGCAGTGTGGAGTGACGAACACACACAAACACTAGTTATTGTCAACACACTCACAAACCCACAATATTTGTGAGCGAAGCACACGCCCGCCACGCGACGCGTGGGTGAAGCTAAACATAAGTACAGGGTAACAGACCGTTCCGAAAAGATTACTTGGAATAGTTCTAATTTTAATGTTCGTTTTTTTGTTAACTTAATGTTCTCTTTACTTTAGGCTTTAGCCTGTTTATAATATGAATCGGTTAGAAATACTCATTTCCCTTACGTTACTAAAGGTTCTTAAAAGGTAACAAAACGTCTTATGAAAAACCAAATAAAATGTGAAAAGGTTTATGTATTCAGGTTCTAAATATGTTAGGTAGATGTATTTCTATCGGATAAAATATTATTTTAATTAAAATGAATTAACAGGGACAGTTGTTAACCCCAGCTAAATGTATTGCGACTTAATAAAACGAAAACAAATACTAAATTGACCTTTTACAAAGAACTGGTTTAGTCATAAATCTTTAAAAGCAAACTTATAAAATGAACTCTCGGGCAAGTTCCAATAATAAGACGCAACAAGATATTATCGTGACAGGTGGGCTGCTATGTCAAGTGTAAAAGAAAAACAAACTGTAAGAGTTGGACGCTCGAAGCCCTCCAAAGACGAGGGTACAGGTTGGAGCCCGGAGGAGGTTTACTAAAGTTTGGATGACCTCTTCAGCTGTGAGTGCACTTCAGGGTTCAGTTTGCTTGTTAATAGATCAAACATTTTTAGAAGCTATTCGAAGAATTTTCGGTAAGGTAGCTTTTTAAAAGTAGATACAGGGTCGTAGGCGTATTTATCTAATTAATCGCATTCTTTTTAAAACATATTTAAGCCAGCGCAGATAATAATGTATTTATTTGAGAAGTTAAAATTATACAAATTTAAGTTGTAAAAATATGTAACCGATTTGAATAGTTTCATGATTCAAATGGAAGTATGCTTTTAATCCTTTACACAAAGGATTTATGTGCTCTTGAAACATCTATTTACATGATCTTTCTAAGAAAGGTTCCACAAGTTGAACTAAACGACGAATTTCTTTAACAATCCTTTGCCTAAAATATAAGTACAATTCATTGTTTGTGGTCGGCCCACGGCGCGGTCCCGCTGATCAAACACACGTATTGACTCGTCAGGCTGCAGGTGGCTGTATCCAACGCAAGTAATATTTGTGTTCAAATCAAAACGAAGCCTTCACAAATTTCATCGATTCATGCGTTTGTTGACCGAAGACGCGCGTTTAAGACTTGCTGAGTTTATGTAGCTACCTGGGATGCAGTTTTAAGAGACATATTGTTTTATTTTTACCGTTTAATGATGAATGTTACAGTTTGGATTTTCTCTATCAAATAGTATTCAAGTTTGAATGTTTTTGTTCATGAAAACCTCATGTGGGGATTATTACCAATAAATAAAGAATAAATAAAGGAAAGAAAAACTTCGACACAGGCGCCTGTGTTGAAGTTTTTCTTCCCTTTATTTGTTCTTTATTTATTAGTATTCAAGTTTATTCTAACTATTCTTCCTGTTTGCTTTTTAATAACTATGTAATTAAAGGTGTATGGGTATATAACTGCTTACAAATATAATAAAGAGCTGATTGCAATTGTGAGCGAATTGTGAGTGCTATTAATATTTTTATGAATGAAAAAAGAGATTAGAAGTTATTCGTGTTGTCAATACTCCATCAAAAACAACAAAAATCGACTCGTTTTCTAAATTCAACCGAATCTAAATACCATGGCTGCTCACAAACTATGTAGGGTTAAACGTTTTATGAATTCGAGTCGAGCCGTGTGACTGTTTTCTACAGCCTGCCGGGTCGCGCCACGACGGCTATCGAATTTGCAATTAACTTATTAGCATTTGGTTCTTTTGACCCGTCCGTTGTCGTGCGTGAGCGAGCTCATCGCCATCAGAGGGCAAAGATTAAAAAAACACCTCATAATTCTTAGCGAGACAAAAAATGGTTAAAGAGAAGTTTGAGTGAATATATATTATGTGTATAAATAAAGGAAAGAAAAATTCGACACTGGCGGGAATCGAACCCCTGTATCGAAATTTTTCTTTCCTTTATTTATTAGTAATAATCCCCACATGAGATTTTTATGAACAAAAACATTAAAATATATATATTATATGGTTTTGGATGATAGGTCCATAGGAAATCGTTTAGTGTTTTGTATGGAATAAAACTGTATGTAAGAAATAGATCAAAGTTTATTTGTACTGAACACATATACATTTATTTTTGTTTATTAACATGTTTGATGTTAGTTGCGTAGTGTAGTTTCAGTTTGGAATTACAGTACTCTTTCTCCTTCAGTGGATGTTAAATGAAGTGACTAACGGTACAGGGTTTTTAAAGTAATAGCCGATCGTTACGTTTAGTACCTTCTACCCTCTAAACCCCCAAAAGTTGCTGATGAATTGTTAGTCTAGTTTTTGGAAATATAGCCAAGACTATATGTTGAGTTGATTTGGTTATCATCCCATTTACTTCGTGTAGGTTTTCTATCTGACAGTTGAATTTGACTTTAGATTGATAAAAAGAATCATCGGTATTCAAAAGAACTTAGCCTTAAGGGCAAAATGGTGACCTTAGGATACAGAATGAACTCGCGACCCATCATCTCACGACCCTGTTGACCAGGTTGACCTTGACCCCAACCTCTGCCTTGGCGAAAGCATGATTTTTAACGGTTTCCTTAAAATGTGAAGTCATTTTTGTCTAATATAATTTTGTATTCAAATCGCAGATGATAATTCCTCAAGTAATTTATTCTAAGCATATTCTGAACTTTGACTTGATAATTTATCGCTGCGTTCATGGTGTTTTTTTGTATTTGTTTAATGAGCTCTTCAAATATTTAACTAAAACGGTATTTTTTATATTTACTCAGTTAGCAAATATTAAATTGTTTTTAGATTTATCATTACTTTTATGATCGTCAACGGAGAAATAACACGTGAGTAAAAGCAAAATAGGCCTACCACATAGTACTCGGATGCAATGTCAAGGCAAAATGTAGGTATTTCGAAACACCAGTAGCCAAAAACGACACATAATGTACAGGACAAGTTATATATATCTTAGGGGCTTACACCTGGGGGTTGGTATAAATAAGTGTACCTAACACAACAAGCTATCCTATCACAAAATAGTTGAAAGTAAAACTTTGTACAAGCCAATGCTGAACAAAAAGTTGATCGTAAAATAAAAATGAATTGTTACCCCATGAAGTAAAATAACTTAGCCACCAACGATCGGTTGTCGATAATAAACAAATATATTTTATTCGAACTCTAGCAACGTTGCAAACACGTCCCGTTTGGAATTTCCAGATTCGTATTCCATGAACTACTACGCATAAATCGTTTGCTATAAGAAAAAAATTCAATACATCTCAATGTTTAAACAGATCGTAGTACAGTGTCGTTATTTCCTGGCCCTTAGGGATTAAATGTGCCAATGCACTTTTCGATTGGACACAAAAGCACAGGTACCTGACCTTTGTTTTTTTTTATTTCGGTCAGGTAGGTTAGAGGTAAGTGTCCCTTTCTGAGAATCCGTCAAAGGTTTTTGCGAGAGAAAAAAGTCTCTGTACATTTTTGTTAAGGGATGAAATTACCAGTTGCATTGAAGCTTGACAATATTGACAAGTATTCGTTTAACATTTTGTACAGATATGTATTATTATTTGTGCTTTTAAATTGACAAACAAATGTTCGCAAAAAACACTGAAATATTAATATAATAATACTGTCACTACTACTACTCGTATTTTATTAAAGGCCTCTCCCTCTCTGAAACGTATTAGAAGGACTTGTTTTATAATGATGTGTTAAAATTTTGAAAAATAGACACTCTGGTTTGTGCCAATATAAAACGCTATGTGGGTATATTTTCGTCTCTTTTGTACCAAAATACATGGTTGCGAATGGTTGATAAAAAGTATTTGTTATATGGCTGGTATTAGGTACGGAGATTGTTATAAATATGAATCGTCACTTTGTAGAAATATGCCAGTGTTTTTTTGTATTATTCGGATTGATCTTTTGTCACATATCATAGGTGAGTATATACTCAGAAAAGTAATACAGGGTTACTCAGATAATTAGTAAACTACTTTTATTTGGTTTGTTAATACTCAGTAAACATTTGATTCAATATATTCAGGTTTGATCATTTCTATAACAATAGTTGCGGTGCTATCTTATAAGGTTCTTATATTTTTTATATCGAAAAAGGGTTCGTCTCGTGTTATCTGTACAAAGAGTGTAAACTATTATATGGCGCCAATCACGACCGTCTGAGCCTTAAGCTTAAAGGGACAATGGTCGAAGCCACCTTTTGACAGAGAAAAGGCTTTGGGAAAAGGGCCACGATGCTAAGGGCACGTCGCCGGCACACATCAAATAAACATGCCCAAATAGCATACAATTTAAGTCCGTCTTATTACCTGCAAAAGCAACCTTTTGTGAAAAGCAGCAGAACTTTTTTCTACATAAAGCCTCAGTTTAGTTTGCCGAGATTATATTTCTACGGTTTTCGGAAATGTAATTAAATATGCCGTTATGTCGCCGAGTTGCATTATGCGGTGCCACGTGGGATTTCGGGATAATACCGATGATAATTAGAAACGATATTAAGCACGTCCGCTTTTAAAAGCACCGCAAGAAACTGGACATTTATATTATTTGTTTTACCTTTCAAACGTTTAGTTATAAAATGAGCGACTTTACGACTTTTTAAGTATGAAATTGTAATTAAGAAACGAACTCAAATATATCAAGTTTTAATAGTTTCATCACGCAATTTTAATTAAATCACTCAGCTAGTATCAATAAAAAAACATTAAAACTCCAGCAGTGACTATTTCGAACTAGATTAGTCCGTCGGCACTGACTTCGATATAAAAGACATCAACGCGCATACCATGAAAGTTTTGTATAATTTTGTAACTTAACCCATAATCCAATAGAATCAATTAGTAGACTTTTAACAAAGCATTTAACTTTATTACTATAGCTTTTCAATGTTTACCTTTCAATAAATTTTATTCAGTGTTGATTAACGGTTTGAAATAAAAATTTAAAACTTACGTTCTTCCAATTCTTCTTCGTAATCAGAATAATATTTATCTTCTTTAAAACTTCTGTTTTCAGGCTGTTGATAAAATCTCTCCGATTTGATATACATTTTAAGATACATTACATTTAAGAGTTCCTTTTAAAATCACTGTTTGTTCAATAATCCTTGTAGATTGTTATCACTACAATAATTCGTAAAAAAGTTGTTCACTTTTCAGTTCACAATATCGTCATAATAAAATAATATTATATGAGAGCCGAGTATTTCCGAACGTTAGCGGAGATCGCCGAAGCGGAGGCACACAGACACAAGTTAGCTCGGCGAGGCGCGCGGCCGCACTGCCTTCGACCTGCCACTTATCAACAACCTTTGACAAAAAGCTACAGTACAGGTAGCATGAGCTTTGTACTGTTTTTGCACATTTTTAATAACGCGTACTCTTTTGTGTTATTTATTTTATTTATTTATATTGTATAAAAGGATTTTTAGATTTACTTACATTTATTTAAGACTTATTCTCATATTAAGATTTCATCATATTTTGAAGTCACTTTTATAAAATAGTTTCCCTTTTCGGATCGTTCGTTACCCAAAATTAGAGGAGCATAAGATTATTTCATTAATATTTAATGTAATTACTCGGATATAACTTTCTTGTATTCTTCTATATACAATATACTCGTACATACATTTACTCATACATGTACTCACGGCTATAAATCCCTAAAAGGAACTTGTGTGGGGTAAAGATTGTGAAATAAAGGATTTTGATGATGGGTCTCCAACCGCATCGCCCAAAAATCCCTTAAAAGCCCCAATACCGTTAGTCACCTCTTCCGTACACCCACCGGAAGATATGGGGTAGTGTTATTCTAAGCCGACACTACACAGCACAATATACAATATAATAATTATAGAATAGGGTTGACAAAATTTAGGTATGAACTTTGTTTATTATGATGTTCTGTGTTTTTTTAAATTTTATTTACTATTGCAGTCTACTGTCAGTGTCATTTGTTGCTCGCATAACATTTGGATTATATCATTTAATGATTTCCGTCTAGAACAATTTTGTATGTATAATATGTTATTTTAAGTTGATTGGAATCTGTTTTGTGTATCTATTTTAGTAAAATAAAAATAAAATTCTTTTACGTAAATTAACAAAGCACATAATATTTGTAATACATATTACTTACATATACAGACACCCTTTGTTTCCATTGGGAAGGCAGAGATTTCCAAATTTACTTAGTGCAATCCTAGCAACCTCTTCATTAACATTTATCAATCTTTTAATACCCTTTCATTCATGCCCCAAAAGTGTAGGCGCATTTTGCGAAACCGAAGGTACGTTACAAACAGAAAACCTTGTATGTTTCCAATGTTGTATGTTTGCCGTGTAGTGTCGGCTTAGAATAACGCAACCCCATTTCTTCCGGTGGGTGTACATAAGAGGCGACTAACGGTATTGGGGCTTTTAAGGAATTTTTGGGCGATGCGGTTGGAGACCCATCACCAAAAACCTTTATTTCACCATCTTTTCCCCACGCAACTTCCAAAAGTGGCGGAGGAATTTCTGATTCCCTAGCTCTGGTTACCCCTTCAAGGGATTCATAGCCGTGAGTGTATGTATATGTATGTATGTATGTTTCCAATGTTGTGGCATTTCCTTAACTTAACCATACATTGAATGTTAGTTAAGGCAACACGTCCAATTGTGTATCAGTGCGTACTAGTGCTTTCAAGCTGAATAAGGGCAAGTATAACATACCAACAAACGATTCTATATGCCAATGTCTTATTGTCTGTCTGTCTGTGTGGTGTTATTAGCATTAGCGCGCGGTGCGTGGGCGCAGCGAGGAATTTTAGACCTCATATACACTGTCATATATGTTGCAAAGGTTAAGGCTGTTGTATAATAGATGTTTATTTAATTTGTTATACTCTGATATGTTAATGTTATCTGTGTATAAGCTAATGTCATAATACTGGTTGTATCGGAAGACAAATGATACAGTGACATGCAAATGGAGGTAGATTTTTTAATATTATATTTGTTCCTGAATTGCTTATTTCTCTTGATTTTAACTGCGTTTTTACTAACGTAACATTTGCGCGTATATAATATATTTACGAAAAATTTGGATACTTTTTTCTAACAATTTTCAACTATGTAAATTAAACTCATAACTGATTTCGCCTAAATTTAACTGGTATAATGCAATTATCTCTTAAAAAGCTCAAAAACTAAAAGTCGCGACGGTATTTTCACATTATTTGTTCTGCTTACTTTGCACTTTTTATCTCCTTTTTGGTACTTACATAACATAATTTGGGTTATTACCTGCAAAAATAAAAGAAATATACATTAGATAAATGCTTTTTTTCATTATAAGTACTTGAAAAGTATTTTAAAACACAAGTTAATATATAGATAATATAGTAAATAGTAAAAGACAGTTTTTGAGTAGTTTTCCAGCCACTACACCCAACAATAAAAATAACAAAACGCTTCATTTGACTGCTATATTTATATCAAAATAAACGGGATACGTATCTATACCAACATTATAAAATATAAATAAATACAAGTTATTAATAAATTTATTTTATATGTATCATTTACTACGGGATCATAGACTAAAAAAAGATTGCAGCAAGCAGGCAAAGATATGCTATTAGCACTCCGTTACTGCAATTAACGTATTTATATGATCACCGAGTGGAAACTAATAATCTCAGTCATACATATTCAGATTCATCTGCAAAGTTTAATTTCATATTAATTAGAGAAATACGTGTTATAAAAAATGATTTAGTATTTGTTTACGTGTAGTGCCGGCTTAGAATATCACTACCCCTTTTTAACCACGGGAGTCGTAAGAGGCGACTAAGGGTATGGGGCTTTTTTAAGTGGTTTTTGGGCGGTGCGGAGACCCTTCACCAATGACACTTTATTTCTACCTTCTTGTCCCCTATCAACTTCCAAATATGGCTAGGAAGCTTCTTGCTCTGAAGCTCTGGCTACCCGTTTTTGGGATTTATGGCCGTGAGTAATGTATGTATGTAGTAGTTTAAAGTGCGTGTCTATAAAATCGGGTACATCAAGAATATAATAGATGTAAATTATTTTTATTTTTTATCCTTTATGTCTTGTTATCTTTTGGATTAAGCTAAAAAAAAGATGCTGCATATACTCATTTGTCAGTTTTCTTGAACAATAAAAAAAACAATAAGAAAGTTTCATTAATACACCGTTTGTTTGTGAACAATGTCAAAACTGTGTTTGTATTCAAAACAGTATCTTTCTAGGGCATTAATATTCGCAAAAGTTATCAAAGGGCCCTTATCTATGCAACATAAGATATTATCTTTTGATATCAATATCTGTACTATTTATCTAAAGTTGTAAAGTTTCTCAGTATGTAAAAGGTAATATTGGGATCTACCGATCTGATCAAGAGTATTCTATCGCAAGAAAAATATTTGTTTCTTGATTGTCTGCAATATATGTTATTTATTATCTTGTATGGTTAGATTATAATAGTATTTATTAATTGAAGAGCACATACTTGCTTGCCTCTTTTCTTCTTAATTTTCCTAATATGTGAGGTAATCTTTTATGGTAACCAGTGACTTAGTTATCGTAAAAGTTTTCCTCTTCTTTAGGCTAGCTAGCCTAAGCTTAATCAATCTTTTTAAATCTTTTTTTTTTAATTCAACAGATAGTTAATTTAAATGATACTATTGTAAGGAGATAAATATATATATTAAAAAATACTTTTTATCATATTTTGCCGGCGCATATTCCATTCCTTGCAGGGTGGTTATTATGAGTACCTATAAACTAAGAGAGGTGGTTTTCATTTGGTTACGTAGATTGAGATGTTAATAATTAATAATAACAGTAACTTTTCCTACATATTCCCCATAGAGGTAGTAAAAGTATTAACTACAAACTAACTAGATGGGGATGCATATTTTTCCTCACTGTCAATGCAAACGAAGGAAATGATGACTTGTACTCGTATAAATCCAATCTGTCCTGTTTTACATGAATAACCAATACTTACATTTTACAAACTTGAAAATAACATAGGTTATATTTATTTATTTATTTATTGCTGTGTAGTGCCGGTTTAGAATAGCACTACCCCATTTCTTCCGGTGGGTGTACGTAAGAGGCGACTAACGGTATTGGGGCTTTTAAAGGATTTTTGGGCGATGCGGTTGGAGACCCATCACCAAAAACCTTTATTTCACCATCTTTTCCCCACGCAACTTCCAAAAGTGGCTGAGGAATTTCTAATGCCCTAGCTCTGGCTACCCCTTCATGGGATTCAAAAGCGTATGCGTCAAAGAAACGTTCTAAAATAAGCTCAAAGTAGATCGTAGACCCTCAGAAGGCGAAGAACACGTCAAGCCAGTCACCCAGCCGTACGAAGGCGCACCGATTCCGTATATTTGCATACAAGGCAGTAACCCACGCGCATTGTGTCGTGTCATGAGTCAGCAAGGTTCTCGGGTCATAGGTATCGTATTTATGAGTGCTTGCTGATACAACCGACGCCTTCTTGTAGCTGTGAGATAGATGGAATGTTTGATGTTGTAGCTAATTTATTGGGTTATAGAGATCTAGGTTATATTTACAAAGATCGGGAATTAATCAAAGAAAACGCTTTAAGGGATTCTGAGTATTCTATTACTTATATAATTTGAAAAACCATTTAGTTAATCTAGAGATGACTAACTAAAAAGTATGCCTCTTCAGTATGTAGTAGTATAAATTATATTCATGGGGTTACTTCCATAAAAGTTGTAATAAATGGTCAAAAAGCAGCGATTACTTTGCTATCATGAATAATAAAAAAGGGTGAACACGACATTGTAACAAATCGGAAGATTGTTAACGAAATCTAACTCCTCATATTATTTAAAGTTATTTTAAAAGGACTTTACTCAAAAATCCCTTCATTATTTTGAAGTTTCATATGATTTTAAGCTACCTATATTTTTATCCTCAGTTATGGTATGTGGTAATGCTATTCAATATAATATTTTGATTGTATATGCATTTTTTTCTTTAAAAATACACATTTGCGAATATAAACATTTAGTTCATTGCAATAATACACCAACATGTGAAGGCACGTTTTATAACGTCAGCGTTTAGGATAAAACATCATTTTCTTTTATTACATAATAAGTTCACACGCTTGTGCTACCTAAGAAGTGTAGTTTTAACATTCTCACCAAATCATTATTATTTCATCAGGTTTAGTAAGGAAATACTATAATGGTAATATAATATAGTTATTTTTATCTTCTTCAAACGTGATCACTATTTTAACCCCTTTCTCTACTCGTAAATGTTTTCTTCTCTGTCTAAAAATTGTATTTTGTTAGAACAAATAATAGAGAGGAACTTTAAATGAGATGCACAAGAAATCAAAATATTCAAAATTGAAGCTCGCACTATTTCTAGATCATACAAAAAGGCAACTTTTTGCTTCTCCCTAATTACCCCAAACATAAATCTCATACATTATTTTTTGTGAGAAAACGGCAATGATGTATTTATAACATGTGTTAGTGACATCGACACTGAGTCAGCCTTACGTCACCGCTGCAGCCTGCGAGGGCAAATGTCAAACAGCCCACGTGTGAGCCTCCGTGACAAATCTAGTGGCGGGGAACAATGGATTTCGAGCTTCTGGCTTCTTGTGCAAGGATTGGTAGGATGTTTAGATATTTTGTCAGAATATTGTTGGAGTTTTATAAAAAAAATAAGGTAAGAAAAATATATCTAAAGAAATAAAGTTATAGAATAGAGTTAAGTAAAAAATATATTTCAGGGAATAATTGAAATCGTGAATAATTGAGCTTTAATCAGTTGTCTTGTAAAGAAATAAAACAGTACAGTAAACTTTTTTTATTGCCAGGATACCTTCATGTGTTTTAGTTATTTTTATGAATAATGAAATTTAAATTTAGTTTCTATCTAGATCAAAACTCTGTTTTTTTTTTTCAAAAAACTAAATGAACAGAAAATTATAAACTTTATTAGGGTGTACTTTATTATATTAAAAAATGTAAGGGGTAAGGAATATCTTGAATGGTTTAACTGTGTTTAAATGCAACTTTTTTTTGAGGAGATGCCAATAAGATTATGAACAGCAAGATGTAAATTCTTCCGCAAAAACAATAAAAAAAACTAGCTTCAATACCAACATCTATGCCTGAAGTTTAAATAAAGTTGCCTGACCATTTCCTACAGAGAAAGTATTTCCAAATGAGGTTTTGTTTATGTAGGTGTTAATGAGACTGTAATAGTTTAGCAAAGACTTTGTGAAATTCAATAAAGCTGTATGCCTGAGGTCACTGACCTTGTGACATTTGACAGTTGATCTGTGATTAACATTTTTACGGAATGACTTTGACCAACTTATTTGTACTGAGTTTTTAGGTCTTGAAAAGAGTTTTGTTTAAAGTAGCCAGTTTTTAAACAATAAATCTTTTTCACAATATAACGTGACAACAAAAAGTGAAAATAAGTGGTTAGTTTTTAACAAAATTAAAGTATAACAGGTTCTGAATGCTGCATGATTTTCTTATTAAACTGGCTTAAAAGTTAAACTTTATGCAAATATATAGAAGATTGTGGTTATATTTATAATCGGAAGCAATAATGCATTTTGTATTAGATCGATTTTATACTGTCAAATGGTATCTTGTGGTTATCTTTATTGCTTGGAAGACATTAAGAGTGGTCAATTGATTAGAATGGTTAATTATATTTCCGGTTCAACTAAAATTTTGGTTGAATTATTCAGAATCTTAACAAGTTTTTGCTGTGTAGTCTCGATTTAGAATAGGACAAACCATTTTTTTACTAAAAGGCGACTAAGGGTATATAAAGAAACCAACAGTCCTCCTTTCATCAACATCCTTTATTCTACATAGTTCATTAATTTTCAAAAGAAGCCAAAGAAGTCTTATTCTAAAGCTCTGACTAACCCATTTTTGGATCTATTGCAATAAGCATATGTATTTCCCCCTTTTGAAACGTTCACGTGGTTTTGTCGAGTTTTTGATTCGATCAAGCATTAATATTATACATACATACATACATATACTCACGGCTATAAATCCCTAGATGGGGTAGCCAGAGCTAAGGAATGTGAAATTCCTCAGCCACCTTTGGAAAGTTGAGTGGGGAAAAGATGGTAAAATAAAGGTTGTTGGTGATGGGTGTCCAACCACATCGCCCAAAAATCCCTTTAAAGCCCCAATACCGTTAGTCGCCTCTTACGTACACCCACCGGAAGAAATGGGGTTGTGCTATTCTAAGCTGACACTACACAGCTACACCATTAATATTATAAACTACTAATTACTATGTATTATACTGTATATATGTAAGCCTCAGTGTTTCATTTAAAATATTAACAACGAAGTTATTAAAAACCAAAATATATACTAAAATGAAGATAGCAACGTTTGTTATATTAACTAATAAATAAAATGAGAAAACATGAACCACCATTCACTGATCACAGCTAATTTACGAAATAAGTATTAAATAATTCCAATACAAATGTAAATAAATATTCGGATCTTGTTCTGCAAACTATTATTCAATACACCATAAAATTGAAGCATCTATCATAAGTAAGTAATTGCACAAAGGCTTAAACACCCTCTAAATACAAGAGCTGAACTAAGAACACTGTTTCAATGTTCCTTTAGTATTGTACAGAGTTAGAACTGGTGTTTGTAAACGAAAGTCGAATAGTATACACTTTTAGGCCCGTTTTTTTTTATTTTTAGTCTTTGACTTTACCAATCATCGATTCGTTTTTTATGACAGTTTAATTAATATATTCTCATATGGGGTTTCATTAAAATTTGCAGGATTCAACGACCTTGCAGGTGACTTAACTTTGCTATAATATCCAAGGGTGAAATATTTTGGTTTGCGGCCACGTGCGGATCCTAACCGATAAAAATCTTTACGAAAGGCTAGTCTAACTGTGAACTGAAATACTTATTGATACATATACTCACGCTATTACCACTGGAGTAGGTTATTGATTATAATACATACATAAATATACTCACAGCTTTAAATCTCTAGCAGGGGTAGCCAGAGCTAAGGAATTAGATTTTTCTCAGCCACTTTTGGGAAGTTGAGTGGGGAAAAGATGGTAAATTAATGGATATTGGTAATGGGTAAAATGGATGGAATGGAATGGATGGAATGGAATGGATGATTTAAATATACCGAATACATGATTTTTATCCTCCCAAATGCGTCCCATGCTTGCTAACAACAAGACAGAAGGTTGCAGGTTGGTGCCGCGGGCATGTTCGGCCCCTGTTTCATAGTACAGCTTGGCGATTGTTCGGGAAACAATGTAAGATGGCGCTGATAACGCGCATTGTGACCTGCGACCAGCCGCAGTGATCTTCCATTGCACTTGTTTGAACAACTTTTACACTGATCTGTTGCTGGGGTGAGGGTTTTAGACTAGTTTGTGAAGCTGTGGTTATAGCGTTGATAGTATGTATATTACAGTTGGTGGCGATAAAATAATGCACATGGAAAAAACATATTAATAGTTGCCAAAAAACTAATAATCAGTTTTAACAAACAGTTAAGTACAAAAATTACAAAACAGTTTAAACTAAAAGACAATACGAAATAGAAGACAAAACTAACATAAAAATGGCAAAAAAAGATGGATGACTCAACAGAATAACGGACATTGGGTAATACCATTTTTAGCTTGCGAATAGTTCGAAAACTAATAACTACTTCTATAAATCTGATCAAACAGGAATTATTTATCAAATAACGGCTATAAATCCCTAGAAGGGGTAGCCAGAGCTAAGGAACTAGAAATTCCTCAGCCACTTTTGGAAAGTTGAGTGGGGAAAAGATGGCAAAATTAAGGTTGTTGGTGATGGGTCTCCAACCGCATTGCCCAAAAATTCCCTTAAAAGCCCCAATACCGTTAGTCGTCTCTTACGTACACCCACCGGCAGAAATGGGGTAGTGTTATTCTAAGCTTTACACTACACAGCTAATCAAATACATTAGGTACCTATATACTTATGCTTATCATATACATATACTTTTCTAGAATGGCAAGACCTCAGGCGGCTAAGGGAACGGGGCTTTTAACGAAACCAGTGCGATGTGGTTCATGATCACCAAAGCTCTTTATTTTTACTTTTACTATACATACATATACTCACGACTATAAGTCCCTAGAAGGGGTAGCCAGAGCTAAGGAATTAGAAATCCCTCAGCCACTTTTGGAAGTTGCGTGGGGAAAAAATGGTTTAAATAAAGGTTGTTGGTGATGGGTCTCCAACCGCATCGCCCAAAATTCCCTTAAAAAGCCCCAATACCGTTAGTCGCCTCTTACGTACACTCACCGGAAGAAATGGGATAGTTTTATTCTAAGCCGACACTACACAGCATTTTACTATCTTCTCCCCAATCATATTTCGAAAGTGGTTAGGGAATTGTTGATTCTGTGGCTTTGGTTGCCCCATTTTGGGATACAGAGCCGTGGGTACACAGGTTGGGTTAGGCCTATCATATACTAGTACACTGAAGTAAAGTTATTAATAATGTCTTTGGTTAAATAAAATATTCATAGTCATAACAGTGAGGGAAATCATGGTAAGGAAATGTCAATGACATTCATGAAATTAGTCATCTGATAGCTTTAACACAAGCTGCACAGCTTGTAAAACGATGACGGATTAATGTATACTACGTAGACATAAACATAACATAAACATAAACGTTCACGCCGAATATCCCCGAAGGGGTTAGCAGAGGTACTAATATTTCTGAACATCACGTGACTTTGTCACCTGGTGTTCAGAGTACCCAAGTTTTGCATGGACAGTGTACTCACGTGATAGGGAGCAGGCCTATCGCCGTTTTGTACGAATACACTGTCACATGACTAAGTACAACTCAGCCATGTGGGTTCCCTCAGGGTATTTTCCCTTACCGTTAACAACCATGATAAATTAACCACACATATGTCTTTAGAAAAGACAAATTGGTGTAGGCCCGACCCAGGATTTGAACACTAGTCGTTTGCACGATAACCGAGTGTTCTACCCACTGGGCTATCACGGTTACTACTACGTAGACAAAGGGAAGAATTTAAACTCCAGATGATAAAAAATTCACGGGATGTTCAGATGCACCAGCGTGTGTACCATCCCTTTCGGTACTTGTGTCTCAACTATTGTTACATGAGTGACATAATAGAAAATGCATCATAACAGTTGTATATTGAATAGCATACGTCATATACCGGCGGTGACGAGCTCATCTCAAACGATACAGTTTACATAATAGTACACACAATCAGTACACAAACTATACATTGTTTATTGTTGCTTGTCGTTGGTTAGTGAGTCCATTAGTTTATGCACCAGATGTCATATGCACGACGTGATAGCTCAATGGGTATAACACCGGTTATCGTGCAAACGACTAGTGTTCAAATCCCGGGTCCGGCCTACCCCAATTTGTCTTTTGTAAAGACATATGTCTGGTTAATTTATCACGGTTGTTAACGGTGAGGGAAAACATCGTGAGGAAACCTACATGACTGAGTTGTACTTAGTCACGTGATGTTCAGAAGTATTAGTACCTCTGCCAACCCTTTCGGGGATGTTCGGCGTGAACGTTTATGTTATGCTCTTTTATTCTTCATACAATAAAATAAAAGAGCATGTATGAAAAGATTGATAGATGTAAACGAAGCTAGAGAGGTTTGTCAGGATCGTACGAAGTGGCGATCGATAGTCTCTGCCTACCCCAATGGGAATTAATGGCGTGAGTATATGTATGTATGTATGTATGTATGTTTATGTTATGGTATGGTATGTTATGTCATTTGGTATGAGCTCTGACTGAAACATTGGTGGGAAGGTTGAGTGAAAGATAAAATGAGGATACAATAAATATAGTCCATTATAATAGAATTAAATTTGTATGCCATAAAGGTTTCTTTATTGATTAACGTTAGTTTTTAAACTGTTTTTTGTAGTATATTTAAAAGATATTTGAATCGCATATTTCTAAGTAATACAGTTTAGACCTGCACAAAACACACCGTATTACCAATATGTTCAGTGCATAATTTTCCTGTTTAAAATAAAAGCTTTTTGTACTGAAAACCCAAGATGGCCTGCTAAAAAGCTGTTTATTTAAAATCAAATCTAACTTTGGAATTGATGAGTAAAATATTTGACATCTAACCTATTCACGAACGAATAATAATAAAAGTTCACGAATAAGGATATCGACATATAGTACACAAGTTGTTGGTATTTTATGAGACGTTTCAATACCTATATGGGATGGCTTATTGGTTTGTATGCTAACTGACTTTATTAGAATATTTATTCGTGGAGCCACTTATATTTTGGCCCTTTATTTGGCATATAGTCACAAGATTTTAAGGTGATAAGTTGGTGGGTATAACAATAAGAGTTAGATATCATCATATTCTACAATTGTTCAATATATTAAAATTAATCAAACTAAAAATCTCTTAACATGTACACCGTATATACCCCATAGGCGTGGCAGAAGTCTTAAAAGTTCTGAATAGTTCAGAATACCTAGGTTTTGCTTGGGCAGTGTATTCATACAGTAGGCCTATCGCCCCTTTGTAGACACAAATACACTGACACATGAGTAAGTGCAACTCACTCATGTGGAATTTCGTGATGTTTTCGTTCACCGCAAAAATACCACGTCTTCTGTATGAGAAACGGTGCTTCTCCAACTGAGATATCAGATATGTTTATTAAAAAAAAAACGCATTCCTTACACTTTAACCCAATGTCTATAACATTGTTAATAAATTGCCTAAAGGTTATCCAATGTATTCTCATAGTTAAGAGTATCGATACAAGAGGAACAACATATGTAAATATGCCTGTCCATGCGACAAAAATGTCTTCATTATTCTACCCACGCACGACCAACGTCGCGCCTTCGACAAAACATTTTATTATATTCGATACAAAAATGACAAATAATCTAATGAAATGTCTTTCTTTCTGATAAAAAATAATAACATTGTTTATAAGAAATACAGTTTTGATAAATTAACAATATGTATCTGAACATTTATATACTAATACCCAAAGTTGATTTTTGCTTGGTTATTGCATAGTTATTATTGGCCAAATCCGTTAGATATTTTTCATGATTAATTAGTATTATAAACCTTGAAACATTTTTCAAGTAACTTATCAACCTCCGTCCCTTATTTTACAATCTTTTCCCCACTCAACTTCCAATAGTGGCTGCAAAAATTATAATTCTTGAGCCCTTGCAACTATTTAAGATTTATAGACGGGTCTCTATGTATCATGTATGTATGTCTCTCGAGTAGTCTGTTAAATCAGTGGTTGCTTTTAATCCCCCTGAGAAAGGTCGCCTGATAGTGGTCAAGGTGTACTAAGTCGATCACTTTCTCATTTTGGATTAACTCAAAATGTCAATGGCTAGTGACATTTTTAAGTTGGGATGACATTTTGTTTGAGCTTACGAAAGCTGCGATACGATCTAATTGGACGAAGTTTTTGGGTCAGTTAGACATGAACACATGTTTGATAAAATAATAGTGATAAATTTGTGAGTTAAGTGCACTTATGTGTCTTGCTTGCCCAATTTATTAATTGATTTTATGTGCTTCATTAGTTTACTATCGTATAATGTTTAAGGAATAGAAACTAATTAATTTTTTGCTTGATATATCAGTACGGCGAGAGATTTTAGAAAAACATTTATTTTAATTATATATATTAGCTGTGTAGTGTCGGCTTAGAATAACACTACCCCATTTCTGCCGGTGGCTGTTCGTAAGAGGCGACTAACGTTATTGGGGCTTTTAAGGGATTATTGGGCGATGTGGTTGGAGACCCATCACCAACATCCTTTATTTTGCCATCTTTCCCCACACAACTACAAATTTGCCTAATATATGATTCTACAGAAGATATTATTGAGTATTTTTGTTAAAAAATATGTGCTGACACAGGAATGGATTAAATATATAAATCGTCACTATGCAGGATCAAACTCTCAAGGTACGTCTACTATTACGCATTTTCTACATGCTCTCAAATTAGTAAAGTATAATGAAGTATTGAAACTACGTTGTATCAGTTCAAACATACACTTCACTAGTTCATATTAGATGAACATTTCTAAAGCCATGTGGGTAAACAATAAATAGAATTTTCACATAATTTTCAAACATATATGTACCTAAACACTTATGAAATCCTGCGACGGAAATTCAAATGCAAATAGTGAAATGTCGAAACAATATAAGCGTGTTGCTGTTTAAATTGTAATGATTATTGCCAAGATATTTGACAGTTACTATATCTGACGGCTGTGGTCACATTGAGAGCGTACTTAGTGTCGGCTTTATATGCAAAAGTACATATTATTGTAGCTCGGTAGCACCTTTCACCGGCTGGCGGCAACTTTGTGAGATTTTGCTCCGATTTTGTGAAAAGATTCGCGTAGCAGAGAAACTGTATCGGTTTCACTTTGATATAACTATACTCACGGCTATATCCTCAGACAAGTAGCCAGAGCTTCAGGATTAGGAATATGGATATGAAAATGATGTAGTTATTTTAAGAGAAATTTTAGAGTTAATAATTTTAATAGATAATAATAGTGTAGGCTTTGAATAGCACTACCCCATTTCTTCCGGTGGGTGTACGTAAGAGGCGACTAACGGTATTGGGGCTTTAAAGGGATTTTTGGGCGATGCAGTTGGAGACCCATCACCAACAACCTTTATTTTACCATCTTTTCCCCACTCAACTTTTCAAAGGTGGCTGAGGAATTTCTCATTCCTTAGCTCTGGCTACCCCATCTAGGGATTTATAGCCGTGAGTATATGTATGCACGTATGTGATTGTAATAGAGTTCTGCATCCGACCTCTATCTCTGTAACATGTTCCAAGTCATATCTGTGGTTAATTTATTTATTTTTTATTAACAGCAAGGAAAATAGTCATGAAGAAGCCTAAATGGGTAAGGGAACTGATTCATTTGACAGTGTATTCAAAAACCCCTTTATTTCGTCGGTACAAAGTCAAGTAAAAAACACATGATTAAAAAATTTGTTAACGTTGACATATTCCTCTGTAAGTTATGCATTAATATGTGTCTATGACTGTTTAATCTAAAGCTGGAATTAATAAAAGTACCTATATTATGCCTTACCTGATCTAAACGTATGTTTTGGCCATTTAATATGAATTTTTAATTTTGAGTTAAATAACTAAACTGTCTACGAGTAATGAGTTTGTAAAAAATGTGTACTGTAAAGGGTTTATTCATATGGTTTGTCTTAGTCTTCGAAGTGTGTCTTGGTCTCATAAATTTGACAGGTTTATGGTGGTAACATATTTTGAGATCATTATTAACATCAAAAATATAAGTACTATATTTCATGCATAACAATACGTTAGTTAAATATTTCTTATTAAAATATCAATAACGATAAGAGTAACTATTGCCAATCACTATTACGAATAATTATTTCCTTTTTAGCTTTCAAACAATGATCGAGTTATATTTATAGGTATTATCTTACAATATAATAACTAAGTGAAAGTATAGTCCGAGTAAAACAAAGCAAAATAAATAAACAGAATAATTATAAATGTCTAAAACTTACGTCGCGTTGTTCCAATAATTTCCATCCCACTTTTTCTTGCATAACCAGCCGTGTTTAAAAGAGAAGGGGCTATAATTTTCCAAGATTACTGTATGAATGGGTTGAAAGCCATTTCGTCCTCTAAAGGCCTTGAGGCTACCTTGCAAATTGAAAACTAGTAGTTGTAGTTATTCCATAGAAATTTTACGATACCTTTTCATTTAAATTAATTTAATGTTCCCGTTTTATAACGCAATTTTATTCAGCAAGCTCTTTACGTGCCAATTATCGACCCATAGTGATGTGTTTAACATCTTCGTAAATATTTTGCTATTATTAAGTGAGATGATTTTACGAGCGTGTAATTATCTGTATTTTATTTTTGCATTAGGCCTTCTTAATGTAAGGACACATATGCTAATGAAGCTTTTACTCGCTATTCAGAATCTTATGCTGTCTTTATCAGTGTTGTATTTTATCAATTTAATGGTGTCATTTTGCACACTGGTTATTGAAACGTAAAAATATTATAATCGCAGGAGTTTTGTATACGAAACACTTAGGCAGATATTACAAGTAGCCACAACTGAATCCAGGTTTAAGTACCCGTTACAGAAAAATCAGTAATGATTTATCCGAATGTTTCGAATAATTCTCTCATTTTCCTTTTATTCGTGTATTGATAAAAAATATAGTCGAAAAAGTAAATTGAATGTTTTTGTTCATGAAAACCTCATGTGGGAATTATTACTAATAAATAAAGAATAAATAAAGAAATGCAAAATTTCGACACAGGCGGGAATCGAACCCGCGACCTCGGGTATACAGGTAAAGTAAAACATTTTTATTCATATCTTAATGTTGGCACTAGCTAACTTTGTTCAGATAAATACACTTCACACTTTGTTTGCAATTTTAAGTAAATGTATTACAAAAATAAAAATCCTTATAAGATATTAAAGAAGTATCAAGCGTAGAGCTTTGCGCAATAAAAAGACATAAACTTAGTGAAACCATAAAATTTTCATTGCATTTAAATCGAAATAATCCTATTGAAAGCTTGATTCCCAACACGAGAGTACCAGGACGGCATACTACATCAAGGAATCGAATTTATTCGGCCGATTGCAACGGCTGTCTTAGATGCTGTCCTCGAGACCATAACTTAGCCACGGCTCTTAGCCCACAATAGCGGCATTAGCCGATAAATATAACGACCATTGCAAATAACATCGGGGAATCTCTGAATTCATTAAACCGGAATCGCGAGCAGCCATATCAATTTTAGACTATGAGATATTTACGATGGTTCAAGGAAATATTTTTTTGTCTTGTCAAGTGTTTCTTACCCTAATTTATCATATCTTTCAAGGGTCAATCTTTGTTTTTGATAATAATATAAACTTTAAAATATATTGAATATAAAATGCGAGTTAAATATTCTTGAATCATATATACATAAGTAAATTGTTTTCGCCATAAATTACCGCAGATGTATCAATAATCCAAGCTTTTATCATTGCAAACTTAAAAAAGACATAGAATTAAAGGCTCGATTCAAAATTAGATCCCAACCTGTACCAACTGAGAAACTCAGTCAGTGTACTTCTAACTCATCTACTAATTTGTTACGAACATGTTAAAGTCTTGAACAGTAAATTAAAAATAACACCTTAATTTATCTAGAACTTTTATCATACGCAGTTGAGGTCAGTTGTCTCTCCCTATTCAGAGCTTAGCGTCGCGCGCTGCCCACGCGACCTCGCATTAAATATGGCGGAGAATTGGAACTACCCGCACGCGGTTATTTATCGAGTCATTCTTGCCTTGGATGCAATTTGAATTTGCCTGGGCACATCCACTTTGGTTCAGTTTCAGTTTAGTTTTGACTATAAAGAGTTGGTTATATTTTTGATCAGAGAGCATTCGGTTTTTTGCTGCATAGAAAGAGTGAATTTGGGTTTAGGAAGGTGTGTAAGGTCAGCCATTACGATGACTACTTTGGAATAAAAGTTTACGTCACGCGGTATCGATGTTTTATAAAGCTTTAAATTTACCAAATTTTTGGCAGAATGAAAAGATTCATGCGACAAAACGAATATAACAGTAATTATCGACTAATATTTACTTCAAAGATCTTAAATTTGTTATTGATAAGTTAGCGTCCAGAGCGATGGCCGAGAGCGTGCAGATTGAGATATGTAACAGTTTGCAACCTATTTCAAGTATTAAAGATATCTTTGATTTCAAAGCTCCACTTATCCTAAATAGGAAAATTGTCTTGATTTTAGCATATATGCAAATTTTAATGCGCCGAAGCAAATGGGATGCGAGTATTGCTTTCTGTCAAAGTGTAGTAACCCAAATCGATATTGCGTAGATCCTTGTCACTTCCTGCTTGGACAAAGCCGCGGGCTCACATCTGGGCCTAATACACGAGTAATAGACCTTTATTTGCTGCTATAACGCTCTATCACAGCTTTCTACCCATCGAAGTGAACATGCTACTATTACGGGATCTGCTCTCGATGCAACAATGTATGACGAAATGTGATAAGATTTTGCCTGTGTAAACGTGCGTAGTCATGCCATTTTGTTTTATTGGGGTAGAAAGTGATTATCAATTGTCATTGTGTACGACCCCGACTCTAAGGAGCTTAATTTACTTACATTCATTATATTTTCATAGATACCTTTTATGCATATTCAATCGGACTGAATTTTGTAATTCCATTGATAAAATTATTAGTAGTCCAGTAGATAATGTCCGATAATACCAACAAAACAAAAAAAAAACACACTAGATAATGGCAATGCTTATTGAAGTATATCAATGTAAATTACACCGCTGCATTTCCACATCCACTATTTTATATTTAAAAGTGTAATGCCGCACCTCAGTGCAAAATATATTTTGAATATATCGTCCAAACAATTTGCCTATAATATAAGTCACGAAAGAAATATGTAGATTACAAATACAAACTCTTAAGATGTAAGCAAGTAATCAACAGGTTTAGAAGGCCAAGCGTCAAAAACATCTGTAACAAAAAACTGTTGCTACATATTATTAAAAGTTCGTACGTATGATTGGAGTAACATGCGGAAGTGATGCCTTGAATAAAAAAGGCTGTAACTAGATCGATACCCACTTGTGGCAATGCCTTACCTCCGTGACATTTGAGGTGGCATTTGACATTACACTTTAATTATTATTTGTCGTGGGCGCGCACTGTCAATGCATAACTCTAGCTGGCTCAAGATTGATATTCTACTAAGACCACTCGCAATAAACGACTACAGAATATCAACATTGAACATGCCTTCACGCATTTACTATCAGGAAAATATTCTCAAGAAAAAAATACCGAGCTTTAGAATCATATAATGTCATCATTAGCATTTGAAATAGGGAATGAGTAGAAAATGACTTGGAAATTGCAATTCTATCTCTAGAAACTGGTTGTTATAAACTTCGTCACTTTTAAATTCTATTTAGTGTTCAATTAACAATCAATCAAAAATCTGAGCGGCGTATGTTGATAGTAGTCTTCTGATGCTTAGATTTCCATTCCATTTTAACTATAGATTGATTGCACATAATGTGCATATTATATCGTTCAATAGTTGATGAAATTATGGGTCATGTTCTTCGTTCCCTATTTTAGTAAAATTTCTGTATGATATATATAACAAAGCCGAGTAAATATCTAATTCCTTCAATTAAAAACAGTTTGAGCTATAGTTTGCAAAAAGGAGTAGATTTATTCATTTTACATAATACGTAATTGCTCATGCATAGTCTACGAGCTGATCAGTCAGTATCGACAGCGGACTGCGGAGTGTGGTCGAACCAGTTTGGTTTGATGAATGTGCTCTCTGAATGTCAGGGGACATACTTTGTTTTGTTTAATTAGAACTTCTTCCTCCTTTATCAGGTTCAATGTCATCTTTAGCTTAAATCTTGTTTGCGCTGAGATCAAATATTTATATGGAAAATATAATCTATATTTTTCTACTGCAATATTGCATTAGTCTTTTGTATATCAGGCAAGGTGTTTCATTTGTTATTTTTTACAAATCCAAATGTACAGCCTTTTAAATCGACATACTAAGTTACCGAAGCCCTAAGATTTATTTGCGATCCAAAGATTGTAGGCGTGAGTATGCTAAGTTACAATTGAAATAAGAAATGTATACCTTAATTTTTCAATGAACATACATTTTAGCCTAGATGAAGAGTTTAGCCAAGTCATTGTTAGATTTAATATCGTGTGATTTCCAAAGTTCAACTAATGATGATATTTAGTTAACCCATTATGCTACATTACGGATATATTAAGTTATTTTAAATTCGAAACGCATCGTCACTGTGGCTTTAACCTCTGTCTAAGCTTTACATAAGAATATTATATGTATTACTAGATTTGATTGCAAGTTGACCATTTGGTTGGTATCTATTAATTATGAAACACAGCCTGACTGCTGAAAAAGGCTATTTTGTAATCAATATCTGAAACGATATAAGTTTCTTCATATCAAATTATTATAAACGATTACTTGGCTTCCGTGAAATATGTTAGTACACTTGTTTGTTGATAAGAAGTCAATATATTTTTCCGTGTCTATTTTTAAATGCTTGTTGCTGATGATCTCTCGATATAGTTATAACCTAAGGTTTTTAAAACTGGCACTACACGGCTTAGAATGCCGTGTAGTGCCGGCTTAGAATGTCGCTACCCCTTTCTACCCACGGGTGTCGTAAGAGGCGACTAAGGGTATTGGGGCTTTTAACGGATTTTTGGGCGATGCGATTGGAGACCCATCACCAACAACCTTTATTTCACCATCTTTACCCCATGCAACCAAAAGTGGCTGAGGAATTTCTGATTCCTTAGCTCTGGCTACCCCTTCTAGGGATTTATAGCCGTGAGTATATGTACGTATGTATGTTGTTGCTGATGAACTCTCAAGCCTTAATCCTTATTCTACATCCATGCAAAGCTGGAGCAGACACTAGTTATAAAGTATATCAGCATCTATTAAGCATCGGATTGCTATGACTTTGTACCGACGTCTGAGATAGAACCACCTAAGAAGTTAATTAAAAACCAGTTGATGTACTCCCATGTAATGTTCTACCGCCATTATTAATTGTTTCTAATGAATAGAAAAACCATTATTGCTATTTTCATATCTTATAATGTGGCATTTGGTATATAAAATTACATCCGAAATAAAAAAATAGTTAATTTGAATATTTTTAATACTCGAGGTCATATTTTATACATACAAGTCTTCTGTTATGGTATAGACAATATTTTGACAAAATAAAGCCAAAAAAACTTATTAGAAAACAATGAAACATTCGTTCATCTGAAACTTTTTGAAACTCTGAAAAAGTTTTCGTATATTATGTTTAAATCAAATTCTACTACGGCTTAGCTCTCATATGACTCTTCCAATGGCTAAGAAAATACTATGTGTAATCTAAATTTGATAATGTTGACCTAGACTCATCTCTTTAACTTCCTGCAATTTACGTACCATCTCATCAGAATCAGGTGAATCTGACAAAATTTTGGTAAATATCACAAATTGAATTTGCTTACTCCGAATCGAACCCGACACCCATAAGTTTGTGAACCCGCAACACCTTAGGACCATGTAGACATTAGGGCTTCAGAAACCACACAAAGGACATCAGTAATCGAAGTATAAGTAATGAATATAGGTGGATCTGGTGCGGTCATTGACCCGGCGGGCCATCGTGGGACCGCGGCCTCCGACCGACAGATGCCGAAACACCAGGACCAGACTTGGCCCTTGCATACCACCTGAATACGTACCTTCGAAGCCTATTTTTTTTATAAATTAATACATGTTTTTGTAAAGTACATGGCTCCTAGTAATTTTATATTAGGTTTATATTTTTCGGATATCTTTAAGCTCTAGTTGCAACGATTTGTGTTGCAAAACTACTCTTTAATGTGCAAAGTGCGCTGCCTTTGAGGTGTAGTACAGGGTTCAACTTCAATTTACTAAGGCAAAAAAGAGTCTTGCTAGGTATTTTGTTACTAAAATTAAATATGATTGGGGAATGGGATATATGCGAATAGAGTTATATTACCCCCTATTGCTTATTATTATTAGAAAAATACGATATTTGGTCAGTACCGAAAATAAACCATTTAGGAATGTTGCCATACATTTCTTTTAAATATTCGTCATAGTTATAAAGCGTATCATAAGAAAGATATAAACAAAGTAGCCGATAAAGGTAAAACAAATGTTAATAAATTTAAATAAGCGCGTACGCAAAAGTTATTTATGACATAATAATCATAATTAACACACATAATTCGAATAGTTTATAATACGTGTTATGAATTACAAAAAACATAAGCTACAGTAGAACCAGTTAATGAGAAATTAATACTCTATATCATTTTTTTTTCAATCTCAACCGTCTCTTCTAACAGAAGTTATCTCGCGTAATTTGAATAATGATTAAAACACCTAATCCGCCTCTGGCGTAACCTTTAACTCGGAGATGCAGGCGTTTAAAAAAAGTACATTAATTGAACGGTCGAGCAAGATTGCTGGGTAAGAAGACTTGGCTCTTAATAATAGAGGGGTAAGGTGTATTTTGGATGAGTGTTGGTGTACCACGGTTGTCAAAGGTATATTTATTAGAGTGTCGGTGTAGAAGCCGCTACCGCAGGTGCCCGTCCTGCCCCGGTCGAGATGCAGTTTCTTTTATAGTTCTTTTATTTATAAGAATCGTTTATGGAAAAGTTGGTCGTTTGTTTTGAAATTAAGCGCTTACGAATATTGCTGGATTTGCTGGCTGTATGACTAAATTTGTTTCGTTTGTTGGTGTTAGATTATATGTGAATAATAAAGTGTAATAGGTACTATTTATGTTTTTGTTAATAAGAATACGGATTAGCTGCAGATAAATGAATATATATTTTTTATACTACTCATACAAAGCATTAGTTTGAAGTCTAGAACATTATTTTATTTGTAGATTCTTTTACTATGCATATTTTTGCGACAATCCCTGGACTTTTGCAATGCTTATTTAAAATTTCTTTCAATGTACAAGTAAAGTGTGCATTAGACACAGTATACACGATCTAAATAGCAGAGCAAACAGCCAGTAGTGGGGTTGCACTAACTGTCGCTAAGAAGGAGAGCAGGAAGCGTCGATCAGGCTAAGCTATATATCTCGTCGACAGCCGTCTTCCGCGGGACCCATTTTCCTACTAGAATACCTCCAATTTGAATAAAGCAAGCCTCATTAGGCCCTAACAAGACATTGTCTCAAACAACCTTTTTTGCTAATAAAACGCAATTCATGTTTATTACCCAAAAATTTAAAGGTATAAAAATAATTAACGTAACTTTCTGTACTTACAAAGACTTTTAAAATCGACATTTTTATTGGAAGACTTACTTTATGTTCCACTTAAATTATATGCTTGGAATTGGTTTATAGCAAATAAATTAGGTAAAAACAATTATTGAATATTTTAGTGCTCATTTTATAGCACCAGATATTCTGATGATGATTCATGTTTTAATAAATACTGATCCATATTTTATCCTCTTATCAGTTTGGTTGATTAAACTTGCCTCAGTTGATCACCAAACTTTTGCAGCTTACCTGAAAAAAAGAGATTCATATATATATTTTTATGATATGCAATGTAAAATATTACCACTTGAATATTTTCTGATTTTAGAACACTTAAAGTCAAAGTTTCAAGTTGTATATTTAACTATACATGATTGACAAATAAAATAAGATATGACATAAATCCATTTAACCATGTTCGTGTAACTACATGAATAATAACTAATTTAGGTTTTGCTTATAAATTTAATAATATTGTAAATTATTAAAAAAAAAAATAAAAGTTGACTTCTTATTAACGATTTGAATGGATGAAAAAATATATTTTTATTATTATTTTAATGACTGATTTTTGACAGAAACATGTGTAATAAATTTGTTACATTTCCTAAATAAAGCTTCATAGAGTTTCTTGATTTTCTACCTTATATTTGTAATTTATTAAAGGATTAATTTTTATCCCAGTGTTTATAAAATATGGTGGTACATAAAAATCTTTAGATGTGGTTAGTTAGGGATAAGCTGATCATATAATAAAAACATAGAGAAAGAGAAGAGAGACTGACCAACGATGAATTACTAACTCATAACTAAAAGAGCCTACCATCAGTATACAACTATCATCATCATCAGCATGAGCATGCTAGCCAATCACTCTCCAATGCTGAACGAAGTTCACTCCAAAATATCTTCACTTTAGCATTTTTACGGATTTCATAGTGTTTACTCCGATGTATAGCTGCTACTTAGCCTTAATAAAAAAACTCTACTATAAAAAGACGCGGATTACACGTAATAATTGCAAATATGGCAAATAAGAGTTAAGGCATAGTTTCTCCAATACTCATAAAACTGGCAGCCGCTAGTTGCTCGTAATTACTCGTAGATAATTTAGAAAAATAGACTAAAACATCAGCCGATTTCTCCATCACAGATCATTAACTTAGTAATTTGACACAATTTCCTTGCCTAAGTGGTGACCACGCGAGCCTCGATTTGTACCTCATTTGTTTTGCGCGATTTGTCTCACGTGACATCCGCCGTCGTTAATATGTACATTCGTAAACGGAAGTTAATGAAGACGAGGAGAAACTTTTGTTTAGGCTGTTGGCGTTGGAAGAGAAAAAGAATACTTAAGCTTGTACTTAACCGTTGACTTATTTATTTAAACACTAGTGGATCAGCCCAGCTTCGCACGGGTAGCGTTGTTTTTTAAATATCTGAGGATTCTTTCTTCAGTCACTGCTCAAGCATTGTGAAATTTAGCGCAATATTTTCAATTTATTAAATTTATAGCACTCCCTGAACCGTGTAGTTTGGTGATTTTGAATGCGCTTTTATGAACGATTCAGTATTTCCGTTTATTAGCAAATTTTTGAATAAAACTCTATGAAGTATTTATAACAATTTAAAAAAGAAATCATTACGTGATGTAGGATGCAATTACTGGCGCCATCTAGTATGTAATATGTAAATTAGTAACGATTTGGTTTTGGTCACGCGGGTGATGGCTTATTTCATGTATAATTTCGGTGTTTCTCTACCGATTTCTATGATTCTTTTTTTATTGAATAGGTTATAATGTTACCTTTTTTAAATAAGGGATGAATGAGAGTATTATAAACGTAAGAGTAAACAAATATAATCAGAATGTTCCGAACTGCTAAGCTATCAGGAGTTACACGTGTTATTGTGAGTCAACCATAAAAGATAGACATATACTGTTGCGAGAAATTTTTTAGACAATTTTATGAAGAATATTTCCGTCATACATGATTTCTATGTAAGTTTAACCATTAAGGCTACACACGCGATGCAAGCTTTAAAAATGGAATAACTTCTCCCGTTTTCCCAAAATTTCCCAAAATCCCCCTTCACTACTCTGCTGAAAAGTATAGTATAACCTGCCCGAGAGTATAAAGAATAATTGTGCCAAGTTTCGTTAAAATCCGTCGAGTAGTTTTTATTTCCATAAGGAACATACAAACCGACAGACAGACAGACAGACAGAAAGACAAAAATTTTACTGATTACATTTTTGGCATCAGTATCGATCACTAATCACCCCCTGATAGTTATTTTGAAAATATATTTCATGTACAGAATTGACCTCTCTACAGATTTATTATAAGTATAGATAGAAGATAAGCTATTAATTCCTATTGGCCTAAGAAAGACTATCTATCGCCCCTATCCAAGATGCTGTACGATTCATTTTACTCGTTTTATTAATCTTTCTAGGCATCCTCTTCAATTTTATATTATTGCTATAGTTAAATGTTTTTTTCATCATATCGTGAAACATATTTTCCTCTTAAATTTCACAATTAGTAGTTCCCTCGCTTAAAAAAAATGTCCTTAACGCTACCGTTACAGTTTTCATAATAAACTTACAGAGGTGTAATTCCCTAAATTTGACAGCATGAATTCCACTGTCATAACAACACACCATAAAACGCTTTACATCAAACAAGCGCCAGTGGAACTCACAACAAAACGTTATCGAGCAAACAACAGTACATGAGCGAAGTTTCCACAATAAATCAGTATGTTTTGTGTTCGGCTGTACTCTGCGCGATGGGCCGTGACGTGACGGAGACGTGAGCCGGCGCGTGCGGGCCTGAGAACTTGGGAAATGTGTGGGTCTCTATACCTTCCTTTACTAATAAAAAGGCATGTATGAAAGTAAAATGAAGCTGGAGAGGTTGCCATTATCGTTTTATGTGGCGATCGATTGTATCTGCCTACCCCTGACAGAACTAATGGCGTAAGAATTATATAGGTATGTATGGATGTATTATAGCCACTCAATTTCCAAAAACGGCTGAGCAGCGATTCTGAAGCTCTGGCTTTCCCTTTTTGGTATTTGCAGCACTGAGCATTGGTAACTATGACTCCGTAACAATGTACAATGTTTACATAGCACAGACGCTTTTTTCAGAAAAGTAATAAAAAAAAAATAGTCAAATATGGGTTGGATTCTGAAAATGCTGGATTCTGACATTCCTCAAAAACACAACTTAAACATAAATTTAAACCATTAGTATTTGCTTTCTAAAATTCATTTTTTTAGTATGTTCTTAAATCATTTAGAATGTTAGAAACTCCTACTATCCTGGAAAATATTTGAAACAAACCAAAACAATACTACAGTCCTCATAAAAATTATAACACATGGATCTAATCCCATCTACATATTTCAACTAAGTCACAGTAAAGTGCCTACTGCGAGTCCGAGTGTAGTAATGATGTGCGGGTTACGCGCCTCAGAGGATAATTTACTCTTGATTCGTAATGCTAATACCAGAGAAAATACATCGAAAACTAACTGTTTTTCAATTTAAATATATTATTTTAGGCTACTAAAAACTAATTTCTTTTTGATTGAGCTTAACTATACTGTAAATTTAAACAAGGTGATCCATCAAACTGAAGTGATTGACTTTTTCTAATTAGTAGATGGAACTTGTATAACCATTGTTAATATTATCTATATCAATATTCAATTAATTGGTAAATTTACTATAGGTTTACTTTTCTGTTATACCGTTTTAACATAAAGTTATTGTTTATTTTTCTTGACTAGAAAAAAAAAGATTAATAGAGAATAGTTTATAAAAAATATATATTTTCGTTTATTAAATTAGGATAACGTGGGAAACCTTTAATTTACTTGTAAATATATTTTTTATCATCGTCTACACCTCTACCAATAGACATCTAATGATGCTTTATTTTAGGGGCTTTAGTTTACTCAGTATTTTGTACTTGTACCAGTTGAGACAAAGATAAATTAGCTTAAAAACACAAAAGTGATACTTTGAAGGGTAACCGATGCAACTCTGACAGTAGTAACTTAGTCGCGGCTCATCTACTGCCGGTTTATAATTTTACGCATTCTTTACCAAATTACGCAACGAATTGAAGAAATTATTAATGGACATGATTTTCATATTTTGTTCTAAATTACATTAACCTACTATTTACTCCCACGGTTGTAAATCCCGTAAAAGTGATAGACAGATCTTTAGATATTCCTAGGCCATTTTTCTTAGTTGTGTTAAGCATTTATAAAGGTGGTAAGTCTTGAGCCACATCGCCCTACAATTACCCCAAAAATTCCCTCAGTTAAGTTACCCTTCACAATAGAAATACACGATACATAAAAGGTAAACGAGATTACAATGTACACAAGTAAAAGTATAGTGTGATAAGCAAAGCAAGTTTAAGTTAGCTTACCACATATCCTTGCTACCGTATTCTTTGTACCGTGTCTTATAATTCTCTTTATAAGTGTCAGCTAACCTAAGATAGTTATAAAGCGCCACACACATTGAGCCCGCCGGGCCGCCGACATACGTCAGCAACTTTTTGTCGGCGGTCTAATTTTCATACATTGTTTAGACATGATTCTTTTCATACAGGCCGCCGGGCTGTGTCAGCGGCCTAGCGGCGGGGTTAGGGTGCATTGCGCTTTAGACTGGAGAAGTCAAATAAGCATTTTTTAGCTTGTTATAAAAACAAATCAAGGAAGGTGAATTGATTTACACACTTATTTGCTGTATGAAGTAAATATAATAGACCCACTTTATCATACCTACTCGAGGTATACCTTGTATAATATTCAGAATTATCTATTTCTTAAACACGATTTAAAGTTGTGATTGAAATTTGAAGAAAACAAACTGGAAAAGTTAATAATTCACTAGTATGGCGCTATTTGCAATACTTTTTATCTGATTACAGAAAAATTAAAGGGTAATGTTTTTGATTATATCACTATCGTCCGAAATTCTCCGATTCAAGTTTCTGTTTGTAGTCATTATGTGTTGGTTCTTTATTATCTTTGTAAACACTGGGGAGAATAGT
This sequence comes from Bedellia somnulentella, assembly GCA_963576735.1. Classification (NCBI taxonomy): domain Eukaryota; kingdom Metazoa; phylum Arthropoda; class Insecta; order Lepidoptera; family Bedelliidae; genus Bedellia; species Bedellia somnulentella. The sequence goes on along the minus strand of OY755184.1, from coordinate 4,570,011 downwards.
TGTGCGTGATGTCTGCTTAGAATAGCATTAACCTATTTCTTCCCTCGGGTGTCGGAAGTGGTGACATAGGGTTTTTGACCTCATGAAGTGTAATTTATGTCATATTTTATTAGTGGAGACCAATCACCAACAACCTTTATTTTTACCATCTTTTCCCCACTCACATTTCCAAAAGTGGCTGAGGAATTTTTAATTCCTTAGCTCTGGCTACCCCTTCTAGGGATTTACAGCCGTGAGTATATGTATGTATATATATTTTATTACTTATTTAAATGTAAAACAACAACGTTGCTAAACTGGTGATGAATGTCCCAAAATGGAATAAATTAAGCAGTACACAATCTTAATTTTAAACAATAATATATTTGGTCAATTAAAAGGGTATTAATAATGATGTAGACTTTTATCTCAGCAATGTACACTAATTTATGTGGGGCAGTCATCAGACACATTAAATTTAATAAATAAATGTTTTTTACGACGATTTTACTGTATTTTGAACGGCTTTGCTTGTATTTTTCATTTCATGGATCATTAAATAAAATGTAATTGCAAAAAAACTCGTAAAACCTTTGACAAGTCTAAATAAAAAAATGGGGAAAGTATTTTTTATATTTATTATTATTGCAGAGGTTTATAGAAAAAAGTTATATCATAAAAAAATACATAGGAAGTAACCTAATTTAAAACCATAATTAGCTTTAGAAAAGATATTCTAAAAGAAACCACAATCTCAGCTAAATTACTTTTATGTTCGTCAGGTTCTACGCTTGTTAAGAACAGAACACAAAACTTTAAACATACTTCCCCTTTACTTGAATTTTACAGCCATCATACCCGACAATGACAAGCTAGCATTTAAATAAAAATCATTGCATAATAAAAAAGACACCAAAACCAAAAGTATATTTTTTACACCAAAAGTTTGCTAGTCGAGTCAAACTCGGTCGGGCTTTTGTATGCGAAGTTCATGCAAAAATAATTATTTTTCTAATTAATGAGACCTTCCAAGCTACGCTTCACGGAAGTGCCGAGACGTCGGATTACACTAAATTAATTACACGCAACTATAAACCAAATAATAATCTTATTTAGAAAAACACGTATTATTTTTTCTAAAAGGAAACACGTTCTATAAAAATAATTAGATTTGTCTTCGAGGAGAAAGGTAAGTAATTAAAATGATTAAGATTATCAACTATAAGTTAGAAAATGTCGCCAAGTTTAGCAATAAAAAACTTGTAAAGTGCTTATAATTGAAAGTTACATAAAATATTTTATGTTAAAGTAAAGTTGTTGAGATGCATTAGCTGATTATAAGTTTAATGTTGTGTGTTGATAGGGAATTAGCGTTTTTATTTATTTTATGATCATTTTAATATATTTGAACTATAAATAGTTATTCAGATTTCTAGGAAACGTGCTTCCGTAACTAGAAAAGCACTTGCGTATATAACATGCAACGGTAGTTATAGTATTATAATCAATGATAATTGATAATAATATATTATTTAAAATGTTTATTCAAACCATATTTATTTAAGTTGAAATGTTTTTATTGTAGTAAGTGATTAACAAAAATATAATCAAAGTTGTGTTTAAATTTGATGGATAGTATTGGTAAGTTATTATAAATAGCATTAAAGCATTTACCAAGAGAAGGTAAACAAAATATATCTCCATAAATACAAAGATCTTAGCACATAGCCTGATACGATTTCATTTATCATTATCACATAAATGAAACTTGTCACGATTAAAAAGAAAACTTGGTCTCGAACCCATAATTTAGTACAAAACAAAGTTAATGGAGTCCAAATAAGCGGTCACTTTTGCACTCCTTTCTAGAGTGAAGTATAAATTGCTTATAATAATGAGATCAATATTTATTTAAAAGTAATAACTGCTGTTGCTGCGGTGACCCTAAAATCGGAAAAGATTACGAAATATTGGAGCAAACACCGAGTACAACATAGAGACCGCATGTCGGCAAAAAATCTGTGCTACAAATTTTGTTGTAAGGAGGGTGAGTTGATGTTTTTATGTCACTATCGTTAAATTATTTACAAACTTCTTTTCATTCCTAGTAACGACTTTTGTATGTAATATAAATTGAGACAGATTTGACATTGACTTTATTAGTGATTCTGTGAAAAAACGACTTGCTAGAATTGTGCCACCGGAGGACATGAATTTAGGTTTCACTAGAGACAAATTATAACATGATAAAAATTGATGTGTTTATATTTGTCTTGGATTGGATACAATTTACGAAGCATTTCATTATTTTTAAGTGTATTTAATTCATCGTCGAGTTAATATACCACACCACAATTCTTAAAGCGAACTATTTTCCTTTATTTATTTTTCACAATGTGTTAATCTCCGCAGTCTAGGAATTAAGTATCTATCTATTTAGGCCCCGTGGCCCCGTGGGCCTCTAAATTCGTGGATTGCATTAATAATAGGATTATATTTCTATCAATAACGTAAGAGGCCAACTTGAATTAATCTTAAGAAACATTTGCCAAAAATAATATAAGATTTTTACAGTTTTCAGTACTATTAAATATATTTTTTTCAAAACTATGAATTGAAAGAAGATATACAACCTTACTCTATTCATTTTCCATATCATCGTCATGTAAAGACAATTAAAAAGCCGCGCGAGATCTTGTCGAAACTGTATCAAAGTAAAAGGGCCTTTCGTGAGGTCTCGAAACAAGTCCAATTGAGGTCGTTAAGGTTATATTCGGACCCCATATGAGAAAAATATAATTTAATTTGCAAATCAGATGCCATCGATTCACATTAGTTAAAATTAATTTCTTTTTTACTTTAGCTACTTGCATTTAAAATGCTAAAACAATTTTAATTATTCAACTCGTAAAAGTAAGCACATGTGGTTACTGAAATTTAGTGTTGCGAATGAAAATACCGAAATTATATCGCGCATTATGATGACGTCGAAACGCTCAATTTAATTATGCGCCATTATGCACCATATAATAGTATCGAATGTTTGCGATACTTTAAGTAAATGAGATCGATTAAAATTAATGCTTTATTTACATAACGTGAAAGTTGCTGTAGCAAAATATATGGTTTTTGTGCCCACCGCAAACATCATTATATTGTTTGAGGAAGTTTTATGTGATTATATATTGAGAAAAACTTATTGGACCGTAGACAACTAAAGTACCATTTAAAATTCAGGTGGACCGTATTTTCTTATTTACATAAATTAAGTCACAAATGTTCCGTCAACTTAATTAATTATGAGTTTATCAAAAGGTTTATCACTTGAAAGACGTCTTGCACCATCTCTTCCCTTTTTAATATTGTAGTGCACTAGTGAAAGATTATTAGATTTATACAATATTTTTAGAAATTATTTAATGGAGCAATCATCATCATTAGCATCATTGTACTCAATAATTACTCATAAACACTCGTATTCTTAATTATCGGTGGGGAATTTGAGCTGACATTGTTATTGGGATATAAGTTAGTTAAATAAATATCTCATACACAGAAAATACATTTATGAATTTAAAAATAAATTGGCTGATTAAAAAAATACAGAGCCTTCTTCTAAACGAGATATTATTATAAAAAAATCTTAAAAGCACTCTAATAACAATCACGACCCTTTTTACACACACGCATTATATAGCACTATAACTTATATTTTTTTGCTTAGTGTAACCTGTTTTTTTTGTAAAACATTGTTTTTCGTTTAATATATCGCATACAAACTCAATTCTTACACAACGTTTCAATGTTGTGTAAGAATTGCCTCTATTTAACTGAGTTTTTGAAGACCGTTTACAATAATAGTTCAATTCAGTTTAAAAATAAGCTGATAGTTAGGATAGCATTAGTATCTACAAATTCTAACTTCCTACCTACTAGAGATATGTGCACATAAAATATGAGACCCCTAGATATTATTTTTTTTGGAATAAAACTGTTAGCATTATAAATTTTATATTGGTAGGTGAAGGATTATATTTTAAATTCACACAGTTAGATTCATAGAAACAAAGCCTAGTTCGGGTGCAGTCGACACAATATAATGTATACTCCTTTTTCTAAATAAATTACAATTACTAGAAGAAGGCTCCATAAGTACTACACAACAAATGCATGCTACTACGAGTACAAATAATACGTTTATTTCCTTTTTTGATAACTACGATTTTTATTTGATACTTAACAGTTGTCCGTTTAAAATATTGACCACAGAGAAATCTCAGATCTTGGCCGTTACGAGTTCGTAAAGGTTCTAATAAAGTACGTGTTATCTAAGTATTATGACCACTTTATGAAAATTATGATCGAAACGGGAGTCGTATGAGCTTTTATGTCGTTGAAATAAAGATATTAATCGGATTTCTGCAGTTAGTTTACTAACATATAAACATGGCTTGCTGACGGGGCTTTGACTACCTTATTTTACGATTGTTTCAAGTTTTTGCCTTTTATTGGTTTGAGCCCTTTTGTAAATTTTGGTACTAAAAAAAAAAAAAAAAATTTGAAACTATTTATTTTAGAGGTTTTTAACATTTATGATTATAATACAAAGGGGTATTAATCTATACTTATAAACTAGATTGTGGCCCTTAGGTAGTCTAATATAAGATTTTACAATATTTACTGGATTTTATTTACTATGATCACCACGTTTGATAATGTTAATATGAATGTGCATTCGTGATAGTGAATTATTTAGGTGTACTTTTCATAAAGTGAAAAGGATATAACAGCATGTAAGAAACGATAGGTGAATAAAAATGATGAGTCAGAGGCTTGCCAAAATCATGCAAGTGGTGGTCGATATCCTCTTCTAACCCCAATGAGAACTATATTGACGTGAGTGTAATAACATAAACATAACATAAACGTTCACGCCGAATATCCCCGAAGGGGTTGGCAGAGGTACTAATACTTTTGAACATCACGTGACTTTATCACCTGGTGTTCAGAGTACCCACGTTTTGCATGGACAGTGTAATCGCGTGATAGGGGGCAGGCCTATCGCCGTTTTGTACGAATACACTGTCACATGACTAAGTACAACTCAGCCATGTGGGTTTCCTCACGATGTTTTCCCTACACGTGAGTGTAAGTGGTTTTCATAATAAATTCAACCCAAATAAATCCTTAACTCTTCCTAGTCTTTGTGCAAAACTAATGGTTGTTGATAAGCAAAAAAACTAAACTATTATAAATCAAAATCACAAACCACACAAAGCGCCAATTACAGTACTCGTAAAAACAAATCTTCGCGAAAGTAGTTAAGTAAAATCAACTATCAATAGTTGGTAATGCCAGTCAGCGCGTAGGCGAAGCTTCGCGACCAATGATTTACGACTGGACAGACAGACAGACGCACTGTATTTATGAACGACTGCTCCCAAGATAACACCTCGCCAGATTAGAGAAACTCTCCACAAATTGTGAACCCGTTGACAGCTCACCACTTTTTATTGGGCAATCGTTTTGAAATCCAGACCTGTTTGTTTTAATGCGCCATTCTGGATTATAGTTTAAACTATAGTGATTATCTTCTTTCCAACAGTTTTTGTTTCAATGCTACTAATTTGACAACTTTCGCATTGATTGTCAATAAAATAGAATTTCATATATTTCAGCTGATTTATTTCCGCCACACTAACCATCTTTTTTTTATTTATATTTTTGTTTTTATTTCATTTTATTTCCTATTTCTCTTCATCGAAACTAAAATAAAGTAAAACTACTGTTAAGAATATATTGGTGATAGGAATTATTGCATTAGATATCGTTCTGCATGAAACCTCATGTGGGAATTATTTTACTAATCAATTAAGGAAAGAAAAATTTCGACATCAGTAGGACTTGAACCGTGACAGTACAGTTGTTACTTGGCACCATAGCTCAGTTGGTAGAGTGACCGGGGCGTAGACCAGGATGTCCCAGGTTCAAGTCCTGATGGTGTCGAGTTTTTCTTTCCTTGATTGATAAGTAAGATAGGAATTATCGTCATTAAAATACAATAACAAAAAAAACGTATCCAAAACTACAAATAGTCCGTGCGTTCCTCAAAAGGAATAAAAGGCGTGAAAACATATCGCAGATCATGAATCTAATTTAATTAATAAAACGAGTCTAGCTTTATTGTAGTGAAATCGTTTCAAATCCATTCTGAAGGTGCCACACACATCGTGCAAACGTTATAGCCGCGCCGCGTCTGAATTGGGATTCACTTGACTTACAAATCAATTCACTCACGATTACATTTTTGAGCCCCCGTTCGATATACGAACGCAAAAAGATGTATAGATTTTTGAGAAAAGGTTTTATACCTATTTCTTATTATTATTTTCCTTGTTATGAAGGATTTATTATTTAGTAGCCCCATCGTAATTGATACGTTAATCAAGGAAAAGTAGTTAGTACGAGTGGCAAAAGAGCAACTTTATTCTTGTCAGTCGTTAGGTGTAGTGACATTCTAAGCCGGCACTACACGGTTTTATTTAACATACATACATATACTCAGGGCTATAAATCCCTAGAAAGGGTAGCCAGAGCTAAGGAATTAGAAATTTGGAAAGTTGTGTGGGGAAACGATGGTAAAATAAAGGTTGTTGGTGATGGGTCTCCAACCGCATCGCCCAAAAAACTTCAAATTAAAAACTAAACAGAAAAATTAAATATTATTATTTTTTATTTAAAAAAGAACCGCCTTCAAAAATCCAACTGAAAAGTATAAAATAATTTTTATTTATTTTATTATGTACAACTCTATTCAACTTCTTCTTTTTGAAATCGGTGCCAAACCAATTTTCATGACAAAGAAGAACGAATATTAGTGGCCCTCCCAAGTTGAGTGAGTTCTCCACCCCATCAGCGTATGTCATCCTTATATAAACCTTCATTTTTAATCAATTAATAAAAAAAATCGCATTAAAATTCATTTCGTAGTTTTACAGATTAAAGTATACATAAGGATGTCCGTATATCCCAGACAGGGAGAGAGAAAGCGACTTTGTTTTATACTATGTAGTGATTTAGATTCTCGATCGTCTTTTTACAAAGTGTTAGATGTATTGGTTGTGCCAACTCGGTGCATGCATGTCTCTGTCGAATTGTTAATTCCGTTAGTTTGAAATCTGATAATCTTACATAACCTAACCTAACGTTAGTTTACTATCTCGCTATCTATCTAAAATTATAATTTACTAGTATTTACAGTTTTACGGTGACATTTATATTATGATAATTTCTCTGCGGAGTGCGACGCATGCACACCAGGCTAAGCACCGCACACTGTCCCCCAATTCCATCCTTTATAAAGCGACGTCGTTGCGAGCGGAAGAAATTTCTTGATTTTTGAGCGCGATTGTGTTACCTACTGTTGTTGAGGCATTATCGATTGATTTATTATTCGTATCGTTTTCTCTATGTAGCAATTTTCATTTTGGATTTGTCTGTTTGGCACCGACTTCAAAAAGAAGAAGTTGAATAGAGTTGTACATAATAAAATAAATAAAAATTATTTTATACTTTTCAGTTGGATTTTTGAAGGCGGTTCTTTTTTAAATAAAAAATAATAATATTTAATTTTTCTGTTTAGTTTTTAATTTGAAGTTTTTGTTTTTCTTTTTTATTTTATACTTTTTAGTGATAAGTTCTTAAATCACTCTGAGTTTTTTTAGTGAATTAGTGATAGTTTTTGAGAGATAAGTTTTACTGTCCGTTTATTTTATAGTTTTTTTAACAGTTAGTTATAATATTTGTTATTATGACTTTTGCTTACTTGTTACTATTTTGTTTACCTGCGGGCCTAGATAGAAATGCAAAGGATGCTTTAAGGAAAAGTCGCGTAAGGGAGAACGAAACACCCATCGAAAAAAAACAAAGACTTCAGCAGGGCAAGCACGAGCCGTATTTAAACTAGTTATCGCGTGGGATAAAGCAGCCAGCTTTTACGCACTTACTTAGTATCGTATACTGCCATCTTATTCTAACCGTTATCGTGTCGATAACTCGTGCTTGCCCTTCAGAATGAGAGAGATCGTCAGCGTGCTGCTTTTGCTGCCGAAACAGATGAGCAAAGAGATGTTCACCTATCACAAATGCGAAGAAACACTCTTATATATATGTAGCGTTGAGTCGAGTAAAATCCCTTGATGAGATGGCTTTAAGTGATATAGATTCAAAGAAATTACTTAAATGGTTAAGACCATTCCGAAAGCGCGAAATTCCCCATGACGAAAGCGCCTTGATTGAAATGACCAGGATGAAAAACATGATGTTGCAATATATATTTTTTTCTTTAACATAATTAAGAGTCATTTATTCATGTTTTTTTATACTTTTTTGTTCAATAATTTAGTAACTCTGTTTATTACTAATAAAAAAACTTTATTAACATATATTGATAAATTTCTGTCTAGTATTGATAACTTTACATACATACTTATATTTCAAACTAAGAAACTTCCTTTTTTTCGAGTCAGTTAAAGAACTTTTAACCCATCTTCTAAATGTAACGAATACTTTTCTGAAAACCGCATCCAAATAGCTTAAGCCAAACGTGAGATAATCGCGGACCAACACACATACATACAGGTCAAACACAGAACCTCCTTTCTTTTTTTGGTCGGTCAAGGCACTAAAACCTTCTCCTAAATGTAGTAAATACTTTTCTGAAAACCGCATCCAAATAGCTTAAGCCAAACGTGAGATAATCGCGGACCAACAGACATACATACAGGTCAAACACAGAACCTCCTTCCTTTTTTTGGTCGGTTAAGGCACTAAAACCTTCTCCTAAATGTAACGAATACTGTCCTGAAAACCGCATCCAAATAGCTTAAGCCAAACTTGAGATAATCGCGGACAATTATACATACATACATACATACATACATACATACATACATACATACAAACAATCGAACTGAGAACCTCCTTTTTTGAAGTCGGTTAAAAAATCCCTTAAAAGCCCCAATACCGTTAGTCGCCTCTAACGTACACCCACCGGAAGAAATGGGGTGATGCTATTCTAAGCCGACACTACACTAACTATTAAACAGCAGCAGGTATTATTTACAAGTTTGTTATATTTTTTTGCAAACTTAAATATAATAGAATATTGTTGCTAGCTGTACACATACAAACACCTCCAGCACACGACACGACATGACCAATTCACCAATTATCAAATTATCACACTTCCATAAAAATCTGTGTCTTACAATGAACTTAGTCCTGCCTGCGATTTTGCCCGCACTATTGTTTTACTATGAAGTATGAAGAATAAAAGAGCATGTATGAAAATAATGATGGATGAAAACGAAGCTAGAAATGCCAGGATCGACCAAAGTGGCGGCCGACAGCTTTTGCTTACGCAAACGGGAAATAATGGTGTATGTATATATTATTTTACTGTATCCTAAGATCATGGCTATAAATATAAAAAAAAAACTATTGTAATTGTACAAAATCATAGCAAGAGCTTCAGAATTAGAAGTTCCTTAGCCACTTTTGAAAATTTTGTGTGGAAAATATTGTAAGAAAAAGAGTGATTTGTGACGGGTCTCCAACAATCCACATCTCCCCAAATTCTCTGTATGGCCTCAAAGCTTTCGCGTTGTGTCAATGGGTCATGCTATTTTAAACCAAGTCTGCACAGCTCACTATTGTTTTACGATTGCTGCTGTTGTTAAGTATTCCATGGAGATTGCTCCGCAATCACTTAAAAAAATGTATCACATGTACTAAAATAGCGCATCTCCTTGCGGTCTAACCAGCTTGGACTGAGACTACGTCCTGTACTGTCTGTTCCTACAGCCTGTACTAATTATCGTAAGAATTCCTTCTTAATACGAACTCCAGCTAAATTTAATGAACTATCTCTTGATGTTGACCTATTTTGCACCAGCATTGCCACCATAAAGCGATTAATGACGCAAAGTTATTTTAACTCCTCGTGATATGTACGTACCTACGTAATATAAAATTATTACATAATCAATTTACTATTCCTCGATCTTTTTTTGTCTATGTTTTTGTTTGTTAACATTCTATCTGTGGAGATTTGTTAATAGCATAGGACGATCTATTTTACCTCTATATTGTATACTTTTGTCTGTAAATCTTCCTAAGAAAATAAAATAAAATAATAAATAATAATACCTACAGCAAAACGATGAAGTCTTGTTTTACAAAGTTAAAATCTAACAAAATTACAAACAGACATTCCTGATTCGCTTAATTGCATATAAAAAGGCTCTAAGCAACAGTTGAAACGCCTCACGAGCCTCTAACAGAAAATAACACATTTTAACACAAATTGTCTTAAGTGTTGTGTAATCTTCCATTTGTACGTTTTAGGCAGTTCTTGTTATAAAAATGACGTTTTCTATTACACGTTTTTTGTTTTGGCGTATTTCCACTTTCTGTCATTACAACTAACTCGGACATATAACTAGACAATGGTTGGAAATGGCAGTGGAGCTTTTTAAGTATTATTTACTTACTTATTGAATAATAAGAGGAAATAATAATAATAATAAAACTCTTTATTGCACATTACAAAAAAAAACAACAATTACAAAAAAAGATCGGTATAAAAGCCGAAGTACAACTGGCGGTCTTATCACTAAGAGCGATCTCTTCCAGACAACCCACAGACAGACAAATTTTAATGGAAAGATTTGCTGGATTAAAAACATGAAATACGTTGTGGCAACTGCAAATAAATATATTTACTATAATATAAGCAGTTATAAGCATAAAATATATTATTAATTTACTTAGTCATAAAAAATTAAACACAATATACAATCCTTATGACACTTTTGCGTAACATTTATTGTCATAATATGTTTCAAAACAAAGATTTACATGCAATATGACCATAATAACATAAACATACATAAACGTTCACGCCGTTTATCCCCGAAGGGGTTGGCAGAGGTACCAATACTCCTGAACTCACATGGCAAGCGCCATCTAGTTTCCAGAGAAGGTACCCACGTTTTGCTTAGACAGTGTACTCACGTGATAGGGGGCAGGCCTATCGCCGTTTTGTACGAATACACTGTCACATGACTAAGTACAACTCAGCCATGTGGGTTTCCTCACGATGTTTTCCCTCACCGTTAGCAACCATGATAAATTAACCACACATATGACTTTAGAAAAGACAAATTGGTGTAGGCCCGTCCCAGGATTGGAACTCACGCCCTTCTGTTTTTCGGGCGGGTGTTCTACCCACTGGACTATCATGTCGCTTTGACCATAATAGTTTAGGGTAAATATGCAAAACGACTAATTAGTTCCCTGCCGTGTGTGTACTATTTGCGAACAAATTTGTAAGGACTAACTCAACTCAACTAAGACATACTGGTTAAGCAGGGGACAATTGTGGGTCTCATAATTCACGAATTGGCCTGTATTCGGGAATTAGAGTTTTTAATTCAAAATGTAACGGGTTGGACTATAGCTAACCGAAAGTTTATGTAAATATTGTAGTACCTAATTAAGGTTAGTATTAATACCACGCTTCATATAACAGAGCAAATCTAAGTGAAATCTATAATAATGATATGCTATTACCAAAACTACCATCATTCAGAAACATTGTGGTTTAAGTTATAATCGGTTTTGCCTAATCCAGTACACTTTTGAGCTTTGCTGTTTAGTTTAAATTATAGAAATAGATTTTTATAGATCATTATATAATAGATTTTAGAGTTCGTTTTGGACGACTTATTTTATAGCATATTGGATCTTAGTATATTTATTGTTTTGTTTCTATACAAATGAGATTATTCTTTAATGAAAATTATTTTCAAACGTAAAAATAAAATTTAGGGATTCACTCTGGCTCTTACTCAATTTGAGTATATGTTAGTTGAGGTGAATCGTATTTTTCCAGTGACGTGGTTACTACTCTAGAACCTTTAGATCTCAAAGCCTTTGTTCGCATTAAGTTATTCTAAAAGTTATGTCAGGTGCTGCTGTCTTTTTCTACTACTCTTCGTATTTCTTCGTTTTGGACTAATCACTTTTTTTGATGATTTTTTTGACTCCAAAGTCATTCTAAAAATATTTAATTCATAATAAACACAAAGTTTAAAATAAGTATTTGTAGTCTTAAAGTTAATAGTTCCGAAATATCAAAAACCGACTAATTAAAATAATGAGATTAACTTATTGCAAAAGAAAATCCATATTTATGTGACACCGTCAATCTGTCGGTCCCCGGACTGTAGTACTGTGAGTCCCATACTAGGGCAGCTAAACCTACTAAGGGTAGGCTCATACCCCATGTGATGATGATGTTGTTATACCTGAGTAGCACCAAGCCGGCCAGACCACCGGCGTCTCCGCGTCCAGGTCGCGCCGCGGCAGGGAGGCGATCATGGGAGCGGCGATACCACCATTGGTCAATACACCTATAAGAATATGCTTGTGAGGAAGGGGAGATGGGATGATGCTTTAGAATTATGTGTTATGCTGCTTGATTTGTTTCTGTAGAATGTAGGTGGGTTGTAAGTAGCTCAAAGAGCTCATAGAGAAACCATCTTGTAGTTTGAAAAAAGGTTTGACTATAATTAAGATTTAATTGATATTTTAAAGCGATACATAAATAAAATTTATGAATTCAAATATTTAACAAAACAACTTATGATTTTTTTATGAATGTTTCTCAATTTAAGCTTAAAAATTGTATTACAATGACTATTGTACATATTTTTTCGCAAACTTCATAATACATTATTCAGGCAGCATAATATTTATACTACTTACATAAAATTCGGTCCAAGTTCAATGGAATGCCATTCAAACGCTCACTACGCTGTCGCGGCAGTGAACCGCGACGGATCACGAAAAAATAAGATAAAAAGTAAAAATCACCAAACAGTTGTCGCACCTGCACCCATTTCAGCCACTAATCGAAGAAAAACTACTTTGGTCAACCACTTTTTGTACATTACGATAAATAATGCTACTATTTTTTTCAAAGTTAAACCAAAATTGTCGACAGTCGTCGAACTTAATCGATATTGTACGGTCCATAGAATGTCTAGCTGACGCTGCGGTCTGAGGTTATTCACTGTACTTCTAAATGCGACCTTTTTATTTTTCTTGAAAGGATTTATCTTTTGATATTTGTGTACTCAGCGGTAGAAATGTATTTGAATGTAGTATAAATTAGTTAATTTATTAAATAAAAGCATATTTCAAGCTTTCACTGCAAACAGCGGGTGCCGATCAATTGATCGCATAATTTCCTCACTTTATCAGACCTCTTTGTTCAATCTCCGCCTGCCAGTTGCCACCGATTCACGGCTTTCGTGACAAAAGTCAAATTTAAAAGCAAAGTGTTCTTATTTCAAACGAGCTGACGCGCGGCGTGCTCTCTTTGCACGCGCCTCGGCCAAGCCTCTGGCATTTCTGTGTCCAATCTCTAATGATGCTACCAACAAAGGAATATAGTCTTTTTGCTGTACACGTAAGAACAGTAGATATGTAAGATAAAATTGGTGATGTGTTCGCCGGCGGCTAGTCGGAGTGGCAAGCCAGGTGTTGCGGTCGTGCGCCCGAGATCGCTCTAAAGACGGTTGCAATCGTCAATTGCGCGCAATTGAGCAGTTTTTCTTTATGTCCATTAGAAAGACACGCGAGCCAATGTCACATTATTGGTGCACCGTTTTTCTTCCAACTTTCTTTTGAGAGTAATGTAGCAGAATTACAAAGTAACAGGCGACCTTAACTAGTTCAAGGAAATTGTACGTAGGATTAAGTTGAACACTTTTTGCTGTATTGACTTACTTTTATACTCTCACGCATTACAATGTAGAATATTATTACCCAGTGTTCGAAAATACTGAAATATTCAGAGAACATAAAGTCTATGGTTTTCTCATATGAAATGTTATTCATCTAGGATGAAATATTCATAGTAGTTGTAAGATTATTGTAAAAATACAAAAAGCTAAATTTAAACTACACATATCGTTACAAAGTAATTAAAAACGCTTCATACATAAAAGTATGCACAAAGTAATCAGTGAAAGAGGTTTATACAGATTTAAACCAGATTACAGTTATGAAGATATATATCCGGTATTCAATTAAAATAAGGTCTAATGGCGAAGGAGAAGTTATGGCAAGCCAGCTCCCAATTACGTGGTCAGTAAGTTACTGTCTTCGGATGACCACCGACCACTATATCTTGGAGAGCGCTCCGTATCGTGACATATCGTTGGCTAGTAAGCCAACGCTTAATTAAAACAGAGAGAATCCAGCCGGTTTTTTTACAGCGATATTAATACTTATTGGCTTTTTGTTCACGTTTATTGTTTATGGTAGGAGGCTATTAGAAATGTTTCAGATATGCTTTTTTTCAGATGCGCGTGATGATGTTGTTTTCGTAACAATTACATGTGAATTATAACGTGGACTTCATTCAGATCTAAAGAATTAAAAAAAGTGTGACTAGGAATAAAAACATGGTCATTGTTTAGACTTTGGATAACTTTAGTTTTACTAATAACTAAAGGAAAGAAAAATTTCGACACAGGCGGGATTCGAACCCGCGACCTCGGGTATACGCCCCCGTCGCTCTTGCCAATTGAGCTACCGTGTCAATGGCTGCCAGCGCGAAATTCTTCTATCCTTTATTTCTTTTACACGTTTTAGTAGTGTTTGCGTTTCCTACCTCCGAATTTTTTACTAATTCGGAAGGCCACTTGTCTATCTTTTCAGATAGAAAGCAAATGTTAAAAACGCCTAACTATCACATAATTTAAATCTTTTTGGTCATAAACACTACTAAAACGTGTAAAAGAAATAAAGGATAGAAGAATTTTGCGCTGGCAGCCTTTGACGCGGTAGCTCAATTGGCAAGAGCGACGGGGGCGTATACCCGAGGTCGCGGGTTCGAATCCCGCCTGTGTCGAAATTTTTCTTTCCTTTATTTATTCTCTATTTATTAGTAATAATCCCCACATGAGGTTTTCATTAACAAAAAGATTTAAATTAACTTTAGTTTTATTATCTTTTTCTTATGTTTCTATTATTAAACAGAAATTCAATAACTGAAACATTGACTAGACATTTTAAAGTCAAAGGACAAAACGTACTCGTTTATGATGTTAATGGATACAAAGCTGTGAGCTAGATTTAAATAAAAAGCTACTATAACACTATTTTAAACACAATAAATAATGTATATTTGACACAAGAAGTCAAACAATTATCAGAATTAATTTAATTGGCTGCACAAATTCGTATGTAAAATCGGGTCATAAATATAGCCAAACAATAAGTTTAGAAATATGATAATCAGATAGAGCTGGGCACATAACATCGATATCGAGTATCGATAGAAGATGTAACTCGTGTCCGGAGCTGACATTGAAGTTATGAATGAGTAACCCGAGTGCGGTAGGTGCAGCTCTGTTATCGATGGGCGGCGTGAGTTATCGATTTGAGTTCCTATTATTCTAAGCTTTATTGTTTCTGTTTTGAAAGTATCTGGTTACGGTTTTCTTACAGAAGTGAAGTTTGCTGTTATGATTTGAGTTAATATAGTTACACTGCATTATTTATTAGATAAATCAATAATTTATTTATCGGATAACTAAAGTTAAAAAACAGTCCCAGTCTCCAAAAGTGCAATAGTTACTTGTAAACAAGGGATATGAAATAGGCGGTTATTTAATCATTATCAATACTATATGTATAAATGAGGCCAAGAAAAAGTCAAAAATACGTGAATTTAAAATACTAGTCATTGCACTCAGTGAGAATCGAATCCTAAATTAAGAAGTTTATCTCCACACCACATTTGTCGTCAATGTGATAAACATAAACAGCTAAATAGCTTCTACTTTATAATCCCTTATGTTTTTAGATGAGTCCACTAATTTGACAATAATTTTCTTTATACTAAAAATAGCATAAACATTATAAAGTTTTTCTTTTATCCCTACATATTCCAACAAATAAACTTAGTTTTCAAGAGAGTCAACTTTATTTTCTTTATTATTGAGCAAAACTTACAAGTCATAAGTTGCCAAATAATTTACAGTGTTTGAAACCCGACTTAAATCTTTTACTTTTTATCGATAACAAGCCGACCATCTAGACATCACTATTCATACAATACATTAGTGTTGTAGTACAATATTAATGATCAGGTCGAAGGTAAGAGCGGCTCTTTCAAAGTTGGTTCGACTACGGGTGACCGCTTAATGATATGATTTATCTCAAGCACATAATAAATACGAGAAAATATAAATTATATCTAGAAATGTTTACTTAATATCGACCACACAGGCAGGCCGGCTCGATATAATAGATATGTTGTTAGATTTATGAGATTACCAGCTCTGATTGTGTTTTGAGATAATGCTATAAAGGTAACGGAGGCAGAAATAAGATTTACTGGGTTTATCTACATTTAAGGAAAGTTATTGTAGTCTAATGTTCATTATGTATTATAAAAGTCAAATATGAACCAGGATCATTTTAGTTGGTCTATATATGATGAATTTGTTGCACCTAAATTTTACTTGAATGAATTCAATCCAATAAACATAAGATTGTAGGAATGGTTAATCGGTGTTTAGGTATTATAAAATTATTATTTACGTTAATGTTTTGGCAGAGTAAAGTCGATGCAAGGTACCCCATCCTGTTAATATGTGTTTTGTAAAGATAAATAAAAAAATAAAGTATTTTGTATTTAATGCGTTTGAATAGGTAGAAAAGTAAGTTTCAACTAGGGATACAATTAAAATAATAATATAAATATATTAATATAACTGACTATCTATTTTAAAGCTTAAACGAAAAAACAACATTTCCGGGCTAACACCAAAATTGTAATGGACTTAAAAAAATATGTGTGTTGACGAGTTTCTTACGGGTTCTTCTCTCAACAAAACACCTTCCGAATCAGAAGTAAACTTAGTATTAAGTTGAAATTTGACGTTCAAAAAACAAAGATTTATCTTTTTACTTTGAATGAAATGATTATTTTATTTTTGTTTACAGCATTTTCTGTGTATTATATTTCCGTAATTAAAAGGGCACAAAAGGTTATTTTGATGTCGGCTGCACTATGGTCTATCAATATCTGCAGGGTCCTACAGGATGATGCAATATGAAGATACCCTGAATAACTTTATTGTTTCATTCATACATACATACATACATATACTCACGGCTATAAATCCCTAGAAGGGGTAGCCAGAGCCAAGGAATAAGAAAATTCTCAGCCACTTTTGGAAACTTGTGTGGGGTAAAGATGGTAAAATAAAGGTTGTTGGTGATGGTGATGGGTCTCCAACCGCATCGCCCAAAAATCCCTTAAAAGCCCCCAATACCGTTAGTCGCCTCTTACGTACACCCACCGGAAGAAATGGGGTAGTGCTATTCTAAGCCGGCACTACACAGCAAAATTGTTTCGTGGATTATGTTAAAAAAAACTTGAGAGATTAAAAGGCATTTGATTGATAGATGTAGTTATAAATACCCGTATATACTATTTAATCCTTGCCTGTTAAATCCCCCGCAAAATTTAAATATTTAAATTAATACAATTATAAAATAGATTGATCATGTTTGTTTCTATAATTGTGATATTGATTTAATGCATTATTCTATTTTCTTTTTTTACCGTTTTTTTTAAAATAACGATAAAACTAAAAATAATAATAAAACTTGTTCTTCTGCCTATGAATATTATTGACGACAGCCGTGGCGAGTGAATAGGTGACTAGTTTCTCAGTCCGAACGTTGCAGGTTCGATCCCCACTGAGAGCAACATTTGTGGGATGAGCATAAGTGAATGTTTTCTTAGTCTTGGGTGTTATTTATATGTGTATTATATAATATTAAATATATCGTTGAGTTAGTATCCCAAATATACAAGTCTTACTTAGTTTGAGGCTAACTTGATCTGTGTATAATATGTCCGTATTATTACGTTTCACTTCATAGATAAAACTATTCCTCAACCGAAAATCTTACATCTTTTTTATTTTTCGTCTGTCACATTATTTTAAAAGGTTAATAATGTTTTTTATACCATGATTTAGTTGTATTGCAAATAAACACTTCACATTCATATACTCACGGCCATATATCTCAAAAAGGGGTAGCCAGAGCTTCAGAGCTAGAAACTCCTCAGCCACGTTTGGAAGTAGATATGGGACAAGATGAAAGAAATTATTATCGTTGGTGATAAGTCTCGCATCGCCCAAAAACCACTTTAAATAGCCCTGTACCGTTAGCCTCTTCTTGCGACACACGTTGGAATTAATTTACATATTTCAAGTTAACCTAAAGTTTTCAAACGCAATTTAATTGTCCCACCTTGCTTTCATCCCTGTCCGTTTCTTGTTTATAACATGATTGATTGACTAACAAAGATCTAAACTTTCGCATTATACAATTTACTCTACATCCAGTACTCTAGAACAGTTAAATACCACTCGCGTTCCGAACCAACTTTTTACGAGCCAGTGTATAATTTGTAACTTTTGATTGATGTTTGTATGAACGCAAATAGAACAAAATGAGCATTGGAATTGAGACGACGACGCAGTGTAACACAATTAATGATGATATTATAGTGTGTGCCATCAATAATGCGGCAACAGGCGTCATCAATCATCGAAATACTTGTAACTAGGTGGTAACGGCTTCGTACCGCTTCCGTAATCATTACTTTTCTCTAGAACAACTATGGCAGAGGGGAAAGTGCACTGATGATTGCACAGCTTTAAAAACTAGAGTAAGAAGTATACAATATGTTATTTACGCATTTCATTGCGTCCTGTGATAACTTGATTTTATTTTACAGCTCTTGGTCTTGCACATTAACTATATATTTAATTTATTATTTATGACAATGAAATTGAGATACGTATATAATTTTATAGTTGAATAGTGAATATAATAAAAATAAAGAATAGCTGTACATTGTCTGTCTAAGGGTATTGGCGATTTTGAAGTGTTTTCTGGGCGATGCGGTCATATTCTAGTAATCTTATCCACTTACAAAATTCTGGCTACCCCTTTTAGGAATTTATTGTAGTGAGTATATAGGTATGTATGTATGTATGTAAACAACTAAGATCATGAAACATCGCAGTATCATATAAAATGTGCTTTTGTAAAATAATCTTGCTTGGCCATTGACATTTAATTTATATCATGATCGCCGAAAAGAAAGTCAAGAGCAAGTTACATTACAACTAATTAAACAAATAGTTCTACGTGTATTTAATGAGAATAGTGCAGAGTTACACAAAAGCGGGTGCGTGCGAGTACACCGGAACGAACGATAGAGTATGTGGAGCGAGGATGAGCGGAGGTCGGGCCAAGGCTCTGCTCAAGAAATAACACTAACTTACATATCTATTTGACTGGTTTTCAGTGATTTCCCGAATGTTTGTTTAGTATGTATTCAATTACGACGTCCGTAGACTAGTTGGTTGGTGACTAACTTTAGGGTCGCTGATGAAAATGAAATATTGTTTTTCTGTCTTACATGTTATTTGTCTGTGAATTATATGATATATCTAAGATTTAGTATCCCTTACTATTATTGAATGTTATTTAAATATGAATCATATCTTGGAGTTGGTATCCGTTATCAAAAAATATTTAATTAAACTTTTCTAGGAGCTTACAGAACAACACACAATATTATTAAATTAAAGAGTTAGAATATAACTACAATTTCATTTATCAGTTTAATTTATTTGAAAATTAGTTAACGATTTCATTTATCAATTTAATGTATTTGAAAATGAGTTAAAATTTAATATATTCCTACAAACAACCTAAATTATATTTCACATAACAGCAAGAAATTAATGCACTATAAAGGCTAAAAGCCATAATGATAAAGAATACAAAATATAATGTAAGCAAAATGAGCGCTGAATTCAAAACAGACTATTAAATAGTGCACACCGCAAGCAAGAATAGTGAACTGCTACCTAAATTGTCCGAGATAGCCTAAACAGCGCCTATTATGCTTAGCATACAAAGAAGCCGATATATTAAGATGGTTTTGCTTCCTTACTAAGGATATTCTATTTGACACAGCGACAGTTCAATAAAATGGAGTTTAAAGGTGGTAGTTTGAAATCTAAATTATTAATTCATGTGGGACCACTAAGGGCAGTTTTAAAGTTATTTTGTAATACCATATTTGGGGAATTTACAGTGAATTTGACCGGAAAAAGGGCGTCAATGGATTTGTTCACATACAAACCAATTATAATTATCTTTCATACGGTGGTGCTAAAATATATGATAGTGTTTAGCCTACGTATCTCTCGATAATTGTAGGTTTTATTTGCAGAAAGCCTATTCATCACAGATAAATAAGCACAAAAACGAATCTTTTCTCTTTATAAGTATGGACTATGTACTGTTTGAATCACTGAGATAATTAATGACAATTTTATCTACTCTTAACAATATCAGTAAACATATTTCAATTAAGCGTTTTGAAAATACTGACCAAAGTAAATGTGACCTTTCCGAGACGTCAGTGCTGGCGCGAATAGTGTAACCGACCTCATTTCAGTGGCCATTTGCATGTGGACAATGCATAAACCTTACCACTTACCACTATTGAGGGTACAATAGTGGCCGAATGCTACTTGATTATAATTGACATCACTTCACACTGCATTATTTGAACCTGACACTTAGAAATGACCAGTTACATATTTCAGTTAATTGTGTTGTATTGGACAATAAGCAAATAGATATTGTGTACTCATGAAATATGAGTATGATATTGAAATAAATATAAAAATTAGGGTGGTTCAAAGAAAAGAAGGTTAAGGAGATGGTTAGATTTTTAGCAGGTTGGTTATTATTTTTATGTTCCAATTAACCGACCAAAAATTCATGAATTACATTACAAATTTGTGCAACAATAATATATTTTAGATTGAAACGAAAAATGCTTTAAAAATGTTAATAAAGATTTCAATATGATATGCATTAACAAAATTCACGTAAATTTGTGAAATACAAGTTGTAAATAAAGTCGGTAATTAATATAAAACGCATGTTGATTTAATCTGATTCTGTAATGACGTGGCGTATTAAAGTACGATCGTAAATGTTATATTTATTTGCTACTTAAAATAATGTTAGCATCTCTATACCTACATTTTATATTACGGTATGGTACTAATAAAAACACGATTTTATGCAATATTTAACTAATAATTAACATACATACATATACTCACGGCTATAAATCCCTAGAAGGGGTAGCCAGAGCTAAGGAATTAGAAATTCCTCAGCCTCTTTTGGAAGTTGCGTGGGGAAAAGACGGTAAAATAAAGGTTGTTGGTGATGGGTCTCCAACCGCATCGCCCAAAAGTCCCTTAAAAAGCCCCAACACCGTTAGTCGCCTTTAATGTACACCCACCGGAAGAAATAGGGTAGTGCTATTCTAAGCCGACACTACACAGCAAATAATAATTTACTCCTTTGTAATATCTCATTCGATTCTCAATGAGAGCACAAAAATATTGATGAGTGAAAAGAAGCGCAGTGGTTTTTCCTTAGTACTTGGTAGCGTAACGTATAGGGTATATTTATGTTAAATACTCTATATATATGATGTATGTATACTATTGTGTAGTGCCGGTTTGGAATGTCACTAACCCTTTTTACCCATGGGTTTCGTATGAGGCGACTAAGGGTGTGGGGCTTTTTTAAGTGGTTTTTGGGCGATGCTGTTGGAGACCCATAACCAAAGATACTTTATTTCTACCGTCTTCTCCCCTATCAACGTCCAAATGTGGTCAGCTACATAAGTTTCTAGCTTTGAAGCTCTGGATTTGTATGGGTTGGGTAAACTGTGGATTGATGATGCTCTGAAAGTCAACGATCGAGCAAATTAGAGGCATTGAATAACTGAAATCTGCAGGTGTATCTTAAGCGCGGCAAGTAGCTGGAGATAAGAAAGTTTTCACTTGCCTGTTTTGATTATATTAGGAACAGAAAAAAATCAGATATCATTTACATATGTACGAATAGAAATACATACATGTGTATATTACGAATATATGATCACTATGTCCATTCGTGTACTGTAGCAGTATTAACTATACAAACCACACGCACATAGAAGATGCAAGGATCAAAAGATCATTTACTCACACCCGACCTTCCATTCGAATTATCCGTATAGCATTACAAGTAAAAAGAGTCAGGTAAACATAGCACAACATTAATCACAAAGTTTATAGGCTGTGATCTCATCCGAGTCGACTCTATGAGAGGTCAAGGGTCAAAACCTACAGCGCTGTTGTATTATACTCTCTGTTATTATGTCGTATTAAGGTAATAGGTTGATTGAATGGATGAGAAATCTTTTGTCAATAAACATTTGTGCTTAATTTGTATATAAAGCGGTGAACATAATTGATGGCTTAAATTTTAGGATTTCAAAACATGGTACGGATTCGGGATAAAAGCTGTCACCATGAGTAACTTTTAATATCACAAGTATCGTTCAATTTGTAAATTAAAATTAAAAAAATAATGATGCTGTTTTGAAAATATCTACGTTTTTTTGTAAAAGACTCGATCGTGAAATAAAGGTTAACCATTCGTGCTTATTTCGAAGCAACATTCTTCATGAATTTCATTTGAAACTTTTAAATTCTTAAGTTTTAATGAAAAAAAGCTTTTATTGTTTTAAATAAAATTCATTATTCAAGAAAGGTACTTGTATAGCTTTGAATATCCATAAATTTTATGTTTATGTACAATGTCCTAGATATTCAGGTTTAACGAGGATAATGGAAGTAGAATCTTTGCCTGCTATATAACACCTAAATTAAAATAATGGTGACATAAATTATATAATTTTATGTTTATTTATAATATTCCTGTAGCAGTGTAGAATAATAAAACATACATACATATTCTCACGGCTATCAATCCCTTAACGGGGTAGCCATAGCTTTGGAATGAGAAATTCCTCAGCCACTTTTGGAAGTTGATTGGGGAAAAGATAGTAATAATAAATGTTTTTGGTGACGGGTCTCCAACCACATCGCCCAAAAATCACTTAAAAAGCCCCTATACCCTTAGTCGCCTCTTACGATCACCCACGGGTAGAAATGGGGTAGTGTTAATTTAAGCCGACACTACACGGCGAGGCGAATAATAAAACAAAAACATTAATAACTGAATGGATCTTATTTATATATTATACTTAAAGTATTTTTAAAGTTAGAATGAAAAACATGAAAAGAAGTAAGCAGAGCCACAGAATATAAAATTCCACAGCCATTTTTGGAACTTTAGTTGGGAATCGTTGTAAAATAATAGGTGCGTGTTAATGTGATTCCAGCCACATCACCCAACATTCACTTAAATGCTCCTAAACTCTTAGTCGTCTCCACGGGAGATAAAGAATTGGTGCTGTTATAAGACGACACAATTTATTTAACTTTTTAAAAAACATGTTAAAAATCTTCCATAACTAACAATCCGTCCTTCAAACAATTAACTCATCACTTACCTCTCTTCATTCACATCATTTAGAACCCCACACAATTTAAACTTAAACCATAAAACAAAACTTACAATCTATGAATTCAAATAGCTATATCTCTTATCTTAGTACTTACTCACTTACTTACTACTATAATTATAGTAGTGACAAATGTACGTTTTTGTTGGATATCGTAGTAGTTGACGTGGCCGAGTCATCGAATAGGTCCTATTTTCCGTGACAGCGATGACCTATTTGACCTTTGTTATAATTCGTAAGTCGTGACGCTTCTTAATAGCTCACCGAAAACGTTGCGAGATTTGCCACCGAATAATTGTTTTGAAGTCGTTTTAACTAAGCAGAGTAACTTTTACTACTGTATTTAAGCTGTACTTTATAGGCAAGTCATACGAAGTAATTTTTTAAACATAATGAATAGGATGTTTATTAAGAAAGAGGAATGAAGCTTGAAAAACTAATCAACATTATTTATAACACTTCACTTTTGGAATATTTCCCAAAAAGCCGATACGAACGAAAACAATTTTACTGATTAAACATAATCAATATGTTCGAATTTAAATGAAGTGTTTCTCCTTAGACAATTGATGTCACATAAAATAAAATTGTATCTTACCACTAAAAAAACACCAATATCAAAACCAAATACCGCTGCCTCGCAAAATATTTGTTGAGCAAAAACCGTTCAGCAAAAACGAGGAAAATTCACGGTGCATTGATGTCGAAGGAAGATGGGACTGATCGTGACCGGTCTGCAATGATTAGCAGCGCGACCTCGACCTCCGCGGGTCACGGCGGGCACCCGGCTAACCTTACGCCAACCTACCTTATTATTACGTGGAACTAAGCTCACAGAGAATATCTTGGCAATAGATTGTGTAAGGATTTTTTGTAAAGGAGCCAGACTTTTTAATTTAAATTTGAGGTAAGCGGAATTTTGATAATGGAGAATTTACGCTGTTTTCGTAAAATACTCCTAAAAATATAAAGGCATTATTTGAAATTCTAATTTGAGCCTTTTGTGTTTCAATTCTGATAATATCGGTAGGTAACCTATGTATTCATTAACACTCTTCAAACTGGTGGTACCTAATGTGCAAATTAGAAATTCCTCAGCCACTTTTGGAAAGGTCTCTAACCTCATCGCCCAAAAATCCCTTAATAGCCGCAATACCGTTAATCGCCTCTTAGGTACACCCACCGGAAGAAATAGGGTAGTGCTATTCTAAGCCGACACTACACAGCATTATATAACGTATATATTAAAGACTACGTATAATTAAATAAAATCGCTATAAGATATTATATTTGGTGAACTCAGTAATGCAATCAAAGAAAGTCTAAAAATAATCCAAGTCAATATATGAAATATTTTGAATATTTTTTTTTATATTGGGGCTTTTAAGGGATTTTTGGGCGTTGCGGTTGGATATCCATAACCAACAACCTTTATTTTTACCATCTTTCCCCCACTATCATTTCCAAAAGTGGCTGAGGAATTTCTAATTCCTTAGCTCTGGCTACCCCTTCTAGGGATTTACAGCCGTTAGTATATGTATGTATGTATGTATTTTGAAAACCAAATACTTTAATTTGTTTTCAAGCTAAATTACTCCTTCAAGTATATGTTTATAAATAACAATAGAATATGCAATTAGGCGTCAGTTATTTCAAGACTAACCATAAAATGGCTGAGAGGTAAAACAAACGGTTATGAGGGATTATTTACGAGGATAACTGGCAGCACGGAAACATCATAAATACACCAGCGAACTTGACTCTTTAGTTAGGTAAATATGAGTATGTTACATACATACATTAATATTATCACGTCCCAAATAGGGGTAGCCAGGGCTTCAGTATTCTGAGGAAATATATAGAGGTAATATTAAGCCACTTTAAAAAGTTCTCATGTCGTTCTGGCTTAGCATGTCACTCACTACCGCTTTCTACTCCACGGGTGTCGTAAGATGCGACTAAGGGTATGGGGCCTTTTAAGTGGTTTTTGGGCAATGCTGTTGGAGACCCATCATAAACAACATTTATTTTACATTCTTTCCCCCCCCTCATCTCTCAAATGTGGCGCAGAACTTTCTCATTCTGAAGCTCTGGCTTCCCCTTCTAGGGATTTATGACCGTGAGTATATGTATGTATGTGAAATGACTTTGTTTGTTTGACTGATAATCAGTGATAATGATAAGGCTGATGTCATTGACGCAGGTTGAAAACGCGATAATGGCTACGTCATTCTCTGTGAAATTTCAAGGTGTTTGTTCTTTCATGAAGTCAATCCATGATACTTCTGTACTTTACCCTACTGATTTGAAGGGTGATATGTTATTTATTGTCTAATGATGTTAAACATTACTCAAGTAAATCATCTTAGTTTACGAATAAACAAGTGCACACTTCGTAACGAAACTAAGATCAGACCCGTGGGTGATTGTTTTTGATGTTTGGCAATTAAATAAGAAGTTACAATGAAATCCTGATGTAAAGCAATCGGGTATAGAAATATTTCAATTTTATACCATTTTGTATTAAATCATAATTTTGATATTTGCCGTGCAGTGTCGGTTTAGAATAGCACTACCCCATTTCTTCCGGTGGGTGTACGTAAGAGGCGACTAACGGTATGGGGCTGTTAAGGGATTTTTGGGCGATGCGGTTGGAGACCCATCACCAACAACCTTTATTTTACCATAGCTCTGGTTACCCCATCTAGGGATTTATAGCCGTGAGTATATGTATGTATGTTTGTATGTACATATGCAAAGTCAAATTTCTAAGGCTATAATCTCAAAAAAGCGGCCAAGAGCGAGATGGACTCGCTAATGAAGGGTTCCGTAGCAGCACTAGCAGCAGGTAGGTAACATAGTAATATACAAGTTTTTGTAGTTCGTTGTAAGTTTGATTGACGTGTTATCTACTATATAAATATAAGTCGGGTTTTCCTTCCTGACGCACGAACCGATTTCTGCACGGTCCTCTCCCGTCCCGCGCTACCGATATCTCGGGCGGGGACCGCGCGGGGATGACTGAGCCACGCTCTGAGCGCAGAGCAAATTAAAATGTTATTTACTTTTCACTGATTTACTATAAGAAAACAATGGTTCACGTTTTATGCGTAAGGCCTGTGATAGTAAAAATATTGTTATATATTTCAGTGAAATTAATAAATTAGGTAAGTAATTTGATTTATGACGTTTAAAAATAGAACTACTGGCTAGATCTCATTTAAACTAATTTTCCTTAGTAGTTTGTATAGTAATACACATCATATATTTTTTTCAGTTTTATCATGCCCATATTTTAGAAGTTACGGGGGGGGGACACATTTTACCACTTTGGAAAAGTCTCTCGCGCAAACTATTCAGTTTTGAAAAAAATGATATAAGAAACCTCAACATCATTTTCAAATACCTTTTGATAGATACCCCACACGTATAGGTGTGATGAAAAAAAAAATTTGAGTTTCAGTTCTATGTATGGGGAACCCTAAAAATATTGGTTTTTTTTTCAGATTTTATTTTAAAATCTTAATGCGGTTTACAGAATACATCTACGCACCAATTTTCAATAATGTAGTTCTTATACTCGTAGTTTCGGAATAAACTGGCTGTGACATACGGACGGACGGACGGACGGACAGACAGACAGACATGACGAATCTATAAGGGTCCCGTTTTTGCCATTTGGCTACGGAACCCTAAAAAGGATAGCAAGTGCTCCAGGGTCATAATTTCTTGCTATTTATTGTGATAAAAAGGTTAAATGTGATGGCATTTAAAAAAGTTTTATAAACAAAATGCAACTCTACTATAAAAAGATTCACAATGCATCTTCTCAATTATTATCTACTACAGCTACATCGATGTCCAAAATAGCTTACTCAGATTTTTTATATCCATAGAAAGTATCCTCAATGAACAATTTCCATGACAATCTCTAACTTAACAAGTTGTTTGACTACTAAATAGTTGGGTTCCATCCATGCCCCGATGATGAAGTCATTAGAATCATTATAATACGATAAAGTAACTACAAAACGCAGCTCGTCAAAAACCTGTAACTGCGATAAGAGCGGAAAATAAATTGAAAACATTTCACTCAAAATTAAACCTTCAATCATAGGTGACAAAGATTAAACTGGAAAGACGTAAAGGTGTTGTTGTGTCGTTTTTAAAGTGAACTAAACGTTCCGTAAAGAGGTCATGTGATAAGAGCATTGTTTGAACTAAGGTCGTGTCTCGTGTGTGTATTGGAAAATGAATGTTGGTAAAATTTATGGAAACTCATTCTCATTTTTAAGTTATCAAAACTTAGGTCCTGGTGGTTTGTATATTCAAAGAGCAATTTTGTATATTTTTAGAGAATTCCTCACAGCCCATACATGTCCCCACCAAGGGGCTCGAGCCTACCCTATACAGGGCGATATGGCCATAGTCCACCACGCTGGCCAATTGCGGGTTGGCACACTAACGACTACTACCGTAATAGTAGCCGGGACCGACGGCTTAACGTGCCCTCTGAAGCACGGAATTATCTTAATTTTCGGATAATCAGGTGATTCAAGCCTGCAATATCCTTCCAGATTGGTTATATCTTACAAATTAAATTTGTAAGGTTACCTCCCCCCGGGAATCAAACCCGAGACCTCCGTACTTGAAACCAAGCGCTTAACCGCGAGACCACGGAGGCAGTTGAGAATGATAAATTAAAATTTCCAAGGATTTTAAGGAAACTACCCGAACGACTGCAAGTTTTGGGTATATAAAGAAGATATCTACTGATTCGTCAAACTCTGGGATCTCGAATTTTCATCTTTAACGAAACATTTTTAGTTCCTCGTCATGATTACGCATATAGAGCCATAAGTATATAATCTTATGTTACAGATTCGAAAATAAGAATACAGAATTTGGGTTTTAAACTGAACATCGATACACAAAGCGACGCATAACAATGGCAATGCATAACTTAGAGAAAATGAAACTCGCTCGCTAATGTATTGAGAAACAGACAATTTGACAAACAACTACTACTAAGAGCAAGGACAAAGAATAAAGAGGTATGGACGTGTCACAATAACGACTCTGTGACGTGCATAATTAAGCGACCACCTGACTTAACCTACGCGCCAATACAATATGTTCGCGTCTAAAGGTCACCGTGAGTTGGACGGTGACAAGATATAGGTACATTACGCCGTGAAATGGTAATTATTCGATATTTGACAGTTGCCATGCTTTTTGGGGTTCCGCTTACAAATTTTAAATATCTTTGGACTTAATTATTTTTTATAACTCAAACGTTCACGCCGAATATCCCCGAAGGGTTTGGCAGTGACACTTATACCCGAACATCACATAACATTGTCACCCGGTGTTCAGAGTGCCCACGTTTTGCTTTGAGGGTATACTCACGTGACATGGGGCTGGCCCATCGCCGTTTCGTAGGAATACACTGTCACATGACTAAGTACCACTCAGCCGTTTGGATTTCCTCACGATGTTTTTCCTTAACGTTAAAAACCATGATAAATTTACCACACAGGCTTTAGAAAAGACAAATTGGTGTAGGCCCGACTCGGTTTTAGAACACTACTGGAGGCAATTCTCGCAAGTTCGATATCATTACTATCATAGAAATTATATCAAGTGTTCAATGTCATGTGAAAAATATCACAAAGTGAAATATATTTCTATTGATAGATTGAAACTGTATTCTCGCACACGGTAGTAATTTTTCCTTAGACATTAAAGAACGAAGACCGAAATCAATGATCCAAGCGAATGAATTGAACGAAAGGTCAGTTTAACTGTCATCTTAGATATGAAAAGGTCTTCATATCTGTCAATATTTTTACTCGACATTGGCGAAATTATTGTAGCAAACACGATTGAAGCCACCTTAAAAAATTGATTATTGAATTTGTCAATATTTACATATGTTTTGGTTTGTTTAAATTTTCCTTTAAGTGTACTTTGCCGGTAACTAGCAAAGTCTGAATTCCCAAATGGACCATCCGACAACCGAATTTAGTTTTTAAAATTTTATTATGGAAAAATAATATATTTTTATATTTTAATAATATAATTAACGTTGATCCAAGTAGATATTATTTACAACTTCTAAGACTATTTGATCTATGATCCATTTAATATATTTACCTACGTTTTAGTTTTCTATCTGTAAGTATTCAAACAAAATTTGTAAACAAAATGGCTACCGTCCGCACGACATCTTCAAATATCATCATATCGTCTGATCGTGACCACACGATATCATCCTTTGATATATATCATCATATCGGCTGGTTTTCAATAGAAAAATATCGATCGGATGGAGTGAGAATAGCTCAGGTCAAATATCGATCGCAAAATATCACAAAAGTGATAAATGGGCGATTCCGCTATAGACGATTTGCGTCATTAATTTTTTAATCACGTTATTAGTTATATTTTTTGTTATTAGTGGAAAGAAGAAAGTCTAAATTTGATATAAAATCTATTTTTATCTGATTTTACCCAGTATTTGCTTTTCGGGTGCATTACTAAAGTTTACCATCCAAAGAGTTGTTACAAACCGTAAAATCATGGCTGCCAACACTGGCGCGAAACATCTGTCGCTGACAGTTTCAGGTATGTTTCACCGGCTAAACGTGTAGCGACCATATTTATTTATCCTCATATATCAAAAAATGTAAGTATATGTTGTTATTTATTGAGTATTATAGACTACTAGATCACATTATTAACTTGTTGCACCCGCGATACAAAAGATATAAAAGTTTATTTTTTTCACAGAAATGAAGAGCTATTATTCTGAAACTTTGCAAAAGTAAGAAGAAATTAAAACTTTATTTAAATTAATCGTTTTTACGAATGTAATGATTGCTAGATTAAAATAAACCTTATCTAACATTGGTTGCACCCGCGATCTTAATGTCAGATCGCGGGAGCAAATTTTTATCAATTCACCTTTTTGTGTAATTAATTACATATTTTGTTTTTTGTTATGCCTTGATAAAAATATATGTTAAATACAATTGATGCTATATATTTAATAACTGTGTTTTTATTTACATTTTGTTAGTTTTAGAGATTTTTCGGTCAAATTGACAACAGGGCAACTCAAGGAGGCTGCTGCATTCTTCATTAAACGACAATCCTGAGCTTCATGCCAAACACCATTGGCACCGTCGGGAAAGAGCTCGTGATACCAAACGGAGAAAAAAATATACTCAATATCGTTATGTGGGAATGTGTCAGAGCGATATAGATGAAGATGGAAAAGTGAGAGTACAATTTATGATGAGAATTGAGTGCAAACGTTACACAGAAATTGTTAATGACATAGCAGACGGGCAATTTGATGAAATTATCGCGAAGCTGGAAGCACCAGAGAAAAAGACTGAAGGAAATAGAATGATAATACAATTTCCGGCAAATATTGACGTATTAGATAAAATACATTAATATAAGTGATAACAACATACATACATATACTCACGCCGTTAGTTCCCATTGGGGTAGGCAGAGACTATCGATCGCCACTTTGTACGATCCTGGCACACCTCTCTGGCTTTGTTTACATCCATCAATCTTTTCATACATGCTCTTTTATTCTTCATACTGCGGACACCTGCCTTTTTGAGCACATTTTCTATTTGATCCAAATGTGTCCTCCGAAGTCGTCCTCTACTAACATTACCTTCCACATTGGCTCTATATATCTCTTTCACCAATTTACTGTCATCCATCCTCTCTTTGTGCCCAAACCATCTCAACATTCCTTTTTCTATCTTTCTTACAATATCATCTTTTACACCACACCTTTCACGAATAACATCATTCCTCACCCGATCACATAACCTTACATTACACACTTTTCTGAGGGATCTTTTACTGCATTCACTCTACTTTCATGCTTCTTCTGCCACACCCAACATTCACTGCCATACATAAGCGTAGCAACAAGGGCAGCATCATGCACAGCCATTCGGGCCTTTTCAGACACCGACTGACTAGACATTAGACTATCCAGTGCACCATAAGTGATAACAAAAGTATTCTTATAAGTAATAAATATGTTTTGTTCTCTGATTTCGTTTCTATATTAGTTAAATTGATGTTTGTATTCACTTAAATTAGACTGGTTGCACCCGCGATAATTTAATGTTGCACCCGCGATTGATTAAAAAACTAATAATTCATTGTCTATTTCCTTTTTGTTTAGAGTTTTTGTTTTATTTACTTTGTTACTTAAACAGCCTACAAAATACTAAGGCATAACGTATTAAATGTATCACAATTAACAGATTTATGCGTTTCCTGTCTATGATCTGGAAGGGTTGGGCCAAATTCGTTGCACCCGCGATGGCACTTTGAACCTTCCTCCTAGCTTTTTAAATACTATTTGAAAATCTTTCTCAACTAATATAAAGGGAAACTATTAAAATGTAGCTTTTTTAAGACTCATTTCATTAAAAATGTTTTTTATTTAATTAAATCGAACTAAAACACGCGTCTAAATGTTGCACCCGCGATAATGGAATGACCCAAATATCGAAAGTGATATAATATCTACCCTGTGAGAATTGCCCTCCTGTTCTTGTTCACTCGTGTTCTACCTACTGAGCTATCATATCACGTTATTTTTAATGGTTTTCATAAACAAACAGTAGTCTTTTTTCTACAAATCTCATGCTTAAAAACGGCCATTCCTTTCACCCTTCGAAATATCGTATAACTTTATCTCGTTCTAACCGACGAGCTCACGAAATAATTGCGAGCATGTTACGGCCCCAGCGGCACTCTTTACATTATATTTTACGTAACTTTTAACTATGTTTATTTTTATTAGGTTGATTGCTATGAAAACTAAACCAAAGAGTTCCTGTCAAAACGCTTCAGTCGAATTTATCAATACGTTACGTCAATCATTTGGGCTTGCTAACTTTCCTCGGGTGCAACTATATACGTGAGAACATCCGAAAATAAAAAGTTATATCGTGTAGATGCCATATACAATATTAGGATTAAGGGGAACTATATTGAATGTAACTGCAACAGGTATGTCTAAATCACCCTTTGAGGATGAAACAACTTTATTTATCCCTGAATCAGGTTGCGGAGCAAGTTGATATATTTTCGTGTTCTTCAACGGAATTTAAAGATGCATGTCTAAAAATTTTATGTTAAAATAGATTTAAGTTTTAGTAAATTTGAACTTTTTTTTTGTTATTAGTAGATTATAGTAAAATTTCTGTATTTAGTTATTGTATTGTGTGTGTATTAATGTGAAACATGATTGAATTAGGCATGTACCTGTAATGTTTATGTTTCTATAAATAAATAAATAAATAAATATAATTATTTAAAAGGCTCTATATTGGTTATGTTTGAGTACTGGCAATCTTACATCATGCTATTCTCAAGGTCAGTGCTTAATTTAAAATGTATATACCTTAACTGTAGATTGTTTCTGAAAACAACACCTGTTAATCAAGACAAATATTATATTCAGGTTCAGTTAAGTTGGTAACCAAAAACGCCAACATGAATTCACGCCTAGGTCAAATTATGGTTTGGTTGAAACTACCTTAATGGCTTATAGGGAACATAATCGTTTCTCAAGAAAAAAGTGGGTTCAAATCCTGAGTCAAGCCTACACGAATATTCCTTTTCCTTTGTAGGTAAATTTATGTATGCTTTTAGGGGTGAGGAAAAATCCCAAGTGGAAACTTACATGGTTTTGCTTTACTTAGTCATGTGTCAGTGTAGATGTGTCTGCCCCTGTAATGTGGAGCACTGTCCAAGCAAAATATAGGTATTGGTAATAAACTTTCTGAGAATCAGTCAAGATTATGCTACCTGTTATTATTGTATCACAAAAACAGATAACGAAATTAAAAATATTGATGGAAAGCTGTACAAAGGTAATAAGCATTGAAAGATCTAAAAAAAATAGTGTTAAATTAGTCATTGGTACAGTAGTTATATATTGCCCAGTACCTTCAATTATTACTTAAAAGCCTCCGTTGTATTGAAAATATAATTCAAATATTAGGTCACTAAATTAAGAAAAATAATAATGAATGTAAGGGAAGAAAGATGGATTTGTCAAGATCATGCTAAGTGGCGGCCTACCCCAATGGGAATAATGGGCGTGAGTATAAGTAAGTTTATTTAAAAAAAACTGATTCTGCCGTGTAGTGCCGGCTTAGAATGTCGCTACCCCTTTCTACCCACGGGTGTCGTAAGAGGTGACTAAGGGTATCGGGGCTTTTTATTGGATTTTTGGGCGATGCGGTTGGAGACCCATCACCAAAGCCTTTATTTTTACCATCTTTTCCCCTCTCAATTTCGAAAAGTGGCTGAGGAATTTCTGATTCCTTAGCTCTGGCTACCCCTTCGAGGGATTTACAGCCGTGAGTATATGTATGTATGTATTTAAAAAAACTGATGCTCTGGCTACCTCTTATGTAATTTATATCCGTGAGTATACGTATAATAATATTTGCTGGTAAACTTAATGTAACTTGTAGGTGTGCTAGTTGGTTTATGTGTGAAGTGCCGGGTCACGTCAATCATGCACAGCCGGGGTCATTGGTATCGGGGCAAGGTCTCGGGTACATTCTTACTCGATTTGTGGATCTATACATAATACTAATAAAGGACATACATTCAATATGATTATAGCAACGAGTTTTGTCAGTGATATACGTTAAATTTATTTAAATGTTAGATGATCAATGAAGATGATTTCGTTTGAGACTCACTTAAAAGTAAAACTATAGATGTGGCTGACAAATACTGTTGGATAAACAAAATCGTTAGGTAGAAAAAGATGAAAGCCTTGCCTTGATGCAAAAGCAAATCAACTCTTTTGTAGGGTTTGATTTGAATTATATTTACCAATGTTTACAAGAAACACAAAAGTATGGTTATCTAAACCTTTGGCTAACATTAAATATCCTTACACTAACCATATTTCTCATCTAATAAACATTCAGATTACAACTAACGCTCCCTGACATGCCTTTAAAAAATGCAGTCTCCACAATCCCTAAGCTCTTTAGCAGAAAAACAAACAATTCCAATTCAGCAACATACCAACATCACAAATAAAATATATTAATGTTATTCATGAGTATATTATGTTAGTGATGTGGGCTCATCGGCATGTGATTCGCGGAGTGGATTCCAGCTAAGGTCGTCGTCGCGTGCGCTCTGTTTACTAAACAGATCACGATCACGAACGATACAAACAAAAGGGGTTTAGTGGAATGTGCGTTTTCTCTCGAACGCACTTGTTTTGTTTGTGCTCGTCTTAGAGATATTGACAAACTACATCACACTTTTGATTTCAAAACCTTTCTTGAATAGTTACAGTGAAGCCTGGTGACCTGATGTCTCGGAAATATCACTCAGAATGTCAATTTGTAACTGGTTTGGCTCTAGGACTACGTTGATTCACCTGAATATCCAAAGAAGGTGATGTCGTACTTTTGAGGGTGGCTAAAGCCGTAGTAATCTCAATCAAGCTCCACGGTCTGTCAAAGGAGCTGTGATGAGAAGTTGCTGAAGCTTGTAAGCTGATTGTTTGTATATTTGTAAGGGCTAATCTCTAGAAATACTGAACCAATAAAATCAGAAAGCTACACTTTTCTGGAGTTATTGCCTGTATTTAATCATTTATGTGGTGATTAAAGAAACCTTTAGATATTTAAAAATTATGCTTCCTGTGACTAGGTCTACTAGTATTTTGTAAATAAACAAACACGTAACAGAAATGTATTGTCTAATAATATTTTCCACATATCAATTCATTTCATTTGTCACAACTTAAATAATAATCTTTCTTTTTCGGTCATGGGAGAGGTAAGAATCATAATTATACACAGATAAAGTTTGCCCCAAACTAAAGTTAAACTTGTATTATGAGATACTATTACAACGATTTATTGAATATTATATAATACACATACAAATAACATTCCTAGACTAAGAAACAATAATTTATGCTCATCACATATTATGCTCGCAGCGAGGATCGAACCCGCAACCTCCGAACCGAGAAGCTAGTCACCTATCCACTCGACCACGGACGTCGTCGAACTGAAAGTCACTTACAGAGAATCTCAATCTAGATCTTAAAGTATACATAAAGAAAGTATTTAAAAAGGAACAATTTCACGGAAAATTTACTGTGACCCGCCCAATTCTATTGTGGTAGCATAATCAACCTCGATTATCTAACTCATGTTCTTTGTCTCCGTTTAATAATGGTCACTTTGTTCGCTATTGTTATAAGTAATACGTTTGCATTATTGTTTTGTTGGTTTTTATATACTCCATTTATTTGTTTTCTGATTAAAAGTAACCTTGGCAAGTAAGGGGGAGCATGGCCTCAGAAACACAAGAGAAGGGTTGAAATCTTAAACCCGGTCTACATGATTCTTTCCTTCAATCATGTGTATGGTTAGTTCACAGGGGTTGCTTACGTTAAATATAAAAAAATATAAAAAGCTTGCTAGCCTCTGAGACTATTTGTAGTCATTTAGCAGTGTATTCATTGAAAGCGACTTTTGGCCTGAATCACTTGGGTAAACCCTTTAAGTATTTAAATAACAGAATTATGTCATATTAGTTTAAAATTAATACTGGAAGATCTGAGAAGGGTGAAGTAGTGTCAGTAATAAGTTGATCTAAATAGGAAACCTCTAACCGTATAACAATTGAATTGAACGGAAATTAAGATGTTATGCGCATAAGCGAGCAAATCTGTAATACCCAATAAGGTATATATGGAAGCGAATACCACTCTAAACAGGGTAGGCTTGAGCCCTTTTGGTGGGGACATATTATAAAGGCTGTAGGAATCACCTAGACACTCAATTTCTTTAAATACCAGCAACACTATTGCTGTTACATCCCAACTACATTTCTTCCTATATTTAGGTATTTTAAATAAAAAAAAGTACAAACTGATTTGAGACTTATTTCTAGATACAAAACGACAAACAATTAAAAATATCTATAATAATCTGCCAAAGACAACTCACAATTCTGTATCGATTGACAATTGTCTCGCAAACAGGTATTATAAAAAACGAAGATTGAATACATCAAGTGAACTGATCCGTGACATCAGAGCCGAGTCCATGCGGTCTCACGCCAACTACTTTTTTCACCATCCCAAACCAGTTCAGATAGACCCTCATCGAATGCTTCAAACTTCCAAATAGAGGACTGTAATGTTTTGACACCATGGGTTATGTTTTAAACACTTTTAAATAGAAAATAGATAAAAATTTTCATAATTAAATATCGGTGAGTCAAAGCCTGGTCAAAATTGTAAAAAGTTGCAACGCTATATACATCAGAGAATTTTTTGCGGGATTCGTTTGTATGCATAACTAATGGTAAAGGATGCGTATTTGTTGTTAGACAAATATTAGATATCAAGTAAATTCCAGAACCAGAACATTCCGTAAATCATTTTAATTAACAAATACACCACTTAAGACAGATTCTTTTAGAAACAATACTTCAAGTCGCTCATAGAATTTGTCAAAAGAATTGAGCAACAAACAAATTGCCACCAAATTAAACGGTTTCAATACAAAACGTTGTACTCGCTCTAACGTAGAATGAAACGTGACCTCCACTTGTCCGAAGCGAATGGGTTTTAGAACCGACAGACCATCCAGTGACTTTTATGTCAGAATTTCAAAAAAACACTTGTCACCTCTTCGTGAATCGTGACCTACACCTGTTGAGAGCAGCTATTTAGGACGTTTGGGAATTCAGTAAAAAAGGATGAAATTCGGTTCCATTAAGATGATAACCATTCAACCGTACATTTTGGAACTTGAACTGAAAAAACGTGGGTTTGGTTGAAAGTGTATTTATCTATCTCCAACAAGTCAATACGGAAATTATAATCTTTATTATTGAAACAAAAGTCAGATTCGAAAATTGTATTCAGCAAACTGTATTACCTCGCTATGAACAATTTAGAATAATAGTACAGTAGTAGTTGTAGTATGTTAGTGTTAAACAAAGATCTGAGATAAAGTTACAAAAGTTAAATTTTTTTTTGTAATTGCTTTTTAATAAAATTCAACAAAATTAATAGTAAAGTAAAAGTACATTCATTTTAGTTATTTTATTTGAATATTGGTTATGATATTATGTGAATTTATTTAAATTAAGAATATTGTTAAAAAATAAGAAATGCTTAAAATTAACTTAATTCTTGATATAAAAAATAATCGCGAAGGTGAAATAATTAGATGATTTTACCCTAGTTATTGGTTAGTTATATAATAATAATAATAATAATAAATCTTTATTTCAGACAAATACAGTCCATACAAAATAATACAATCTAGTGAGTAGCATATAAGCTGATAATAAGCCTTTCCAGCCATTTATACTTATAAACTATTTCAACGCAGAGATTCTGTTATTGTGTCATTTCATATATTATTATCAAATGTCGGCTGCATCAACTAATGACAAATCGTAACCCAGTAAAAACTATGCAGTAATTCTTAGGTCATCTAATGCCATCCAACACTGAGCCTATCTCATCCACCAAACTCGTCCAAAACCTATTTCTCAGGCTCGCATTCTCGAACGTTTCGAAACAGCTGACATGTCCTGGCGGCCTGATTCTGTACGGCTGCCGGTCGCCACCGTATCGATGGCGACCTCTACTTGTCGACGGCGAGACTAATTTGCCGAGTGCGTCTCCAATCGCGTCATCGGCTGCCTTCGTTTCGTGTATGATTTATTGTGCACGCTATTTCATTTGTTTTGCTTTAATGCGAGAAGGAAAATACTCGGTTTGACACTACCTATGCATATTATTAGTGTTGCTGCAACCATTTTCTTGTGAACCGTGGGCATGGACGTAAAATTATGTTGATAAAAAGAAAAGAAAAATACCCGTATTCTTTTACGGGTAATATCGTTTCAGAAATAAAAATAAATAATATAATTATTAATACCTGCATATATACTTGAGAATATGAACAAACTATTAAATGATGAGAGAGACGATGAGACTTAATTAAAACTACTATGATACAAAACTAAGACCAAAATATTAGACTAGTCAGTTTATCTGTCAATCTATACTAAATTACATCCTTTACAAAGTTTTCCCAGGGTTACTGTAGTTTATAAAATGTCGATTACTTGCGCCACGAAATGTCACTTATTACATTTTTATAATCAAAGACGAAAAAAGATATTCGAAGGGGTTGGCAGATATACAAACACTTCTGAACATCAAATAAATCTAGTAAATATTAGTATATGTAGAATCGAGACAATAATGCCTTTGGAAATTCCTAGAAATATGTAAAAAAAATACTTTGAATTCTCCACATAATCGATAGATCTATGAAAGTTTAACTTCAGGGAAAATATTACGTTTAAATTTGCTTCAAAGTAAGGGTTACCACGAGACAAATAAAAGTCACAAATCAATGAACCATTCAGAGGTATGCGTAACTATTCTGTAAAAGTGATTAGGCGTGAGAAACTAGGAGCAAGGTGTCAGGTCCAGGTTGTCACGTTCCACAGTCGTGAAGACAGGTGGGATCACGACCTTATTGCTACGTCATCTAAATAGACCAAAATATCCGTGAAATGTGTTGTGTTCTATTGTTTAAAGGGATATTAATTGTTAGATAAAAGTTGAGTTAACTGGATTAAATAAATTGCCTATGTAATAACAGAGAATAATATATCTGATCAAAAAGTTAGTAAAAATGTTAATTGAATACTTCGTAATATAGATATTAATATGATTAATGTTGCATATTATTTGCAACATCAGATTGAACGCAAGAAGTATCTTCACCTTAAACGAGTCATCTTGAAAGCGTCATTCCTTAGGAGTGCGAGTGTATGGTGTATGGTATAACATACTCGTACTTGTCACTAAGTAATTCCGCATACCTTTAGAAAGATAGTCATGACATGACATTACATTGTATCTTCATATACTTTACAGTTTGAACTAATACCTTTTAAACAACAAACTATCTTTTTTATATAATAACACAACAACTTGACAACTTGTACTTCTAAATACGGAAAATGAAATTTGAAAACTTTCATCTGCAGTATAATATTTCAGGCTACAGTGCAACTGGTTTTGATAAGTATCAAGGATGTAAAAAGTCAAAAGTGCAGAAGCATGTCGAATAAATATAGTAAGATTTTCAACACATGTGCTTAGTAAAAGTACAAAAAAAAACTCAAATTGCAAAGGACTTCATTTAAAAAAAAAACTTATAACGTACTGGCCAATATTTAACTCCTCAGACACTTTATAAACAATTCTTTAATTACGTTTGAAAGTTGAAATGATAAAAGTTGGTCTAATGAACTATAGTTCATGAGAGGTCTACACACAGAACTGAATAAATACACTGAAATTTTGTTACGTAATCTCAAGTATCTTTTATAACTACGTCTCTTTTGAAAAAAAACAGTCAATTATGAGCCGAACGCTGTATGTAGTTACAATTGAAATTCAAACCTATCAGCAAGACCGTATAAATAATTTCACAGGTAATTAATGTGGAACTGTTACTTAGGCAATAACACCGTAATTTTCTACCACCTTGGCGGTCTCATTTGAAAACACTCGATGAAGATGTGTTCAGTTTCATGGTAATTGTACGAAATTGATTTCATAGCTTTAAGGTTAGGAATCAAAATTCATCAAATCATTATTCTTCATAACATCGTAGTTGGAAATTATGATTTTCTACTAGCTTATGCTCACGGCTAAATCCGTATAATGTGTTGCCAGAGATTAGGCATAAAAATACGTGGCTAAATACAAACATCATTGTTGACAGCCATCTTCTTGTTAGCCATCAATAAATGTAATTCCCCTATACAACACCCATGACAAAAGATAAGGCAGTGCTATTCCAAGCCGATGTAACAAAACTCAACTATAATATAAAAATGTCTTAGTGTACATAATTTTCAAAATATTGAAATATTATTATGATCAGACGTGTAGATCATTAAGCAGTGAAGTGTATCGATCACTATTTTGTATGATAAATGCGAGAGTTTCAGATATTTTAAACTATTGACAATATCCTCATATTGGTCATCATCAAAATTTCATATCTATACTTATAATAAATCTGTAGAGAGGTCAATTCTGTACATGAAATATATTTTCAAAATAACCATCAGGTGGTGATTAGAGATCGATACTGATGCCAAAAATGCAATCAGTAAAATTTTTGTTTGTCTGTCTGTCAGTCTGTCTGTCGGTTTGTATGTTCCTTATGGAAACAAAAACTACTCGACGGATTTTAACGAAACTTGGTACAATTATTCTTCATACACCTGCGCAGGTTTTTGTATACTTTTCAGCAGAGTAGTAAAGGGGAATTTTGGGTAATTTTGGGAAAAAGGGAGAAGTTACTCCATTTTTTAAGCTTCCGTCGCGTGTGCAGCCTCAATGGTTAAACTTACATAGAAATCATGTGTGACGGAAATATTCTTCATAAAATTATCTAAAAAAAAATCCTCAGCAGTTTATGTCTATCTTTTACGGTTGGCTCACAATAACACGTGTAATTCCTGATAGCTTAGCAGTTGGGATCATTCTGATTATATTTGTTTACTCTTACGTTGGTAAACGTTTCACTCATCCCAAATTTAAAAAAAGTAACATTATTACCTATTCAATAAAAAAAGAATCATAGAAATCGGTAGACAAACACCGAAATTATACAAAAAATAAGCCATCGCGCCCGTGATCAAAACCAAATCTTTACTAATTTACATATAACATACTAGATGGCGCGAGTAGTTGCATCCTAAATCACGTAATGATTTATTTTTTAGATTGTTATAAATACTTCATAGCGTTTTATTTAAAAATTTGCTATTAAACGGAAATACTGAACCGTTCATCAAAGCGCATTTAAAATCACCAAACTACACTGTTTAGGGAGTGCTATAAATTTAATAAATTGAAAACATTGCGCTGAATTTCACAATGCTTGAGCAGTGACTGAAGAAAGAAACCCCAGATATTTAAAAAACAACGCTACCCGTGCGAAGCTGGGACGATCCACTAGTTTATTAATAAAATTAACATAAAACGTCTTAAACACTACATATGTCGGAGTTTTAGTGCAAAACAACAAAATACACTTTTTATATTTCATTGAGATGACCCTGAAGGATAAAAAAGAGCAGGTCATATTACACGAGTTCCCAGGTCGGTAGTGTGATGAAGCGTGTATTCGTGGAAGATCCACATCTCGAAGGTCATCGTAACACCAGAGACCTGCGGTTGAACTGCAACATTACACCGTCTGGTTTGAACTCGGGCCTACTCTGGTGGAAAATGCGAGTATTGTATAACGTTGTATAATTTGCAGGGAGTATTAATATCCGTGAAGGCTTTTGTTGCCGTCAGCGTACATAGAAAGTTTTTGGCTTTGGAAGAATAAAAGTATGTAGTATACATTATTAACTTTCTAAAAACAAATTTTATTTGGAGATTTTTTTTTATAGCTTTGCTTATTCTGCTTGTAATATGTTTTCACTGGTAATCTCAATTTTAACATTAAACTGTTAATACTCCTTAATTAGGCTTACGAGCATATCACTTGGAAAAATTCAGCGCTGATTGTGTCACACCCAGGTCGTCATACGCTTAGCTTGTAGTTTGGCCCTAAAGGACATGATTTATTTTAAATTATTATTTTACTGTTTAAAATTTATGAGGGGATTCCATCGGAAGCACAAGTTCGTTTGCCAGTTCTACCCCAGTATTCACGTAATGCTAGATCCTCATCGCTATATTTTTTCTTGAGTCTTAAGTCAATTAATAATTACTATATCAATTACGAGTACACGATTAACGAATTATATACTTCTCTCCATCGAATAGCTTGCAAGTTAGTAACTTAAGGAAAATAGGCAGTATGTAACGTATTTATTATATATTAGGTAACTTAAATATAAAGTTATTATTGAAGTTACGTGTAAAATCTTACTGAGATAAATCAACTACTTAAATGTTAGTCAAAATGTTATACGTAATGTTTTTTTTACATACATACATACATATATTCACGGCTATTAATCCCTTAACGGGGTAGCCAAAGCTTTGGAATGAGAAATTCCTCAGCCACTTTTGGAAGTTGATTGGGGGAAAGATGGTAATATTAAATGTTTTTGGCGACAGGTCTCTAACCACATCGCCTCAAAATCACTTAAAAAGCCCCTATACCATTAATCGCCTCTAAAGATCACCCACGGGTAGAAATGGGGTAGTGTTATTCTAAGTCCACACTACACAGCATTTTTTTATATTGTTGAATACATTATTCAATTTTTTTTCTTGTCGCTACCATCATTCCTTAAGCCTTTAAAACCCAAGGGTTCCCCATGGTGTCAACGGTGAGTGACTATTGAGCTGTGACCTCAGCAACCACATTACCAGTCGCCGCACGCCCAGACGCCACATCCGTGTAACCTTACGTGCTGCGTCCTGCTTCGCTCGCATTTCCATGCACTCCTAATTTATATATGCTCACGGGTTTAAAAACAAAGGGGTCGCCAGAGCCACTGATCTAGGAACTTTTCAGAAATCTTTGGATTTTGAGTGGTGAAAATATCAAAATATGATAAAATGCCGTGTAGTGCCGGCTTAGAATGTCGCTACCCCTTTCTACCCACGGGTGTCGTAAGAGACGACTAAGGGTATTGGGGCTTTTTATTGGATTTTTGGACGATGCGGTTTGAGACCCATCACCAAAAACCTTTATTCTTACCATCTTTTTCCCACTCAACTTCCAAAAGTGGCTGAGGAATTTATAATTCCTTAGCTCTGGTTACCCCTTCTAGGGAAATATAGCCGTGAGTATATGCATGTATGTATGTATGTATGTATGTATGATAAAATGAAGTCTCCACACATCGCCCAGAAATCACTAAAAATACCTCAATATCCCAAGTCTCCCCTAAGTTAAGATTCCCGCGGAGAGAAATGGGTTAGTACTATTCTAAGGGGGCACTACACACACATACCTACATAATTTTCACGGTTATAAATTCCAAAAAGGGGTAGCCAGAGCTATAGAGCTAGAAACGCCTCAGCCAAATTTGGAAGTTGATGCTACTAGACTAGATGGTAGAAATAAAAGTTCGTTGGTGATGGGGCTCCAACCGCATACATAGTAATACACACCTCCAGATAAATCTATACTATTTCAAGAGCCCCATAGAGTATCTTAGTCGATAGTTTGTGTAATAGGAGTTGCTTAGCTGATAATTTTGAATTTTGATAATTTTAACGGATATACCTACTTTGATTGTAGGAAACAGGCCCATAAATAATGCAATTATGTTTTGTTTACCTTTATTTTTATTTTTTTTATTTACCCGTACTTGAATGTTTAAATGTATATTTTATTGGGGACAGTAGTAGTCATGTATATATTTAGATCAGAATATGTTCCATTTGCAAAATGCAAAACACATGTTGTGCCGACCCCACCTAGTGGGATAAGGGCAGGAGAATGATGATGTTCTATTTGCAATTAAACGAGTTAATCGATATTAATTGAGGACTATTTCAGTTTCACTCACTTTGTTATATCTTCTTAATATTGCTTCCAGGGTAAGCTTTTTATCATTAGTTATTATTTTACATGAGTAATTATTTTGATTTGACTCGCTAAAATAT
Source organism: Bedellia somnulentella (assembly GCA_963576735.1). Taxonomy (NCBI): domain Eukaryota; kingdom Metazoa; phylum Arthropoda; class Insecta; order Lepidoptera; family Bedelliidae; genus Bedellia; species Bedellia somnulentella. The sequence continues at coordinate 4,525,663 of OY755184.1, read as the reverse complement.
ATACGTATTTTATTCTTTTGTTGGTGCATTGAATTCAGTTTAAATTGGGATATGGTCAAATTAAGGAATAAAGATTTTTGCAACTAGCTGATTGAGATTGTGCAGACGTGAAAAAAAATAGTTCCCAATTTATCCATGCAATGAAACTTTTAATGATAAATATATTTTTAAGAGCCTAGCTCGTTAATATCTTGATAATTTCATATAGATATATTATATTGGGGTATGTATCATTGCATTTAGATAATACTATACTAACGACCATTCTTGGTTTGATCATTCTTTGTCTTTTATTTCTGATCTGTCTCCTCTTCATACGAACTCCTCCAGAAAGACAAAAAGAAGAAATAATTCATCCAAATGTGGCTGAGGAGTTTCTTGCTCTAAAGATCTGGCTCCCCCTTTTTAGGAGTTATGGCCGTATAACTGGTATATATGTAAGAAATAATCCAAATCGGTGAAGTTATGTTCAAATTGTGGCCTAAATAAGAGCAACGATGTTTTTTTTTAATATAAGCGGATCAAAATGTATCGGTCCCGAACCAATCCAAAACGTAATAAAAGTAAGACATGTGACTCCATATTTAAGTGGCATTCAAAGATATTATTTCAATAGAGAATGATTGGCAAGATATGTGTGAAACAAACAAACGAGATACGTAATAACAAATAATTCGCGGCTACCGTAATAAAATCCAAGGCACTTATTGTTGAATACACGCACAATAAATCTATTATTAATAGGTCATCTTTACTGTATAATGGTGGCATAATGACCCTATGTAATTACATTCAAAGACAGACCGATACGAGCGTCACTACGGATATATTGCCCGGTCATTTAATTAAGGCAATTATATCAATTTAATATTAGATATTGGTGACGTAGAATGTGTGAACCGATAATGACTTATGTCAACCATTATGTAGCACTAATAAGAGTCGATATTTCTGACACAACTTATTTATTTAACGCTGATTGGTAGCGAATATGAGTTATTATCTTTTTATGGTGCTCCAACTAATTATAAGTAAATCGTCGTCAACAAAGTAGTAAGGTCATATAAATAGCATACTGGTTTAAAATAGTACAAAAACTGTTGACTCGAAAACGAATGGCAATCAAACTTGGACCGAATCAAATGCATATTGATAGTAATCAATAACTTACCGTGGCAAATCCTTGCTTTAGGTAAGACACAATTCCTTACAATAAGAGTTCAGAATCACTAAACCGCACTGCACAGTCCGGAAAATTGGGAAATTGAGCGACTTTACGAGAATGGAATAGTTACTGAAAGGCGGTAGCGCAAAGCGAAGTTATCAGCGCTCGCTCGCACACACGTGGGTATATTGATGTTTTCCGAGACTTGTACTATACGACCTAAGCGCGCCAAATAGACGGCTGGACTGAACACTGAGTCACGCACACAGGCTTGCCGCTCAACAGGTGAAAACGCAACTGTGTTGGTGTCAACTGAACCCAAGTGTTCGACCCGTGGAGGTGACTCGCTTGAACCTTGCGTGAGCTGCGAATGTGTGAGTGCACTATTTTACTCTGTTGTGCAGATTTGTGGGATTCGTATCGCGGTGTGAGTGTGTTGGTTTTTTACAGGCGTATTACGTGCGGTCACATGTCAGCGCTGCTCAGGTGTGCGTATTTCAATGGTTTCTACAACCCTGTAGTTGGTTTCTTTATTTAAGGGCACAAAACAATTCTTGTGTTTGTTGTGTTGGGTCCTTGTTCTTGTAAAATCATGTTGTAAAATTTTCTATCAAACTGTCCAGTATATACTATTTTTTTATTGCCATACACTTACAACCATAAATCCCAAAATGGGATAGCCAGAGCTTTACGGCTGCAAACTCCTCAGCCATATTTAGAAGTTGATACGAGAGAAGACGGTTGACATAAAGTATCGTTGGTGATGGGTTCCAATCGCATCACCCAAAAACCACTTAAAAAGCCCCATACCCTTAATCGCCTCTTACAAAACCCATGGGAAGAAAGGTATAGTGACATTCTAAGCCAGCTCGACACGGCAAACAAACAAAGAGTCTGAATATACCTGAAAGCGTGAAAATAACCAAGTATTGTAAAGCAAAGATCGTGAACTCCGTGTGAAGGAAGGTCACGCGATCGTTTAGCACATTGTTGAGCGGATGCTCTCCTTGAGGTGGAAACACATTGTATTGTATTTAAAACTAACTCTCCGGTTGGTTATCAGCTCTTTTTGACACGTTTGCTTGAAATAATATATTTTTTTAAATAATATACGGTTATTACACACATATCAAGTTAGCCCCAAACTAAGTAAGACTTGTTTTATGGAATACTAATTCGACGATATATTAAATGTTACATAATGCACATATAAATAACATCCAAGACTAAGAAACAATCATTTATGCTCATCACACAAATGCTCTCAGCGGGGATCGAACCCGCAAACTCCGGACCGAGAAGCTAGTCACCTATCCACTAGACCACGGACGTCGCCTTGACAAATGACAATGAAATGACACTTATCGTTAAAGCTCGTACTCGTCCACAACTATCCTCTGTTTACAATATCATTACTAAAAACTTCGATCATATATACCAAAGATACACCAACAAAGAACGAAAAACTGCCGGGCTAAACAGTGCTTTTCTGTATGGTAAGCACTGTTTCACTGACAGTCGCGTGCTAGATCTTGCAATCAATAATAGGTTATAGGAAAATGCAGTAAGATCGATAATTGTAGAAAAATAAATATTTAATTGTCAAACAGTCTTGTCATTCTCGTGGTCCACTTTTATGCGTTGAATTTGTATGGAGTGCGGCATCTTTGGTATATATGATCGAAGACTAAAAAGTCTAATGTATTTGTCAAACTGTGACAGTCATTATTTGATTATATTATTTAAAAAAACAGTCAACACACCTCAAATGTTCACCCCGTACATCCTCGAAGGGGTTAGCAGAAGTACTAATACTTCTGAACATCACGTGAGATTGTAACCTGATGTTCAAAGTACCCAACACAAATATTTTTATTGATGGAAACAAGTAAGCAGCAAGACACAAAGCCATTTGTATTTTTAAAATTATTATTCAATTCGTGTCACAACTAACAGATTTTGAATAATTAAATTAAATTGAACTGACTAAACAACTAAGTTGCATCCTTTTAAGAATCGTCTGAGAGTCCATAGCGGTATTTTTTTTACTCCTATGGATCTAATAAACTGTAATTCAATGTAGACGACTTTCTTTGAGACAGTAATTTATTCCGCATTCGTGACTGTCTATCCTAAGTTTCCAATAAATGATATATTTTATCAAAAAATATAAAAACAAATTCCCCGCAAACAAAACCAACCGTACCTACCTCACATAAGGTAGGTATTTCAATAACATTTCAATCCAAGTTATATCAATTTTGCAAAATGTTTCATTCGTAACAAATTAGTTTCCACAGCAATTGGGACCTAATCAGATGTGAAACTAAATTGATTATCGCCTATCAGCGTTCCTCAGGGTTGATTGAACACTCTAAATTGTGTACGATTGTTTCCAACTGCGTAAAAAAGGATTATTCAGGGTGAAATTAGGCAAATTGCAGAGCAGATAACATTAATAGATGAATTTTAAAGAAAAATACATTTTCGTATAATTACTCAAATCATCTAGAGTTCGTTTTGTGAAGATATGAGAAAAGTAATGAAATCTGTTCATGCTTACAATTGTTCTTTGTGCATGAACACTACGTTTTGTTCAATTTGTTAATACATTAGTTAGCCACACACTCTGGATTTTCAAGTTATCTTGAAAACTCTCACTTTTTGTGTATTTCGTTTATCAGTTAAATTAAAATGTACCTAATGAATGGCGGACCGTTTCGTGAGCCAGCTTCTCTTACCGTTACAACACAAACGTTGAAAAAAAATATGACTGAAAACTTATGCGTTGCGCCGTATACCCCCGAAGGGGTTGGCAGATGTACTATTACTTTTGATCATCACGTGACATCGGCACCTCGTGTTCAGAGTACCTCCACGTTTTGCTTGGAGAGTGTACTCACGTGATAGGTGGCAGGCCTATCGCCGTTTGGTACGAATACACTGTCACATGACTAAGTACAATTTAGACATGTGGATATCCAGACGATGTTTTCTTCCACCGTTAACAACCATGATATATTAACCACACATATGACTTTAGAAAAGTCAAATTGGTGTAGGCCCGACCCCGGATTTGAACTCTTACCTGTCTGTATCGATGGGCGGTCGATCTACCCATTGGACTATCATGGTTGAAAAAAAATATTATAACCATTTCAAAAATCAACATCTTATGTATTTCCAGTACAGCAGCAACATATAAAAATCCATAAAAGAAGTATAAAACAAGATTATAATATAAGTATTGATATCTCGCGTTGTCGCAATATCGAGCGCGATGCAACCGATAGCCTACTAGGGCACAATTGTCGCATCTCGCTGCGACCACCATTGTGTTGGATACACAGCCTTAATTGCGAACCTGAATAAATTAAACTGATACTCCCTGTATGCTAACATAACATTTTGTTGTAGCGGAATGCGGCTTGGAGAAGGCAGTTTAGACTTTGAATATGAAGGTGTGAATGGGAATATTCTATTTAAATATATAAAGTTAGATTTCTGAAAGATGTTTTTTTAGCGTTTTAACATTGTTTAGAAATTATATAATTTTATGAATGGATTTAAGCTTTTATTCTTTGCAAATAGGATTTTTAAACACTTTATAGTAAAATTATTTAAACATGTTTTTACAAATTTGGACAGCATCGGTTTATTGTGCCTTCTTCCATACGAAACTAGAAAATCTTTTGTGCAAAATTTTACTCAATTTTATTAAAGTTTAGGCCTGTAGGAAAACACTAATTATAACTATTATTTTATACAAATGATCAAATACACAAACTAATCATTTGAAACCTGCGATCAAAGACATGATAATGAAGACAGAGACGTCCATATTCTAGTTGGTAGGTGAATAGCTTCTTGGTCTAGAATCGCGGGTTCTATCCGCGCTTACGCTTATCTTAGGCTTAGCTTCAAAAAACATACATACATACATATACTCACGGCTATAAATCCCTAAAAGGGGTAGCCAGAGCTGAGAAATTATAAATTCCTCAACCACTTTTGGAAGTTGAGTGGGGAAAAGATGGTAGAATAAAGGTTGTTGGTGATGGGTCTCCAACCGCATCGCCCAAAAATCCATTAAAAAGCCCCAAGTCCGTTAGTCGCCTCTTAGGTAAACCCACCGGAAGAAATGGGGTAGTGCTACTCTAAGCCGACACTACACAGCCGTAAACAAACATCTAATAAAAATATCACTAAAATGACCCCCAGAACCATGAAACAGAGTTTGTGCTAAATTAGTTATAAAATATAAATATTCGTAGCTTATAGTAAAGGTTGCTTATTTGAACCTAGTTATTGCGTGTTATGGCGGTAGTTAGTTAATTGCGCTGAGTTCGGATATTTTGTGCAAAGTTCATAGAGCGGAATGCGAGACTATGCTAATGAAATACTTAAGGAAGTGTGCCCGAAGACATCTACTTGTAAATTGTAATTTACGATCTCACCACACTACTGTTCGATAGCCATAGTGCCGGGGGCTTAGTACAGTTTGGGTTGACCTTTGCTTGCGTTCGTGCTTTATGTTAGTTTGCACAACGAAATCATATCCTTAAGAAATAAATTGTGTTGTTTTAACATGACAAGTTGCTAATTTATATGATTGACCTGGCTGGTGCTGTGAAATGATATTTGTCGTAGTCATAAAATAACAATGAAAAGGAGCTGCTAAATAAAAATAAAATATTTAAGAAGTATTGGATTAAGATATTATTACTAAAGACTTGAATTACATATTTATATTGATTATAAGTTCACAACAAAAAGTCATGTACAATAAAGAGTTATTCTATTCTATTCTACAAACTACAACCAAACACGTACAAAATGGTCTAAAAAAGAACAAACAAAGGAAGCAATGAAGATATGAATTCAGTTATGTTTAGGTACAAAAATTGTAACGGCGCGATGTATTACTCTGCTTGGCTTGCTTGTGTTAATCAATGAAACATTCAGATAAGTGCCAAAATCTTTATAACTATTCATTTCGGCGATAAACGGCTTATTTGTAAACCAACTTAGCTTAAATGATAATTAAAACGATTACAATTAAATGCATTTCTGTACCCAAAATGGTTCTATGATACTTATACGAATATACGTTTAGTATTATTTATGCGCAATGTAAATCCAGAATTTTAATTGATGTGATCAAAATAATTTCTCATTTTCCAAATTAAAAGACTTAGATTTGTTAAACTGACATCACAATCAATAGCCCAAATACAATTGTCAACAAACATTTAAAATATAATCAAAACTCACGGTTATTAATCCCAAGTAACAAGAACTTTAGAATTAGAAATTATGTCGCAAATTTTTAAGTTTAATGTCAAAAAAATAGTAAATGTAGATGGTTGGCGACAAATCTCCAGCAACATCGCTTAAAAGACCCGTAAGTCACCTCATACGAAACACACGGAAAGAACTGGGTTAGTGCTATTCTAAACCGACCTTAGAGCAATACAACAATCAGTAAAAGAGCTCAGATACACTATCAATCCAGTAGTAAATCTTGTAGGTCAGAGCAGGAAGCGCACAAACTTTCAGACGTTGAGAAATGTTCCGACTAATCTCCAGAAGATGGAATGCCGAGACGGGCTTTATATGATTTATAAGATCAACTCGCCTTTAGTGCAGATTGCGCTTCAGTTTTATTGTTCGTGATCTTGGTTGATTTCATTTAGATCAGGTACATACATATACATACTAACATAAACAAACTATATACATACACTCTCGCCATTAAACGAATGGGGTAAACAGAGATAGGCACAAAGTCACCGCTTTGCATGATCGACGTGAACCTCTCGAGCTTCAACAACATTCATCAATCTTTTCATACATCCCTTTTTAACCGACTTCAAAAAAGGAGTGTTCTCAATTCGACCGTATATTTTTTTAGGTTTGTTCGCCGATTACTTCGCCATTTATGAACCGATTTTGATTATTATTGTTTTATTAGAAAGAAGATACTCCCGGAATGGTAATATGAGAGTATCAGGGTCTGATGATGGGATCCTGGAGAAATGGAGGGGAACCGTCAAGTTTTATAGGCACATGTACCGCGTTTTACATATTTTCTGAAGTTATATTGGCATTTGCTTCTGGAAATCATAATGTTATGCTGCTGAGCTGATGACGGAAAGGTAGGTCCTCAATTACTAGGAGTTAGGAAACAGTTCTTTCAACAATAATATATAGCAATACTAATATTAATAAATTTCTTCGCTTAATTCCGCTAAATAATACCTGCAGTCTTCATGCAACATGCACTGTGCACCGCCCGCCCTTCCACTTACAAGAAATCGAAAAGCAGACAATGCACCACACACACACCCGCAAGCGAAAACCACAGGCAACCACAAACATGCGACGCGTTTCGACTCAACACGAGTCATTGACGAGCAGTTAGTAGACAGTTCGGCAGCTGACCACCGAGTGCCGGTCATACGATTTTGCGGTTATATTTATAGGCCAGGCTCCCCACTCCCCCACCCAAAGAACATCAATGACGAGTGACTATATTATTGGAAAAAATTGTCAAAAGTGGGGAAACGGTGTAGCCCAGCTGTTCATTCAGCAGTGCAACGGAATTATCATTATCATATCTGGAGATTTCAAGTTTCTCTAAAAGACATAATCTTAATCCCTTATTACAAGTATGTAAAATCTCCAGATTATGATTATCGGGGAGAACGTGTCCAGTATCCAATAGATGTTTCGCAAAGTGGGACCTTTCTGGATGGTCGTTTCTGAATGCTGCCACGTGCTCCCCGTATCTTGTTAGAAAACTTCTACCAGTTTGCCCAATATAGACGCTGTTGCATTCAGGACAAACAATTTTGTAAACACCAGATTGTCTGTGTTTATCTAATTTCTCTTTTTGATTACATAAATAACGTTTCAAACTATTGTTTGTTCTGAACGCAACTTTAATACCAAACCCTTTAAGCGTCTTTGAAATCTTTTCAGAAATCGGACCAACATAGGTGAGACTGGAGTTCATGCGGTCCAGTTTTTCAGGTGGTATAACATATAAGAGTCTGTTCACCATGTTGGTCCGTTTTCTTGTAATTAGTCTGTCTATTAATTGCTTGGTGTAACCGTTTGCAACAGCTATTTGGTAAATAGTACTTAATTCTTTATTGTAATTAGAAGGTGATAATGGAACTGTTAGCAAACGGTGTACATAGCAATGAAAAGCTGCAAGCTTGTGTTGCCAAGGATGGCAAGAAGATGCGGGGATTACTGTATCAGTCTGTGTAGGCTTTCTATAAATCTCAAAAACATGCTTATTTCCTGACCTTGTTATTTTAAGATCGAGGAAATTGAGAGATCCGTCCTGTTCCTTCTCTAACTTGAATTTAATTTTAGGATGTATTCTATTTAAAATTTGAACGAAACTATCGAGCTGCCTATATGTACCTGTCCAGCATACAATTATGTCATCGACATATCTATAGTAATAAAGTATATTACTCCTCCCAACAATGTTGTTACGCTCAAAATTATCCATAAAAAAGTCAGCCATCAAGGGACTCAATGGAGAACCCATTGCCAGACCTTCTCTCTGTTGGTAGAAATAATCTGGTCTGGCAATGGGTTCTCCATTGAGTCCCTTGATGGCTGACATTTTTATGGATAATTTTGAGCGTAACAACATTGTTGGGAGGAGTAATATACTTTATTACTATAGATATGTCGATGACATAATTGTATGCTGGACAGGTACATATAGGCAGCTCGATAGTTTCGTTCAAATTTTAAATAGAATACATCCTAAAATTAAATTCAAGTTAGAGAAGGAACAGGACGGATCTCTC
>OY755184.1:4182431-4516463 GCA_963576735.1 Bedellia somnulentella | reverse complement strand
AGACTGGAGTTCATGCGGTCCAGTTTTTCAGGTGGTATAACATATAAGAGTCTGTTCACCATGTTGGTCCGATTTCTGAAAAGATTTCAAAGACGCTTAAAGGGTTTGGTATTAAAGTTGCGTTCAGAACAAACAATAGTTTGAAACGTTATTTATGTAATCAAAAAGAGAAATTAGATAAACACAGACAATCTGGTGTTTACAAAATTGTTTGTCCTGAATGCAACAGCGTCTATATTGGGCAAACTGGTAGAAGTTTTCTAACAAGATACGGGGAGCACGTGGCAGCATTCAGAAACGACCATCCAGAAAGGTCCCACTTTGCGAAACATCTATTGGATACTGGACACGTTCTCCCCGATAATCATAATCTGGAGATTTTACATACTTTTAATAAGGGATTAAGATTATGTCTTTTAGAGAAACTTGAAATCTCCAGATATGATAATGATAATTCCGTTGCACTGCTGAATGAACAGCTGGGCTACACCGTTTCCCCACTTTTGACAATTTTTTCCAATAATATAGTCACTCGTCATTGATGTTCTTTGGGTGGGGGAGTGGGGAGCCTGGCCTATAAATATAACCGCAAAATCGTATGACCGGCACTCGGTGGTCAGCTGCCGAACTGTCTACTAACTGCTCGTCAATGACTCGTGTTGAGTCGAAACGCGTCGCATGTTTGTGGTTGCCTGTGGTTTTCGCTTGCGGGTGTGTGTGTGGTGCATTGTCTGCTTTTCGATTTCTTGTAAGTGGAAGGGCGGGCGGTGCACAGTGCATGTTGCATGAAGACTGCAGGTATTATTTAGCGGAATTAAGCGAAGAAATTTATTAATATTAGTATTGCTATGGATTTCCGCAAAGTAACGCCTGATTCAATCCAAATAATATATAGATTTATAGTCCTCTAGAAAAGAAGTACAGGTTCACTAAACATTCCTTTTGTTATGTTATTGTTACCGAGAAAGTACCATGAGACCAGGATCTGATGATGGCATCCCAGGAAATCGAGGGGACTCTCGAAACTCACAATGGTGACTTGCTGATGTTAATTCATATTGATGTGCATATTACAATTTGGTGGGATGTGACTGTCAATAAGAGTCTGATGATAAAGAAGAAATACCGTCAAGGAAACCTCTCAACGTTTTACAGTACCTATCTCGTAGTAAGCACTATACATTTCTATCTAAGAGAACTTTGCCCTTTATGTTATGAATACGTCTTAAAGCAAGTTTCATGATGACCGTGTTAACTCAGTGGGTAGAACACTTGTTGTCGTGCAGACTACTATGGTTCAAATCCCGGGTCGGGCCTACACAAATTTGTCTTTTCTAAAGGAATATTTGTTTTTATTTATTATTTATTCTTCAGTGTGGTTCAGTAAACCCAAAAAATTATAATCATAGCGTGTGTCATCTTATGGAGGCAGGATATAAATTTTCCTAAACAAATGAGTACATTACTCAACACATTTTACCAATGTAGGCATTGAAAGGTTAACGTAACCACTTTTATATCTTTTTTCACAAATAATGTAATAATTAGCTATATTAATTTTTACGATATCTTACAATATTATGCACGGTATTATTTTCAATATAATTGTATCAAGATTAGATAAAAAAAAACTATATAAAAAAACTGAAATAACAAAGAAATAAAGTAAAAGCTCTTAGTATGTGCGTATTGATTGTTATTTTTTATTCCTATCGATATTTTTTCTGCTGATACTTAATACTATTTTACATACGTACATATATTTTTGGCTGTATGAGTGTAACACATTAGAATACTAAAAAAATGTCTTGGGCTCAGCAATGAAACGAAGAAGTTATTACATTAATGATTGTATATAAGTATAGTTGTATTAATGAAGTAAAGAAGTGTAGTAGACAAATATAATAGTAGATACAATATCCATGGTTGTCTTTTCTTTTCTTCGTGAAACTGAAACCTGAAAACTTCGAGTACCACAGAAGCACTTTACTCAGCAAAATTTGTTTTTGTTTCGGTTTAATGTATGATTTGATGATAAGTATTTTTTTTATTTTAAATCTCTGCAATGCAACTTTGAATACTACTAATGTATATTTGTAATGTGAAGATAAAAAATAGTCACTTTTGAGTCAGCTACACCAGTTTTAACCGTGGGTGTAAGACGCGACTAAGTATCTGGTGATTTGTGGTGATGTGGATAGCGATCATCAAACTCCTTAGTCAGCATTAATTCCCTTACTATTTAGTGCAGTTCAAAGTTGCTAAATAAGAACCATGATTTATTTTATAAGGTAATCATATTAATAGCCACACCCTCTGAACCTAAACACCGGACTACAGTAATTAAAATTACCGAACCTTAAACAAGTTCGAAGCAGTGTAGCAAACTGTATCAAACATAACAGTACAAAATCACAGATTTCTAAACTTGATACTAAAATAAACTTCAACCCGATTCTGTCAAGTAACACTAGTTCAACAGGCCGAAAGTGACAAAGTACTACTTAGAATTAAGACCCTGAATAAGGACCGTTTGATTAATAGGACTTCTAGTTTGAATTTAGAATAGAATGCTTTTGAAACGTGGGGCGGGTCATTCATAATTGTTTTAAACTAAATAGCGTAACAGTCAAACAATTGCAATAAATTTTAGCTTCTAAATTGTAAGTGTTAAGGTTTGAAATAAGAATTGTAGTTAGTGTCTGCCGGTCGTAGAGCGAAGGTCGTTGAAGGTTGGCGCGCTTTTCCGCGATCAACAACGCCAGATTATAAAATGGCGGCAGTCTTGGCGCGTGCGCAGAATACAGTTACATTTAGGTGAAATTAAAATACATTAAATAGACTAGTACTACTATTGCTGTGTAGTGTCGGAATAGAATAACACTACCCCATTTCTTCCGGTGGGTGAACGTAAGAGGCGACTAATGGATTTGGAGTTTTTAAGGGATTTTTGGGCGATGTGGTTGGAGATCCATCACCGAAAACCTTTATTTTACCGTCTTTTCCCCACTAAAATTTCCAAACGTGGCTGAGGAATTTCCAATTCCTAAGCTCTGGCTACCCCTTCTAGGGATTTATAGCCGTGAGCATATGTATGTATGTAAATAGACTAGATGGGAATTGTTACCATCCATCCAACGCTATATTAAATCTGTTTATAAGTATAAGGTGCATAGCAAAACAATATTATACGTAATTGAACTCACGCTTTTAGTTCCTTTGTAACAAAATATACTTAAATAGTTATAGCTAAAAAGAAGAAATTAAAATATTTCAGTGTGAACGAAATGCTAACCTATCGTATGCAAGGTCTGCTAGCACTGCTAGCCTAGCAGGTTACTTACGAGTACTTCCTTACAGCATAGAATAAACTGATATTCGAAGTTTGCACCCCGTTATTTTTGCCTGGTACAGCCCCAGTATAATCATTTGTAACTAAGACTCCCCTTATTTGTCTGAACTTTAATGTTCCGACGTAAATAGGCACATTTCTATTGAACTGTAACTTGTAGTTTTAATAAATGAACAAAAAAACATATCCGATATAACCCAACTGCGAAAAAGACAAAATCTTTGGCTTTTCTTATTCGGTTTCTTTTATAATTAGTTAACACTCACATGTACCCACCAAGGACAACACAAACGAAGCGTGATAACATACAATAAATACATACACTTAAACACCTGTGCATATAATAACTAGAGCGATTCTATAATAGCGCATCGATTGTGCAATTCGATTCAGAAGAATCGAATCGGTGTCGTTTTGATCACGAATTGATCTGCATAATGACAGACATGCGACTGCGCCGATCTTAGATTATTAGTTAAAAGCACCATGTTCGGAATAAGGAATTTGTTTTGTTGCCTAACCTTTCATGGAGTGATATTTTAGTATGTTACTTCATTTTCATTTTCTGGAATACGACGGCAATATTGGATAGTTAAAATACATTGAGATAATATTCACATTGCTATGCAATCTTCAATGGTTACAAATTCTGCTATTTCTAAAGAGTTTTTTTAAAGTGCATATTTATGCTTTGACAGTGCACTCATGTGATAGGGGGCAGGCCTATGGCCGTTTTTGTACGAATACACTGACACATGACTAAGTACAACTTAGCCAAAACCTGTGATTGGAGTGGATTTCCTCACGATATGACTTTAGAAAAGGCATATTGGTGTAACCCCAACCCGGAATTTGAACCCTCATCGTCTGCACGATAAGTGGTGTTCACCCAGTGAGCTATCACGGTTGCTATTGAAATATATATATTTAAATGATGCCGTCATCACAATATTATACTAACATCATCGCCACATCATACAATGTTCAATGGTTTGGTATTCGCATCTTGCGTAATTGCTTACAGCTAGAGAATGTTTACAAATATACCTATCAAAACATTTGTGTCAACATTTGTTGATAAAGCTGATTATTATTGTTTTAATGTTCACTGAATTTGGTCTTAATGTATCCTTCGTGGACGTTCTCTACTAAGATTACCATCCCATTGGTTCTACAAATACTTTCACCAATTTACTTATCCATCCTCTCTATGTGCCCAGATCATGTTAAAATTTCGTTTTTTATCTGCATCCAAAAATAGGAGAAAAAATAAACGGGTACGTATCAGAATCTTCATGAATGTACACGGAACTTACAAAGTGGCGATCGATAGTTTTTGCTTACCCCAATGGGAACTAATGACGTGAGCATATGTATGTATTTGAACTTGATTGGCATTTACTCTACCATCTTAACTTTTTTCTCTGTCGCTTTTACTTTTATAGGATAAGTTTAAAATATCTTAAAAAAATACCCGGTTGCGGCTAATATCGAGATCAAATGTTTAGTCTGCCAACCCACAATAGGCCAGGGTTGTTGGACTTTGGGTAAATCACCCTATTCAAGGTAAGATTGAACCTATTTGTACAACTTCAAATTATCTTCCGTAAAACACCTTTACTTTTTCTTTCTTATGTGTTAACTATATGAAATCTAAGTTGTGCAGTATCAGCTACGAGACGACTTAGAGCTATGCGGTTTTCAAGTAATTGGTGAGCAATATGGAGACTATCACTAAAAATATATAATATAATCGTATTTTTACACAACTTTTGTTACTCAACATCCAAATAAAAATTAAAGCCGAGTGTATGGATACAGTGTATCTAACTTTATAAGCCTACTGGGACTGTTACATCCGCGGGTACCTATTTTGATACCAAATTGTTACTTCGAAACCAGTTCGCCTACACTGAAATAATGTCACTGCTAATTTCATTTCAGGAACATTATCTTTAGAGATGAAATATTACCTATTGTTTGTTAATATAGTTCAATTTCATTTATGAATGATATACTTTCGTTTCTTCATGATTTATATTATGTACAAGGGGTGAGTCAAAACTTAAGAAACATAGACATGGAGCTTTAGTCATTATTCTTTTAAAAAACCGTAGTTCCAGTGACATACATATATATCCACGGCTATAAATCCCTTGAAGCGGTAGCCAGAGCTAGGGAATTAGAAATTCCTCAGCCACTTTTGGAAGTTGGGAAAAGATGGTGAAATAAAGGTTGTTCGTGATGGGTCTCCAATTTCCAGTGAGATGAATAAAAAGGCATATTAAGAATATTGGTGGATGCAGCAATATAAAAAAAGCGAGAAAGAAGGCCAAGAAAGTAATTTGATGGCGTAAGTACAATAGTTTTTCTTTTCATATGTTATTTTTTTTAAGACAGCATCCCGTTTCCGTATAAATTTTCACTCAATATCATCAACTCAATAAAAAAAAAACACTTGAATCCTGTTCCCTTAATTATCTATACTTATAATAAATCTGTAGAGTGGTCAATTCTTTACATGAAATATATTTTCAAAATAACTATCAGGGGATGATTAGGGATTGATACTGATGCCAAAAATGCAAATAGTAAAATTTTTGTCTGTCTGTCGGTTTGTAAGTTCCTTATGGAAACAAAAACTACTCGACGGATTTTAACGAAACTTGGCACAATTATTCTCCATACTCCTCGGCAGGTTATAGCATACTTTTCAGCAGAGTAGTGAAGGGGAATTGGGGGAAATTTTGGGAAAACGGGAGAAGTTACTCCATTTTTTAAGCTTCCGTCGCGTGTGCAGCCTTAAATGGTTAAACTTACATAGAAATCATGTATGACAAAAATATTTTTCATAAAATTATCTAAAAAAAATTTGCAACAGTATATGTCTCTTTTTTATGGTTGACTCACAAAAACACGTGTAATTCCTGATAGCTTAGCAGTTCGGAACATGCTGGTTATATTTGTTTACTCTTACGTTTGTAAAACTCTCACTCATCCCTAATTTAAAAAAGGGACAATATTACCTATTCAATAAAAAAAAATCATTCAAATTGGTAAGCCATCGCGCCCGTGACCAAAACCAAATCTTTACTAATTTACATATAACGTACTCAACACGTAATGATTTCTTTTTTAGATTTTTAAAAATACTTATTAGCGTTTTATTCCAAAATTTGGTATTAAACGAAAATATTGAACCGTTCATAAAAGCGCATTCAAAATCAACAAACTACACTGTTCAGGGAAAGCTATAAATTTAATAAATTGAAAACATTGCGCTAAATTTTACAATGCTTGAGCAGTGACTGAAGAAAGTAACCTCAGATTTTTAAAAAACAACTCTACCCGTGTGAAGCTGGGCCGATCCACTAGTATTGGAATAAATTCACTGTCTTTTATTGCTTCTCGTGTTAATGTAATTTTAATTGTAACGTTTTGAATGCACATAATAAATATTAAAATACTATGTGCTGACATTATAAGATCTGAAGTCTATAGTTATAAGAAGAAGGCTTCTATGATGTATCTAAACGTGTAATGGTGGTAGTTGATCATAAAGTAGTCGATGATTTATAGGATGACAATTATTTATATTTGAGAAATAAATGTTTCTACTAAGTTAATTGCTAGGGTTTCTTTGATTTTGAAATTAGTGTTTGATATATTTGGAAGCTTATTAGATGTATTTCCCTAAAACTCCTAAAAGTCACAGAGGAATACAATATTATGTTGGCAAATGGCGTTTCCATGGCCTTAAAATTAAAAACAAAGAAATAGCTGGATAAAAGTTTCATTAATGCAGGTCACATTACTATTGTACACTACTGGATACACCAGAGTATTTTTGTATAACTTAAACAGTTTTTTTTATGTTTCAAGAGTCTTTTTAAAAACATCACAATAAAGCCATATGGATGATAATTCTTCGTTTTTTTTTGTGATTTAGCTGAAATAACATAATAAAGTTCAAACCTAATTCAAAAAACCCCCTAGGCTAAGCTAAACCACTTAATTTTGTCTCCAAAAACCGTCAACTAACAGTCACCCCACACGTACCAACTAGCTATCAAGCGGAACAATTAGCGCTACACAATCTCTAATTACAATCGGATCTAGCGAAGCTGTTTATGAAGCGTCCTGCCGCTCTCCGCTATGTAATTGTTCACTAATTGTTACCGTCTCTGACTGCCATAACATTGTTTACTATTTTATGGTAGCTGTACAGTGTACACCTTGCAATGGGAGTGACGATGTATGGTCGCCGGTCACACTTACCTGGAACAAACAAAAGAGAACATCTTATTAGTAATTTAAATTTAATACTTTATTTTAGTATTAAAAATATGGTTTTCTGTTTAAAATCCAACCAATCCAAATTATTCATAAGTAATAATATCATTCTAATTATGTTGTATCACAAAGCATTCTATTAAAAAACTAAAGTCGAAAGCTCTTGTAATGATCTATGAAAAAGAGTACACAGGACCTTATATTGGGAAGGTAATAAATCAATTAAATGAAAATATACGTAATTAATGAACTTATTAATTTTACCTGAAAGAAACATTACTTTGCTGATTGCCATAAAATTAATCATCGACATCCATAGGGTTGAAGACAACTTCTAAAAGCCGATAGTCAACAAAATTTAAAATAAATTCGTGTCTGTGTATTCAATTAACTTTGTCTACGTCTACATACGTATTTTAGTTAAAGTACTAATATTGCATTTAATAACTTAACAACCCTGTAACTGAACGGTCAAGACTATTTGAAGTTCCGTTTAAACGAAGTTAACAAAAATAGCACTAAAATTAAGTATATTTTTGCTAATTATTAATTCATCTTTTCTTTTTAACTTAAAACAAACTCTTTAATCTCTAATGAAGTTACATTTAGTATGTTTCACAATCCCTTCCCAGAGTGTAAAAGACATAAACGGGTATTCAATGACTTAGATGAAATATCGTCAACACAAAGCTTAAAAGCTCAACTACTCTCTCTACGATGTTATTAAAACTTAATAAAAATCCATACTACTAGGCAAAAGGCTTAAAAAACAACAAATAAATGTTGTAATTTAAACAAGATCCATCGGAATACAATAATAAAACTACTCAAACAAGCGAAGTGTTTTACTATAAATTGTAATAAGCTCTATTATCCAAATGTCTTATTTATATAATGCCAACAAAACTCCTATTTTATTGAAACTTAGCATTATTTGTTACGTATTTACTGCAAAATATTATTATTAAATCGACGTGAATAAGCATTGCCACTTATTATAATGCGATAAGTATATAAAATGCACAAAATATTTGTATTTTAATGCGCCCAGTTTTCTCGAGGCAATAATTTGGACAAGTTTCCGATATTGACAGCTCTCTGCTCACCCACACAGCTTTATGTGGCCTTAGTTTGCATTAAATAAAGCGGTCTTTATAACTAAGGCCATAAAGGTTATTATAACGAATAGGAAGGCTAAGTTGGATCGGTAATTTGTTACAATTGCCAGTTAAGCTTATGTCTTCGAGCGAAATTTAAACAGAGATTTTGTGATATTAAACAGGACTATCTTGAATTTGTGGTTTTTGCGTTGTTCAATAAAAAACATGTAAGAAAAGCCATTTTAAGTACTTAGGTTTTTCTGTGTATTTAATTTTAATTTGAAGTTGGGAAGTCCAAAGTGGTGAGCGATAGTCTCTGCCTACCCTAATTAGAACTGAGTATACATGTTTATGTATATATGTATAACTTTATTAAACTGGTTGCGTCAATATGTAGGAGAAACATAACAAAATTAATATGACATTTATGACCTGTTAAACTTTTAAAATGGCATAAGGTACCTTACATCTTACCTTTTATCACTTGGGTGTTTAACCTTCCACAATTCTATCCTATAAGTACAATTTAAATTTACCTATTGAGTTGTTGCATAAGTTATCTACATAATAAATCCGCGTGTTTTACGCTTTTAAATTTATTTTGTCCGACGTTGGAATACAAAGAATTAGCATATGTGCAAATAGTTTTTTTGGGTATGTACAGACATATTCTCACGCCTTTAAATCCCTAAAAGAGGTTGCTAGAGCTTTGGAATAAGACATTCCTTAGCCACTTTTGGAAGTTGAGTGGGGAAAATATGGTATTAATAAATAATTGTTGGTGATGGGTCTCCAACCTTATCGCACAAGAATCACTCAATATCACCACGGGTAGAAATGGGATAGTGATATTCTAAACCGACAGTATACAGCACAGGGTATACCTAAAATGTATATTGAGATACGCGTAATAAATTTCGGCAATGCAAATATCAACCCCTAACTATCCATCCGTACAGTAATATATTGTAAAGATCATTTAACTACATAGTAACTGTATTGAAACAGAACTTACCCGAATGGAATAATTCGCCAAATCACGAAAGTTTTTGATTATTAATTTTATTTTATCTTATTTTTAAAATCCTAAATGCAAAAACTTTAAGAATGTGACATTATCCAAGACAATAATGATAAGTACAATATATTAATACAAAACGTTGTGCCGGTATGTACAGTCAAACAAGAAACGAGATTTTAAATACATCCAGTATAACATGAACTCTCTGTAATATTGAATCTTGGATGAATTAAGTTCAAATTATACTGGTAATATCCATTTTGATGCGAGCTTGACTGTACATGACGTACTTATATCAGCCGAGGAAGATAAAGCAGAACTGCACTTACGCAGAACTTGTATTTATAGTCCGCGTCCAGTTAATAATAACAATATTTGATTTCTGACTAAATAAACGGAATAATAACTTTTATTAACCGTTTAGTTAATAGTCGGATACTATACTACTATACCAGTATCCCATTGCAGTAATAATATATTTTTTTGGGATTGTAGTTCATCAACTATCATAAATGATTATCTATGTTGTTTTACTTTCATCTTTCACGAGTTACTGAGAAATTGATGATATTAACATAAATAACACTTAGTTTGCTCGTTGGTATACAATTAAATGGCAATGGCAACGAATGGTGAACGGCGGCTAGACTTCATTAGATTTATTATGGTAGTATCAAAAACAGTTACTGTTATAAAATATTTTAATATAAAAATCAATATTAAATTAAATCACAATAAATACTATAGATACGACCCGATAGTGGAATGTGCTACAGTTTAAATGAGCTTGCGCGGGAGTCGAACCGGTCGTAGCCGGCTGCAGGCTTCGGCGAAAGGCCGCCAATGATTTATACGTAAAATACAAAACCTGAACCAACAGGTCACGCAACCGCCAAAACTGGAGCACAATTTCACAACGGCCATGTCATCTGAGGGCGAATTTTATCAGACCGCCTTGCTGCATATACAAACTCTTTTCTTTAGAACTTTTTATCTTGATTAAAAATAAATTGCCCGACAGCGCGGGAATGTTTGAAACGGTCATTTGGTTTTGTTTTGACTCCCGTTGAGGCTTTATCTTTATCAGTTTTTATCTTGCTTTTCGTGTTTCAGGATTATGCCGGATGCTTTTACTTAATTTAAATTCTGCATATATCTTAACGCATTTTCTACAATATGACTGATGAATTAAGTGGCTAATAAAATAAAAATGGAAGGATTTGAAACTTTGTGCCTTTTAAAATTTATATTAAATAAATAATTCTATTGGAATTGGTTACAATCAATATTGTAACATCATTTTATATTAATATGTTTTTTATTCAATTGTGTATTTTTCATTGAGTTGTCAAGAGTTACTTAAGTTATCATTGAGTGGATGTTAATAGTAGTAATGAGTTTTTAATAGTGATATTCTGGAAGCACTGTTATATTTTAAATATTTATATAATGAACAATTTGCAATTAATACAATATTACTTTGTCCATTTCCAACATATGAAATATTTACTAATATTACACGAACGGAAATATTAAAAAAAACTGCATAATGCAGTACATAATCTTCTATTATTTAATCTTTAAATCTACTGCTGTTACATAGTATAAATGTAATATTTAAAAAAACATACATACATACATACATATACTCACGGCTATAAATCCCTAGATGGGGTAGTCAGAGCTAAGGAATCAGAAATTCCTCAGCCACTTTTGGAAAGTTAAGTAGGGAAAAGATGGTAAAATAAAGGTTGTTGGTGATGGGTCTCCAACCACATCGCCCAAAAATCCCTTTAAAGCCCCAATACCGTTAGTCGCCTCTTACGTACACCCGCCGGAAGAATTGGGTTAAAAAAAATATAGTTTAAATCAAATGTTCATGCCAAATGGGGTTGGCAGATGTACTGATACTTCCAAACATTACGTGTCATTTAAATCTGATATTTAGAGTACCCACATTTTTTTGCTAGGACAGAGTACTCACGTCGTCAGGGCCAGGTCTATTGCCGTTTGGTATGAATACACTGTCACATGACTAAGTACAACTATGTAGGTTTCCTCATGAGGTTTTCCCTCATCGTATACAACCATGATGAATTAACCACACATATGAGTTTAGAAAAAACACATTGGACTGGGCCCGACTCAGGGATCGAACCGAGGTCTGTTTGCATGACGGACGGGAGTTACTGTCCATTGAGCTATTGAAGGTCTGGTTGAAAAAATATTACATGAAAAAGTTTATAATACTCAGACTTTTTTACCTAAGAATCTTCATACATGCATTATGCCATTGATCCAATTTAAACCCTGGGAAAACTGAAGAACCCGCGTTCAGGACAATACTCAATGCAAATTCTGTCATCTTATTCAGAATAGAGGTGGTATATCAGTGGAAAATATGTATGATTTGAAAATCACATTGTTCTTATTGGTCCATCAATCGCGCATGCGCAGTGCCCACCAGCCGAGGGTATATATTGTACTCAGCGATAACATCTGGTGCAGTCGCACCGCGGCAGCCATGGTATTATCTTGATCAGGAGCCTCGTAACAGCTAGACGGCGGTCGTTCCATACAAATTGTATGGCGTATTTACTGCTCCTTTTGGGCATAGTTAACCTTATAGTTTTCTTGTACTGTGTTCTCAGCTGCTAATGGGGCCGATTCATCGTGTCAATGGTGTGAGAGCTGCGTAAATGGGTTCCGCAGTCGATACTAGACCGAGATACGTTCCGTCTTCTACGCCGGAATGGTTGTTACAATAAGTCTTGCGACTTTCATTGGCTTTGTTGATTCAATCTGTATTTACTTGCTCCGCGATATTTGAATTGAATGACTGTTAATAAACGATCGATATTTTCATGAGCTAAAGTTTTATTTCATATTGGAATAAAGTAAGGTCACAAATAATTATTGTTTAGTAAGTTACGAGTATATCTGTAATGTTAGTAATATTATAAATTATTTCAATTTTTAAAATACATGTGATAAGCCTATAAATGGTGTATGTATTTGATATGTGTCTTTTCAATTCAAGTACTTTTTAAGATTTTTTACTATTTTCACTGTTGGCAATCCATACTAAATAAATAAACAAAAAATAGTTTTTTTTTTCAACTACCTTAATAGAATTAATAGTAACGTTAAGGATGTTTGTTTTTCTAATAGCAACGATGAAAAATTCCTGCCTTCAATGTACACTTTTTTTACAGTGACTGTGTACATAAATAGTAGTAGTGCTAGTATCCACATACTGAATGTGGATTACTAGACTTAGCTGCCACACTTTTTTCGGAGACTGTGTATCTACCACTAGGTAATGTATCTATCACCGAAAAAAAGTGTGGCAGCTAAACAAGGCAAAGAAACAAGCCTGAGCTCAAGAGACAAAACATCAGCAACTTTTGGAAGTTTAGTGTAGACAATATTGTATATTAAAGAATTATTGCCAATGGGTCTTCTGTCTTCTGTCAATTTGCTGTGTAGTGTCGGCTTAGAATAGCACTACCCCTTTTCTTCCGGTGGGTGTACGTAAGAGGCAACTAACGGTATTGGGGCTTTTAAGGGATTTTTGGGCGATGTGGTTGGAGACCCATCACCAACAACCTTTATTTTACCATCTTCTCCCCACGCAACTTCCAAAAGTGGCTGAGGAATTTCTAATTCCTTAGCTCTGGCTACCCCTTCTAGGGATTTATAGCCGTGAGTATATGTGTGTATGTGTCTTCAATGGGTCTTCCGCCTCATTGCCCAAAACTGACTGAAAAGCCCCAAAACCCTTAGTTGTCTATTATAATACCCTCATTAAGAATTCAGTCGTACTCTGTGGTCTAGTAATCCTCAATATTTCTATTTCTTTGGTAACTTATACCTACTTATAATAAATAAAAAAAATTTAAGAATAGAAATCTGCAACTTTCAGAAGAAATGTAAGGTATTTGTCACGACGCGACATTCCATAAAGGGTGGGCTGTGATTGATTAAACCTGAGATGTTAAAAAATAATACAAAATTTCTGAATCTGTTGCGGTCTAAAAGCATACGAAAAAATATATTTATTAAATTAATTAATACTAACGTGAATAATAGTACTAAATATCTGTTTTTAGCTAAAAATGCCAAAAAACAAAAATATCGTACCTTTAAAAAAATATGAGTTTTAGCACGCATAGTTCCTTTACCATTATAACAACAGACAAGTGAACCTATAATAATACGTTATTCATTTTTTTATTGATATCTGAAAAAGAATGAAATTGGATACGACACATCGTAAATATTCTGAGTTCCTGTCCTATCATTCTGACCCAACAACAAGTTATACAAAGTCCTAGGTCCCTTGGAATTATTTTTAGATTGAATATAGGCAGCAGTACTTTTCCAAAACGTCACAACACCGCAAGGGGGTGATACCTCAAGAACACAATCAAGGAAGATTTTCGATATTAAACCATGCATAAAAGATATGACAAATATCAACGGAGCACAAAATTTGTCAGGATCGTACAAAATTGCAATCGATAATCTCAATAAACAGTTTATTCCTCACACACAGACCCGTTTCAACTCAACGGGTTTTTGTTAACCCGGCCCTACTCTGTAGGTCTCGATGTAAAGGTTATCCGAAGTGTAATACAAACACCTAGTTGTCAGAAGGTGCGGAGATCGAACATGTGATCGAATCTGATGCAGCGAAGGTTGCGGGAGGCTGATCAAAGAGGAACCGGCATTAAGCACTTCGGCACTCGCCTGTCCAAACTTGATTTGTGGTGTAAGTGAGGGCGAGAAGCGAGACTTATTAGTTGAAGAGATTTTTAATTTGTAACTGTTCTGTATGCAGTATCTTTTTACTTATTGTTTTTTACTTAATGCTTGGATATGTACACACAATCCGATATGGATGTGTACACACAAATAAGTCAACCAAATTTTTTTTATTCGTTTTTCTGTTTGCTTTGTCTAAACTCTGAAACGATTTAACAGATTTTGACAGAACTTTTACTGGTTGATTAATTAAGAAATAACTTAAGGTTCCTTTTTTTTGCTGTGTAGTGTCGGCTTAGAATAGCACTACCCCTTTTCTTCCGGTGGGTGTACTTTAGAGGCGACTAACGGTATTAGGGCTTTTTAAGGGATTTTCGGGCGATGCGGTTGGAGACCCATCACCAACAACCTTTATTTTACCATCTTTTCCCCACGCAACTTCCATAAGTGGCTGAAGAATTTCTAATTCCTTAGCTCTGGCTACCCCTTCTAGGGATTTATAGCCGTAAGTATATGTATGTAGGTGTGTATGTTAAGGATCCTTTTTTCATTTTCTGTTACATAAAATATAATTGAAACGCTGACAATCCCGTTCAATTTATCACACCTTTGTCACCTAGTGTTTCGAGTGACACTGCATTAACGTGATAGGGGGCAGACTCATCGCCATTTTGTAGGAATACCCTGTCATAAGACTAAGTAGAACTTCATCCACCCAGTTGACTTAAGAGAAATCACATAGTTGTCGAGCCAACTCAAATTTAGTTCCCGCATCTCCTCTATAAGAAGCAGTGGTATGCTCACTGCGATATCAAGGTTTTATACATAGAATATTGCTGTGTAGTGTCGGCTTAGAATAACACTACCCCATTTCTACCCGTGGGTGATCGTAAGAGGCGACTAAGGGTATAGGGGCTTTTTAAGTGATTTTTGGGCGATGTGGTTGGAGACCCGTCACCAAAAACATTTATTATTACCATCTTTTCCCCAATCAACTTCCAAAAGTGGCTGAAGAATTTCTCATTCCAAAGCTCTGGCTACCCCGTTAAGGGATTTATAGCCGTGAGTATATGTATGTATAATAAAGGTATATTTAATTCAACATGAGCGTATAACTTGCACCAACAACCTTAGAAAGGAAGGGCGAGCGGTCGCCCGGAGGCTTTAAAACTGAAAATGCTACACTTTCAAACCGATAGCAGATCGAAGGGCAGCGGTCAGGGAAGAGAGAGGCACAACAAGGCCACTTAATTAAGTTTTAAAATCATTTCGCTCCAATTTAAAGTTCCGCGTCTTCGAAATCAGAGAAAGGTAACCGACGGTCGTTTATGTATCGTTGAAACATATATTGTTGTTATTGTTTGAATTGCTCTTGTATTTTACAAATAAAATTACTTTTGTCATATTACAAGAGTATGTACTTAGTTCTGACAGCTTTTAATGGAAACGTTTAACGTATTATGAAATTACTACTGTGCATTTTTAACCGACTTCAAAATAGGAGTGTTCTCAATTCAACCGTATATAAAAAAAAAAATGTTTTTTCGCCGATTACTTCGCCATTTATAAACCGATTTTGATTCTTATTTTTTTATTCGAAAAAAGAAACTTCCGGATTGGTACCATGGAGGATATCAGGGTCTGATGATGGGATCCTGGAGAAATGGAGGGTAACCCTGAAATTTTATAGGCAAATGTACCGCGTTTTACATATTTTCTCAACTTATATTGGCATTTGCTTCTGAAAATCATATTGAAATCATACTGATGATGGAAGGTGTGGGTCCTCAATCACTAGGAGTTAGAAAACAATTCTTTCAACATTCGATATAGATTTATACTCCTCTTCGTAGCTTTTATGAAGAGTAGTACAGGTTCACTAAACATTTCTTTTGTTATGTTATTGTTACCGAGAAAGTACCATGAGACCAGGATCTGATGATGGCATCCCAGGAAATCGAGGGGACTGTCGAAACTCACAATCATGTGACAGTGTATTTGTTCAAAACACCGATAGGCCTGCCCTGTATAACGTGAGAACACTGTCTAAGCAAATCGTGGGTACTCTGAACAACAGGTGACAATGTCACGTGATATTCAGAAGTATTACTACCTCTGCAAACCCCTTCGGGGATATTCGGCGTGAACTTTTGAGTCTTTCTTGAGATGTAGAATTGTAGACCATCGCCTTTCGAGGGATTTCAAGAACAATGTAAAGTTACATATGGTTGAGCCTATTTATATCGTACAATAATAGAAATACCGGAAATACGAAGAATAATACAGTAAACGTCGCTTCCTTATCCGAGAGGCATCTTTGCCAGGTCTACCCATCCCTAAAACTCGTAAAATAAAATAATTTTTAACAAAAAGAAAACCGACTTCATAGTTAGAAAAACAACCGAAAATAAACAATCTAGTTCTAAAATCTACGAAATAAGCTTTTTGATTGAATATGAGTACTGGGATTAAACCTTAGCAATTTCTTAATTCCACACGCGTCAGTTCAACCTACCTAAATATTAAAATTTTCTTAAATTAATTTTTGAGTCGGTGCCAGTGAAACAAAAGTAAATTCACCCTACTATCTATCTCTGATTATTACTATCTAAACAATATACGTGGGACACTCAGAAAATTTTGCGAAAATAAAAAAAATGTTCTATGGGTAAAAATGTTATTATTAAATCTTTTCAAAGTACTCTCCACCAGCATCTATACAAAGTTTCATACGTCTAAACCAGTTTTCGAAACACTTTTTCCAGTCCGCCGCAGACACCTCATTTACAGCCCGCTGAAACGCTGACAGCGCATCTTCCGGCGATGAAAATTGTATCCCTTTGAGTTGATTTTTTATTTTAGGGAATAAAAAGAAGTCACACGGTGCCAGGTCAGGGCTGTTAGGAGAGTGACCCAAGAGTTTGACCGGGGCATGTTGTTCAGGAAGTCCGTCGTTTTGAGCGCGGTGTGAGCGGGCGCGTTGTCGTGGTGAAGCAGTAACTGAGAAAACTACTGGCAAGCATTTAGTAGTATACCAGTCTGCGTTAATACTTCTTTGATCTTGTAAAGGAATTGACACCAAATAACCAGTCATATTGAAAAACTTGCGATCAAAATCTTCCCACCGCTTCTAGATCTCTTCACTTTGGTAGGGGTCGCTTCGTTTTGAAATACCCAAACCATCGACTGGCGCTTCGTTTCTGGATCGTATTGATAAATCCAGGACTCATCACCTGTAACAATGTCGTAAACATGCCAAGACGAGCCAGCATCAAATTTATTAATCATATCACGACACCATTCCACCCGGGCCTGTTTCTGTACCTCGGTGAGGTTGTGTGGCACCCAGCGTGAAACTATCCTCCTTACGTGAAGATTTTCGTGTAAAATCTCATGAACGCTTCCCGATCCAATCTGCATAATGTGTTGAATCTCTAGATATGTTATTCGCCTATTGTCATGAATTAAATTTTTCACTATCTCCACGTTTTCATCCGTAACAGCCGTTAGAGGGCGACCACTTCTTTCTTCATCCCGCAAAATTAATCGACCACGCTTGAATTCGTTATACCAACGATACACGGTTGCCTTGGAAGGCCCTTCATCCATAAACGCCATTTGAAATCTATCGTATGATTCGTCTGGTTTTAAGCGACATTTGAAATCGTAAAAAATCATAGCGCGAAAATGTTCCCCGCTCAGATTCATTTTTCAGTAAGACACGACAATTTAAAATAGCTCGTAAAAAATAAAGAGGGAAATTTTAAAATTGGAACGTATCTTTTTTTATTTATAAAGACTCATATTTTCAGTATACATTACAACCGGCCAGTGTTTCATACATTAAAACCTTTTTTCGCAATACTTTCTGAGTGGCCTGGTATATTTATATATCGCATAACGTTTTAAATGGTAATAAGTACTAAAATCAATTTACCTTTATTTAATTTACAACTACAAGGTATCCTACATTGTACATGTATATGAAGTGCGAAATACACACTTATTGTTATCAGTCATCAATTCATCACGCAGGCTGGCACCGGCTCACAAATTAATTTAAGAGAATTTTAAGATTTAGGTAGGTTGAACTGACGCGTGTGGAATAAAGAAACTGCTAAGGTATTAATCACAGAGTACTCATATTCAATTAAAAAACTTATTTCGTACTTTTTAGTACTAGATTGTTTATTTTCGGTTGTTATTCCAACTATGAAGTCGGTTATCTTTTTGTAAAAAAATATTTTATTGGACATCCAACTGACTTGTATGTAGTTGCACTGACAGATTTTAAGCTGTATGTACTAAAGAGCACAAGAGGCTTTTTCCTCCTGAACATTACGTAACTTTGAGTTCAAGTGTTTAGATTATCAATTATTAGTCTTGACAGAAGAACTTTTTGAGAAACTTATTTCTGGTTAGGTAAGCTATAAACAGCCAGTATGTCAAATGCCAAAATGTGTCGAAACCATAAAAAACATTAGTTAGCATTACTTTAGGCAGTTCGGATAAAATAATTACACATTTGACTAGACAAACCAAAAGTTCTTGTTTCGCTAGAAGTTCTTATATCGGAGATTTAGGTTTACCCCTACCCATACTACGTCGTCAATTCTTTACCGCCATAACCAAAGCTCGTCAATTCAGCAGCCAATGCACAGCCAATTGACACTAAAGTTTCACAATCGTTTAGCTATGTTATTTACTCCGATTTCCTATGTATTTGCTCATGTTGAATTTGGTTATAATTAAATAATAAGATGTCAAACAAGCTAGCCATCTTGTTGAACCTCATGATTTAATATTTTGTTTTATTAGTTTATTGTTTGGGGTTTTACCTAGGAAATATCTCATGGTGTAGGTATATTTAAGAATGTATGTATATCTGCAAGTACTTTTCCAACAAAAAAGTATACTAGCACAGACATGTATTTGAATAGATGCCGCAAGTGCATGTACTTCGCGTGTAAAAACTGAGTAAAATTATCTTAGTTTATCGCCATTTGATTGAGTCCGTGCTCGAACGTTCTCGGTGACAGATGTCAAGCTAAATATAAAAAATGCCTAATTGTGCCGTATTGAGTTGCAAATACTATTTAAATAAAGCGGGACTAATTAATAGAAAGATTTCCTTTCATCGGTAGGTCACTTTATTATTAGATTATGTGGTTTTTATTGCAAATCAATTATTTCGTGTTCGTTGTGGTTTTACACTGAAAAACTTTTAAACGAGTGTGTATCGCTTAATTTATAATACATTGCCGCTTTTAGTTACAAAGCTATCTAGTATGGCTTGTCTATTAAAACACGCAATGAACATCAAAATGAACGATATTTTCACCTGTCAATCTGCTACACGGTACTGTAGCTATTGTCATATTTCTGTCATTTTAAGCAAAATGTGTTGTACCTACACAGATAGTTGTATTCGATTCTAATTCTAATCGATTTTGGGAACAGAGAAATGATAATATTCGCGATGGATGTTCCATGTATCTAAAATATTTTTATTACACAATGTTTCTGTTAAATAATTAATTGGAATACTCTTGTTTTAACTTTGTTTTTATTTTAGTTACAAGTTTTTCTCTAAGCTACATTTCTTAACGTGTGGTATGTGTCAGTCTTTATTTACTTCCTTCCTTCACTCAGTGTTGCCAATATAAATGTACATATATACACGAACACGCCTCCTTACATAAGTTCAAAGCTTCTTAAGTACTACAGTAATTATAATCAATTAGGGAACTATACTCCTTTAAATTTAGCATTTTTAAGTTAGTGAATTTAAAATATTTATTTCTAAATATTTAGAAATAAAATATTTGTTTTTTTTTTTCAAATCCGAATTAGTTCTGGGTTGTATTATATTTTGTCATAGCGCCTTCTACTGGCTTTCCTTTTTGTAGATAAAATTTCTTCTCGGGGTTTTTTAAATCATTTTGTAACTTTCCGAGAACAAATTATTAAAACTAGTTAATTAGGTAGGTTATCAATAAGGACAAGTTATTATAATAATAAAGGCTACTGAACTACTCACTGACTAACTGACTCATTAACTCACTGATTTAGATCTTTGTTCTCCGAGAAAATGTAGTAGTGGAAAATAATGTAGGAAGAGTTGCTCAGAATAAAAATGAGACCATGAGAAAATAGCGTTATTAAAAAACAGGTATAATTCTAGATTTATCATTCTTCTGTCAATTTATCATTCGTCTGTCGATGCACTCGAATATAATCGATTGAAATGTACGCACTGACGGGGAGTCCCATCACTAAATTGCTCATGTGACGTCACAGTAGGTGGAAAAATAATGGCACGCTTGGTTTCTATACAAGAAATGACACTTGCGTTATCTATTCAAATACAGCTCTGTGTATACTAGTCAAAAAACAATTATGTATATATTCACGTTTACTTAATCTTAATATGAACCGACCTTAAAAGTTGGTTATCGGCTCATTAAAGTAATGGACGGATCATAGCACGACTCGAAGTCTGAAAGGTGAACCAGTTTGAAACAGTAATTTTATATAAATGCTACCGTAAATTTGCTCTAAATTACCTGTTGACATCTTGGGAGAATTGCTACTGAATTTAAGGCAATATTTAACTAGTATGCAATTGTCCGAAAGAATTAATCGGATACAAACGAAGAATTAAATAAATAAGATACACAACCAGGTTGCAATTAAGATTAATAAATAAAAGAAATGGTTGGGTCTCAAAGTTATAGAATACATATAAAAATCGAATGTAGAATGCAAAAATGTAAGCAAGGGGCTCCCGTTTTACTTTATAGGTCCGGTCTTTTTTTGTAAATGCACATATATGTAAGACATCTAAATCTAGGCTTTAATGATAGGTTAACAGACTACACAAAATTCCACACCTCAAAACCTCACCGTACCGTCACAATTACAAAACCGTAGCCCAAAACAAAGCAACACAAAAACAATATCAATATAATCTTGTCAATTGTAGAAAATGTATTGAAATATCTATATTTTATAAGCAGCAGTGGCCTACCGCCCCCGCCCTCCAGTGACATTACAATGGCACCAGCGCCCACGCTACCTGCGTAATCTACATCGCGGTATGAAAGAATTACGGATCGACTCTTTAGGAGTTAGTGCTGCTAATTTCGAACCTGTCAATGATTTGTTTGGCTCTGTGAAATGGATAGGTTTACAATGTCTAGTAAGGTGCTTTGGTAGATGGAAGTTGGTTTGTTGGGATCGAGCTGTGCTATTTACTTTTTGAAAAGGAGCTGATGAATTGGTGATTCTTTAGCTCTATTTGATCAGAATCATAGCTGTATGTGTATTCTCATCATATAAATCGTAAAGGATACGTTTTATACAAACAATATCAACGTTTCAAAGAAGAAACAATAAATAAATGAGAAACACATATATTCGCTGAGCTAACAAAGAGTTACATACATGCATGTAATCACGGCTATAAATTGCAAAAAGCTTTAGAATTAGTAATTTCTCAGCTACTTTTAGAGCAATTAATTAATTTTAAGGTGTGTAGTGTCGGCTTAGAATAGCACTACCCCATTTCTTCCGGTGGTGGGTGTACTTAAGAAGCGACTAACGGTATTGGAACTTTTAAGAAATTTTTGGGCGATGTGGTTGGAGACCCATCACAAAAACCTTTATTTTACCATCTTTTCCCCACTCGACTTCCAAAAGTGGCTGAGGAATTTATAATTCTTTAGCTCTGGCTACCCCTTCTAGGGATCTATAGCCGTAAGTATATGTATGTATTTATGTTTCAGAATATTTTTGGGAAGTATCTACTACTTACCGTTATTGGAGTTGACGTGCACATTGCAACTTCTTTGGGGGTCACCTGTAACCAAATTAAATTAACTATAGGAAATATGAATTCAGATGATCATTACTATTTTAATTTCCTCCTTTTTATAAATCATGTCAAAGGAACAGGGATTTCAGTACCATATTTGCAACGAGCATTTCGCGAGCGCACGATTTTAAATGGATATGTCAGGCTTGTAAAAAATGCTTAAAAAGTGCAATTTTAAAATGAGAATGATGCAGAATATAAATTTTTCAATATTTGATTCCCTTCTAAGATGTGGTTAAATTGACTGTCTAAAAATTTAAGTTAGATCATTTAAATCAATAAAAAAAATGATTTTAGACGCTTTCCAATAAAATTTATGATCCGCGAATCGTTTATGCCATTTTTGAAAATGGCAATTAATACTATAAGATATGAAAACAAACACTTCATTTTTAAATTCCGGTAGTTTTAAATAAAACAGTTTTTAGTTCAAATATAAATTACTTAAAAAGGCAGGCGTCCTAATTGTTCAGAACAAAAGAGCATGCATGAAAACATTGATTTAAATATAGTCGATGCTCGAGAAGTTTGCCAGGATCGTACAAAGTGGCGATCGATTGTCTCTGCCTACCCCAACTGGAAATAACGGCATGAGACCGCGTATGGTATTTAATTGTAAAAGTGATTTTCTTCCTAATATTTAATTTAAAATGTGCATTAGATAGTTTTCTATTCTGAACTAGATAATAGAAATGTTACACGCATCGATTTATCCTCAAACTAGTACAACTTAATGACTTGTATTAGGTATACTAACTTGACGATATATATACATATCGTACAACTCACTTACTTACTCACGGCAATAAATCCCTAGCAGGGGTAGCCAGAGCTTGAGAATAAGAAATTCCTCAGCCAATTTTGGAAGTTGAGGTGGGAAAAGATAGTAAAATAAACGATATACTCGTATTTAATACAGATAACATACATACATATACTACATAAACTCACGGCTATAAATCCCTAGAAGGGGTAGCCAGAGCTAAGGAATTACAAATTTCTCAGCCACTTTTGGAAGTTGAGTGGGGAAAAGATGGTAGAATAAAGGTTGTTGGTGATGAGTCTCCAACCGCATCGCCCAAAAATCCCTTAAAAGCCCCAATACCGTTAGTCGTCTTTTACGTACACCCACCGGAAGAAATGGGGTAGTGCTATTCTAAGCCGACACTACACAGCAATCAATAGATAGATAGATAGATAACTCGTTTATTTATGTTAACATAACACCATACAATATAAAAAACAATACAAAAAGTGAAAAAACAATATTTTGACCTAAAGATTAGTGCTATGGTAACACAAACTAGGTCCTAACTCAGCGCTTGAGATTGCCAAGTGGCAAAACACTGGTTTTCAGTTAAGGCCTACACTCCACTACACATAATTCAATAATATATAAACAAAACATCTGTGTCTGCCACATTTGAAGCAAAATAAATAAATAATAAAGGAAAGGACAATGAAAAAACCAAGCTGTACATTTATACGTAAGTATATTATTATTGATTTGTTTACTGGAAGTTTACTTGCATGTGTGATAAAGTCTTTGAGATATTAATTTTTTTTGTTTATTCAGAATTTTGTACTGTTTTTTGAAATTAAATTTATTTGATATTTCACGCATTGGTGGAGGAATATTATTCCAACACTTAGTTGCATTATAACGAAAACTTCCAGTAAAAGCTACAGTACGATGATGGATCAGTGATAAAGGTGGGAGCAGGCTACAAACACAGTAGAAGGTTCCAAATGATGAATACTTCAATTTGTTAAAAAGATATTCTGGGCATTTGGACTTCATTACATCAAACATTAATGAAGCCATATGTAAGCGCCTACGGGATTCCATGTTAAGTGTAGAAGAACTATTCAGGTAAGGTGAGATATGACAACGTGGCGGTATACTATGGGAAAATCTATAGCAAGCATTTTGGGTTCGCTGAATCTGACGTTTTGACGTTGCTAAAAGACGTGGCCTGGGGCCCAATTCTACAATTTTAAGAAACGTCACCGTTTTGATACAGTCTGTAGGTCAAATAAGTACAATACTGTATCTCTATTTTTAGTCGTTACAACGTAATCGGTTCTATTACCTTAGCTGCCGGAGCATGGTTTTGTCAATTTTGACAGTCCAAATCAGTCATTTATTCATTCTTTAATAAGTCAAATAAGTGTTGTCATTTCAGTGATCTTAAAAATCTACCGCAAAAACTGTACCTATTTCTGTACCATCGCCCAAGACTAAAGAAATATCATTTAAATTTTATGTACAGTTTATAAGTACTTTCTGCTAGAAGATTCGACCGAAATATTTTATTATAGGTTAATTCTTTACATGGGTGTCGTAAGAGGCGAATAAGGGTATGGGGCTTTTTAAAGTGACTTTTAGGCGATGCGGTTGAAGACCCATCACCAACGATACTTTATTTCTACCATCATCTCCCATATCAACTTCCAAATGTGGCTGAGGAGTTTTTAGCTCTAAAGCTGTGGCTACCCCTTTTTAAGGATTTTTGGCCGTGAGTATATGTATAGCAAAATTAAAAACCTGTAACAATGTACCTACAAATACATTGTCACATGACAGGACTAAGTATAACTCAGCTATAATAGTTTCCTCACGATATTTTCCCTCACGGTTAACGTCCTCAATAAATAAAAAAGACATTGGTCAAGGCCCAACGAGAATTCAAACTCAAACCGATGAAGTGAAGTCTCAAAAAAAAGAGCTGAGTTTTGATTTCATCGTTATAAAAATTTAAAATTGTATGGGTACGTAAATGGTTAAATTTATGCGGGTACCTACTCCATGGCGATCGATAGTCTCTGCCTACCCCAATGGGAACTAATGGCGTGAGTATATGTATTTATGTATGTATGTACATACTCCGTAACTATCATTTATTTTAATGGAATGTCTTCTAGGCATGACAATATTACAGAAGCCGCCTGCCTTTTAGAGAAAATCTCTATTTGGTCCGATTGTGTCCTCTGTAGTCGTCCTATACTAACACCACTTTCCAGTGCCTTCCACATTGGGTTTTTACACATCCAATTTACCTATTCATCCTTATCATGCCCAAACCGTCTTAAAAATATTATTGCCTTAGTATCAGTATATGGAAAAATACTAGTTTTCATTGAAACAAACCTATCCCTAATTTTTTATTGATGTACAAGCGCGAATTTAAAGGCTGTTTTCAATGTTAGTAAAAAAAATGTTTTTTCTTTTCCTCAAAGTCTCTATAGGTACCCTGCGTTTTGAAAATGACACCTCTCTTTTGCTCTGTTTTATATTCTACAGATAAGTTAGTAGTGAATTGTTATAATTGTGCCGGTGACAAATTGGTCAAATAAACAAAATAAATTCATTTAAATTTTTCACACAACCTGTCAGACGTCCGAAGTGTAAAGAATAAAAAAGCATGTATAAAAGATTCATTAAACTAGAAGAAGCTAGATAAGTTAGCCAGGGTCGTACAAATCCAACAAAATTAATAGTTTCTGCCTACTCCGATAGGAACTAATCTCGTGAGTTTACGAAAGTAGGTTTGTATCATTTTCTTTTATTTTATTTTTTTATTTTGATAGAGAAAATCTCGAAATTGAATGATGAAATAAATATTTGTTAGATAAAATGTGGCACGTTTAAGAGTTTTTTGTGTTTTGTTTCAAGACCTTTTTTTTCTGAAATATTAGACTTTTTTAAGTTTGCCTTATGTTTGTTGATAATAAATCGTGATTATAAGATAAGATTTTTGCGGTCTGTTCAAAGTAAAGTCAAACTTTTTCTTACAAACTCATTACGCAAATTCTTGGCCAAACACGAACTCGCTTTAAGAAAAAAAACTTTTTCCAACTGTCATAATTTGACATAAAACCGTCAAAATTCTGTCACATGTCACTAAACGTCACAATGCAAACTTAATAGAACTTTTTAATGGGTATTCACAATCTTTTTAAGATGTATCTTAGGTGTATGTCTCTGGTATGGTGATCCAAATTTTACTTTTTTGCCCAGTTTCTTGCTCATTCGGTCATTGAGTTGAATGATTTTAAATCCAGTATTGCCATTTTTATTCTAATATTGATATTGCAAATACCTACCACTTTATTTATTATGTACCCTATGCTCTTAATCTAGAATCATCTCCGATTTTGTAACTAGATCTCAATTAGTTCTTCAAAATTTAATCGTAAATGATTTAAAATATGTTTCCAATGTTTACCAAGTATGAATTGTCAGGTTATTAAATAAATTATATTTAAATTGAGCCAAAA
Organism: Bedellia somnulentella; assembly: GCA_963576735.1. Classification (NCBI taxonomy): domain Eukaryota; kingdom Metazoa; phylum Arthropoda; class Insecta; order Lepidoptera; family Bedelliidae; genus Bedellia; species Bedellia somnulentella. The sequence continues at coordinate 4,489,773 of OY755184.1, read as the reverse complement.
AGGCTGCTTGTAAATATACCCAAAGCTAAAAAGAAAAAAAATAGAAGAAAGATATTTTTTGGAAAATAACAATAAGCATGACATAATTAGTTGGGATTCGCGATAATGGGATTTCATTATTATTTTTTCTTTAATTTTATGTTCTTCCCAAAATATAAATAACTCTTAACTTAGTCTTTATTTAACCATTGAATAAATACCTTCAAGATCTAATTGTTTAATAATTTCATTCTTTATACATATTTTTTTTTTCGCTTTAATGATAAAAATCCTTACAACTAAAATTCACATGCGAGACTAAATCACGCTGTTTGTGGCGAAATTGCTGAAAAAATATTCGGCAGATACCGCCAATAACAAAAAAATAAAAAAAAAACAATAAACAAACAAAAAAATTATAATATGTTTTCTTTTACTTTTTATAATTTGTTTCTGTTTGATTCGTTATCAGGTTTATATAAGTTGTAATTATTATGCAAATAATTTTTCTTTCTCTTCATGCCCTCGGGAGTTTTTAGTTTTTATATTGCCTTTAAATATCTATTTGCTTCTTTTTCTATAAGTACTATATTTTCGCGTTGATTTCACTTATATCTTGCAAGATCTCATCACGTGGTTCGTGGCGGAATTGTTGCAAAAACTAAAGCGACAGATAGCGCCAACTTAAAAAAAAAAAAAAATATAATTAGTCAATTTTCATTTTCATTATTACATATTTTAAAAACTAATGAATAAATTTCTTATACCGAATAATAATTAATTTAACGGACTGGTTAATATGAGACATTATTTGTTTGCGGAACTATTCGTACGATACGAACTTAACGATGAATATGCTATCAGTGATTTTGGTACCAATTATTCGTGACGATAAAGCTTAATTAAAGTTTTCAAACTGGAACATTCATATGGTGTCTCTATTTTATAAGAATTCCTTGCGGAAGATATCAACCAACTGAAAATAACCCAAAATATACATTTATATTTTAAATCATGTAGGAGAAGCTAACAAATAATAAAGCGTATATTTATCATACCAAAACTTGTATTAAAAGTTCTTTGCTCGTCTTAGTGATTATACTTTAGTTACAAATATATAATAAATGATATGTTCTTGATACTTGTTTCTTTATTAATTTACTAGTGGACCATTTCGGATTTGCACGAGTATTGTTATACTTTGAATATACGTCTGTGTTTCTTAGGGCCAATATTTACTGGCATGAAAACTGTGATAATTTAATTAGGAATAACTTTTTTAGAGGGCTAACGGCAACGTTAATAAATATAAAACGAAAAGCTCAACTGTTTTCGCTTAGACTTTATATAGTCGTTACCTAGCATAATTTACAATGCAAACGTTTAGTACATAGGCAAACTATGATGTTTTCGGTTTTCGTAGTGTGGCCGCACATGATCCTGACTTTTATTTTACCTTAAGCCTATTAATATATACATATATATACAAAGTATATATACACTGTAGTATATATATAGTGTAGTGTATATATACTGTGTAGTGTATATTTGCTGTGTAGTGTCGGCTTAGAATAGCACTTCCCTATTTATTCCGATGGGTGTACGTAAGAGGCGACTAACTGTATTGGGACTTTTAAGAGATTTTTGGGCGATGTATTCGGAAACCCATCACCAACAACCTTTATCTCACCATCTTTTCCCCACTCAACTTTCCAAAAGTGGCTTAGGAATTTCCAATTCCTTAGCTCTGGCTACCCCTTCTAGGGATTTATAGCCGTGAGTATATGTATGTATATATATCCGACTGTACACTAATCAGCCAATCATCTCAAAATCTCTTGTCTATAATATCAAATTTCCAAATTCCCCAATAGCTCAACCGATATAAAAAATATTTTTTTAAATTAAACGTTGGAATTATTCAAGTTACGTAGGCTATATATCATCACACGAAATATCATAGGGGTGTTGGTGATGAAACTGACATGCATACATATAAACTGGTTTCCCATAATACAGACCTAGCCTAGTTTGGGAACCTCTGCTTAGGTCTGTACTACTGTAAATGCCTTAAAGGCTTTGGAATGAGAAATTCCTGAGTGACTTTTGGAAGTTGAGTGGTGAAAAGATGGTATTAATAAAAATTTTTTGGTGCCGGGCTCTCTAACCATATCGACCAAAAATCTCTAGAAAGCCCACGCGAAATCATTAAGGGTAACCCATACACTCCTATTATTATGACCACCCACCGGTAGGAATGGGGTAGTGTTATTCTGCTGTTTTGCTATAAAAACATAAACATAACATAAACGTTCACGCCGTTTATCCCCGAAGGGGTTGGCAGAGGTACCAATACTTCTGAACTCACATGGCAAGCGCCATCTAGTTTCCAGAGAAGGTACCCACGTTTTGCTTAGACAGTGTACTCACGTGATAGGGGGCAGGCCTATCGCCATTTTGTACGAATACACTGTCACATGACTAAGTACAACTCAGCCATGTGGGTTTCCTCACGATGTTTTCCGTCACCGTTAACAACCATGATAATTTAAAAACATATTTATCTTATATCTACTTTGACAGGGACCTCATAATGAGTTAACGTTTTCTTGAATAAGTGTAACTGCATTTATCATATCGATTTTCATTGAGCCACATTGAAACGAAATCTACTTCGATACATTTGAAATATTTTCGAACTTTGAATAAGATATTTTTATCAGAAAAAATATTGTCATAAAAAACGCATATTTTATTGATATCTTTAAATTTTCAGTAAAATGTAAATAAAATCCAATAAAATATGTGTAAATACATTCAAATAAATATTCATAATCATTTTCCACAAAAAAAAAAATTTTTCGAATGTATGAAACAATACACAAAAAGCTACTGTTGTTTTTTAGGAGAAAAACTGTAGCATTATGGTGGATTGTAGCTTCAGACAGCTGTCAAAAGAACTCTTAAAAACGCTTAGAATACCGATTTGGTGAATCATTCGTTCAATCATCATAACGCTGAAAAAAATCGTTAATTTGCAGAATACCAAATACGTCAATGTGTCAAAAAGTGACGTAAAATGGCCTTGTAGAATAGCAAATAAGATCTTAGCTGTCTCACTATTGTGACAGTGACACAAATGACATTTGTCAATTTTGCTTCGAGAATGCCAAAACCACAGTTTTGATACACCTAAGACCGACATACAGAAAAGATGGTCGTGTAGAATTGGGCCCCTGTACACAACATCCGCATAATTAAGTTTCGATAGAACCACAGCCTCACAAAGAGTAACGCGGGCATCTACTGTCAAAAAGTCTCTTATTTTATATAATATTTTTAAACGGTAAAAACAATTTCGCATCAAATTATCTATATGTTTTTCAAAACGTAATGATCCATCAAACTCGAGTCCTAGGTTTCTTGCACTATCAACACGTTCTATTGCTTGGCCTTCAATTTGAATATCCAAATTTTGAGAAATAATTTTGCTGATATGCGTTTTACTACCTAAGACCATATATTTCGATTTGAGAGGATTTAGTAACAGAGCGTTTCTGTTGCACCACGTTGTTATTGACCCAAGATCTTCGATCATGTCAGAGACTGCTCGTTGTATATTACTAGGCACCTCCGATATGTAAAGCTGAGCATCATCTGCATATAAGTGAAATCTGCAGTTTTTTATACATTTCACTATGTCAGCCAATACAGATAACGATACATATAAAAGACATCAAAGACTTAGAAACAATCATTTATGCTGACCACTGTATGTCTACTAATAATAACTATTGTTATTTCGTAATAGTTGATGTTTCATTCTTATCAGGAGGCCGTGACCTCATGGTCGTAGCAACGGAACCATCCTCCAGACTTTAACAATTGAGCCGATTCACTCCCATAGTTTATTTGACTCAAAGACGTATATCACCGAAGGGGTTGGCAGAGATACTAATACTTCTGAACAACACGTGACATTGTCACCTGGTGTTTAGAGTTCCCACGTTTTGCTGAAAAAGTTTAGCCTTTCTGCCTGCCTTTCGACTATTTACGGCATGAATATTTTTGGTACAGCAGTAACACATCTGTCGCATCCAAAAACGTCCGTGATCTAGTGGTAAGCTTTTAGGTCTGACGGTTTTGGACTTAAGCCTCGCTGAGTGCAACCCTTCTATCATGAACGAATAAATGGCTGTTTGTTTCTTAGTTTTATATATTCTTAAATGTATCGTATGTAATGGCTGTGTAGTGTCGTGTTTCTACCCGCAGGTGATCGTAAGAGGCGATTTGTAAGTGGTTTTTGTGCGATGATGTTGGATACCGGCACCAACACATATTTATTACCATATTCTCCAGCACTCAACTTCCAAAAGTGGCTGAAGAATTTATAATTTTGTAGCTCTGGCTACCCCTTTTAGAGATTTATAGCCGTGAGTATATGTATGTATGTAAATGTATCGTCAATTCGTTTTCATATTGCAAGTCATTTGCACTAATTTGTTTTCTGTATATGTATACATATTATGTACTACGCAATATTTTGTATTTTCACCAATTTTTATTTATATACAGTATCTTACTTTTAGTAATAGTACCTGTTAGAGGAGTCAGACCTATTGCCAGTTTGTGCAACATTACTATCTAGTGACGTATAGTATAAACTCGGCAAAAAATGGTTCCATACGATGTTTCCCTAATTGATAGGGATAATAACATATGAATTTCAAATTGTTGACTTTAAACAGAATTTCAATAAATGCAGAGATGTAGGCTGCGGTACAGTATTTTCTTCTAAATCTCCTTCTCCATATAAAATATATGTTACAATAAAATGTGCTTAGCTCCAGTAATACTATTCAAAATAATCTTTACCTCTTGTTAGCAATTCCAGAAGTTTACTTGAAAAATGAAACTGTTGCTGAAACATTTCCCCGCACATTTATGTTTTAATTTCACTATTACCACTTTTAATAACACTTTTACACTATTTTTCCCCTTTTATCCAATGAGCAGGCAAAGGATTTTTAGCTATGCAGCCTAGTCATTCGTTCTTTTACACTAAACTATTAAAATAACACCTCCAGAATATTTTGAAATTATAAATTCAACAACTGATTTAAAAAAAGAACATCCTCTTGGTAGTTTATAAAACCGCGCGAGAAGTGTTTAATATTTGTTTTATATTGCCAACAATTAAGTAAATAGTAATTCAGTTGAATACTTTTTTAAATATTTAGAAACAACAAGCAAGGCCGATCGTCACCAACTGTTAAATTGTATCGTCCCGATTCATTAGTGCTCTGTGAAACGAGGGCCGAATTTGGATACCAATTTCTAATAAAAAAATATTTCTTTCTTGTAACGTGGGATTTATAACGCTTACATGAATTACAACTGTATAAAATTTCAAAAACGGTGAAAAACAAACAATATTTTTACTCCTGATATATTTATTAACGATTTTTTATAGCAAATAAATAAATAAAACTAGTTAGTAACAAAATCAACTGAGCATAAATCCATAGATGTACTAATAAAAAACCGTAGATAAGTCATGCGCGCTCATAAGTGGCACTTAAAAAACAGGCTAAATGGCTCATCTGACTTCAGTCGCGCACTAGCTGCCGTCGCAATCGTTCACCTGTTTTGGCGTGTTCGTTTATCAAAATAATCGAGAATGCCGTCGTGTGTGATGAGATTTTGCACAAACTATAGTAGAAAAACTACTAAAATGATGAGATTACTTATCATTCGTAAGTATTATAAATTTACAACGTTTTAATTATAATTTATAATAAATCGTGCGTATAGGTCTTAATTATTCTTTGTCAAACGGTCGTCTTAGTGTCATATTTCACGACGGTACAGAAAAAATATATTTATCTCTTTTTAGCGCTTGCTTTAAGATGTGCTATCTCGCTTACATTTCAAATGAATTTTTTGGTGTGTTGTTTGGATATATTTCGAGTGGTGTGCGTTCATCTGCCGCAATCGGTGCCACTCGTAAGCGCCGATTTCCTCGTAAATGACCTATCTAACGTTTTTTAATCTATGGCATAAATCGTATAAGTTCATAAAATTTAATTATAATTTTTACGATAACGTATTTTATTACACACAAAGTGAGAGTGAAAATTTAAGCACTATTGTCAATAAGTTGTACGCATCCCAACATGGGCTCAAAAAGTACACATAAAACTTTATTATTAACTATAAAACCGATTTAATTGAACGAATAAAACAAACCGAATACGGCCCTTACTAAGATTCACGAGGTCAGGGTTATAAACGCGCGTCCTTTGACCGCATCGCGAGCGTGCTGTTTCAGCAAGTGACGTAACCGTATCTTGCATCCCACTCCCACAGGTCAGGACTCTTTGCTTGACATATAACCCTTCAACGTCATTTTATCTTTGTTCTCTTTCTGTTTCGTGCCCGCGAACATACCGTCGATATTTTTACACAGGTTATGACATATCGGCTGACATATGACCCGAACGTCGACAATCAATGCGCCACTGTTTAACATGCTTGAAAATCGTATTTGCATCCTTGTCGTGGGTGCCGTGACCTGCCTGCTAGCCACTTGAATAGATTAGGTGTTTTTTATTTTGGGTTCAATATTCATTGATAGCCGGTTCGATGGATTTTAAATGCATTTGCTGTTTGTATGGAACTGAGTTGTTTTGACAGTTATTTAGTTACTTAGATTCATCAACTTATAGCTCGGATCCTATGGTGTAAATAAAGCCCTGAGAAAGGCTTGAATTCCTTAAATATCAAAGTGGTGATTTTGTGTAGTGTCAGCTATGAATAGCAAACCCATCTCTTCCCATGGGAACTAGACAGAAATATTTAAAAAATAGATCGAAAACGGTTCGCCAGTTCTTCATCAGTTCATCACCCTTATATTAGTTATTTTTTCTTTTTAATGTCATCAATGGTTCTGGTTTCGTAGGGTCCGAATTTTGACTTGGCTTAAGATTTTATAGCCGCAAGTAGAACATACATACATATTCTCACGCCGTTAGTTCCCATTGGGGTAGGCAGAGACTATCGATCGCCACTTTGTACGATCCTGGCAAACCTCTCTGGCTTCGTTTACATCCATCAATCTTTTCATACATGCTCTTTTATTCTTCATACTGCGGACACCTGCCTTTTTGAGCACATGTTCTATTTGATCCAAATGTGTCCTCCGAGGTCGTCCTCTACTAACATTACCTTCCACATTGGCTCTATATATCTCTTTCACCAATTTACTGTCATCCATCCTCTCTATGTGCCCAAACCATCTCAACATTCCTTTTTCTATCTTTCTTACAATATCATCTTTTACACCACACCTTTCACGAATCACATCATTCCTCACACGATCACATAACCTTACCTTACACACTTTTCTGAGGGATCTCATTTCTACTGCATTCACTCTACTTTCATGCTTCTTCTGCCACACCCAACATTCACTGCCATACATAAGCGTAGGAACGAGGACAGCATCATGTACAGCCATTCGGGCCTTTGCAGACACCGACTGACTAGACATTAGACTATCCAGTGCTCCATTTACCGCATTACCCTTTTTCACTCTTCTCTCGATATCTTCATCACACTTTCCATCCCTAGTAAACAAACTTCCCAAATATACAAACTCTTTCACTTGTTCCACTTTCTTACCATTAATCTCAATCACGCATTCGGTCATATTCACCTCTCTCTCAAAAACCATAGTTTTTGTTTTATCCACATTCACCCTCATTCCCTTTTTCTCAAAAGACGCACATGCAATATTCATCATCTCTTGCAGCTCTTCCACCGATGATGCAAGTAGCACTTGATCGTCGGCATATAAGAGGCATTTAATGATGAATCCACCCATTCTCAATCCATAATCACTTTCACGCAACTCTGTTAAACAGTCATCCATGAACAAATTGAAGAGCCACGGGGAAGCTACACAACCCTGTCGGACACCCCGAGAGATCCCGAACCAGTCAGTATTTTCCCCGTTTACTCTCACACATGCACTGGAATCCTCATAGAGTGATACCAGTGCACGTATAAGTCGACTCCCCAAACCGAACTTGGATAACACCTCCCATAAACACTTTCTTACCACCCTATCATACGCCTTCTCTAAATCAATGAAGGAGCAATACACCTTTCGGTTCTTAGCTAAGAACTTTTCGGTGATGCTCCTTAAAGAGAAGATTTGGTCCATACATCCCATTCCCTTTCTAAATCCTGCTTGCACATCCCAAATTTTATCTTCCGTTTCATTCATCACTCTTTCAATCAAAACCTTTGCATACAATTTACCGACAATGCTGAGTAGGCTAATTCCACGGTAGTTTCTAGCCTCCTGGTGTGACCCCTTTCCTTTATATAAAGGCACAATTACCGCTTTGCACCAGTCTTGTGGCACTTTGCCACTCGACCAGCATTTTTGGAAAAGGAAGTACAACCAGGAAGCCACCACCCCTTTACCAGCCCTCAGCATTTCAGTGTTTATCCTGTCATACCCTGCCGCTTTCCCTAGTTTCATACTTTTCATTGCTTTCATTATTTCTTCCATACTGATCTCACTGTCACTAAAGTCACCCATAACGTCGTTCCAATCAACATTACTGCCGATTGGCGAAGAAATGGATGTATCCTCTTTTTCAAAGAGTCCCTCAAAATAGTTCTTCCATACTCGTCTTATGCTACTTTCATCCGTCGCCAATTCACCCTGTTCATCTCTCACAACATTCACTCTCGTGTTTTGGGAAACTCCCTTTTCTTTCCGGATATATTTCCAGAACAACTTTTGGTTATTCCGGAAATTATCGGAGAGTTTCCTCTCACACCATTCTATCAAATCACGCTTTTTCTTTTCTATTTTCTTCTTAACCTCATTCTTAACTCTCTTATATTCATCTTCACTATTCTTCACTACATCATCTGTTACTCTCGCATCCATTCGTTTACTAGCTTTAATCGCTAGTAAATCTAACCAAGCTTTCTTCTTATCTCCAACTGCCTCTTTCACATCTTTATCCCACCAACTTGTTGGTGGTCTATTTGTTCTTTTACTCAATCCACATACTTCCGTCGCACATTCAACCATTGACGATTTAAGCACATCCCATACTTCTTCTATTTCCAATTCATCCTTCATCTCCACGCAACTTAGCCTGTCGTCCAATTTCTTCATATATTCATCTCTAATATTTTCATCCTCTTCCAATTTCTCCACTTTTATTCTCGCAAAATCCGTTGTTGACACTTTAGGCCTGTGACGCCAACGCGTGCACAGACCCCTAAATCGTGATATAACGAGAAAGTGATCTGTGCCAACGTTAATGCCCCTATGGACTCTGGTGTCACCAACCTTTGCTCTTAGCCTTTCATCCACTATCACAAAATCTATCATACTTCTCTCGCTTCCTCTCTGTCTAGTATACATATGGATATCTTTGTGTTCAAACAACGTGTTCGTAACACAAAGATTCCTCTCCAAACATACATCAATCACTTTCTCACCATTCTCGTTCACTCTTTTATCACCAAACTTTCCTAAAACTCTTTCACAACCGTTGCGTGACACACCAACCCAACCATTAAAATCTCCTAACATAACAATTTTCTCATTTTCATCACACCCATTCGCAACATCGTCTAACAGATTCCAAAACTCCTCCCTCTCGGATAGTGATCTAGACATGTCCGGAGCATACACGCAAATTATGCGCATCCGGACAAGCCCTACCTTCACCTTTATCCATAGGAGCCTTGGACTCACACACGCATAATCTTTCATGCACTTAGCCATCCTTTCAGATATCAGAAGTCCCACGCCTTGGCAAGCTCTGTCACTCTCGGCAACTCCTGACCAGATAGCTGTAAATGGGCCAAGTTGTGAAACCTCTTTTCCCTTGCGCTTCGTTTCATTTACACAAAGAAAATCTAGTTTTCTTTCTTCCATAATCAAACATACTTCATCTAATTTTTCATGCATCCCTCCACACACATTCATCGTACTAAAGCGGGTCTCTTTAGCCCACTTTTCGCCCCGTGAGGAACCACGGCGTGATGAGTGGCGAGCCACATCGCCGCCACCGCGTTTAATTGTTTGTAAACACATTCGGTTCCCACGGAAAGCAAGGGAAATATACTGTCCGCCTAGCCAGAGCCCCGCTTGACTAGGTAAGGTTATTTAGTACCCGGAGTTCACCAGTTCAAGAGTTCAAGTAGAAGTATATTAAAATTAGTATTAATAATTTAAGACCTCTAACAAGGGAAAATTTTGTAGAAAAATGGGGTAAGTAAAGAAGTTTGGATTTAGTCATAAAATAGTGTACTGTCATAGAAACCATCCCTCATATTCAAATAATTTGCCGTGTAGTGCCGGCTTAGAATGTAGCTTACCCTTAAATAAGGGTATGGGGCTTTTTAAGTGGTTTTTGGGCGATGCTGTTGAAGACCCATCACCAACCATACTTTATTTCTACCAGCTTGTCCCCAATCAACTTTCAAATGTGTCTGACGAGTTTTTAGCTCTAAAGCTCTGGCTACCCCTTATTGGGATTTATGGCCGTGATTATATGTATGATTGTATATTCAAATGACATTGAAGATTAGCAAAAGTATGTTATTTAAAAGAATGAGTCGCTTAAAGATATCTGATCGGAGATTATTATAGGGATAATGTGGATGTTTCTTTACTTAATTTACCTTCTTGTATATTCATCATGATCGTTATTTAGCCAATAAACATTAAAGCCAGTCTTGATATAGGCCACCTTCCACAGAGTTGTCTAGGTTTCATTTAGGAACTAAAAATTTGTCAATCAACCATTGCTCACAGGAAAGGAAAAAACACTTCAACTGCCACTATTCAGACTCCATTCACAAGATGAAAGCACACCTTCATCATCGGGTATGAATGAATTAAGCGGACAAACTACACTCTCAAGATTCAAGACTCAAACGTTCACGCTTATATACCTAAAGGGGTTGGCAGAGCGACTAATACTTCTGAACATCACGTGACATTGTCGCCTGGTGTTCAGAGCACCCACGTTTTGCTGGGACAGTTACATTACAAATTACTCTCCTCCTAGTATATCTTCAACAACCGGTCTTATGCTGCTCTTATAAGCCATAACATAAGCCTTCACTAAGTTGTAGGAATTTTAAAGTCCCAAACGGCCACTGCTTTCCACTATTTCTCATACTCATTCTATTTTGCCGTGTAGTACCGGCTTAGAATGTCACTACCCCTTTTTAAGGCTACTAAAGGCATACCCATAGGGCTTTTCTAAGTGGTCTTTGGGTGATGTGGTTGGAAACCCATCACCAACGATACTTTATTTCTACCATCTCGTCCCTTATCAACTTCCAAATGTGGCTGACGAGTTTCTAGCTCTGAAGATCTGGCTACCCCTTTTTGGGATTTATGGCCGTGAGTATATGTATGTATGTCATATTATGGTGAGCAAATCGGTAAGTGAATTTACCCGGAAATCCTTGCCCTAATAACATATTCTTTTAAAGTTCACGGTGCAGCTTGCATGTCCGTGTAAGATGCGATTTTAAAGTTTTTTTGTTAAAAACAACTTTAATTACAGACAAGTTAGGGAAATTCAAGTTATGTGTATTCATGTATCTGACTGAATGGGTTGATCCGATTTTGCCATAGACTAACCTTAGCATGGAGTATCCCTTCACACTGGATTAAACTCAACAAATTGAATTTTAGTATGTTTTGCGCTGTATGAGCCGAACGCTGAACCACTGGACCATAGACAGTTAAAGAGATATAAACAAGATTCTATGTTAGGAGAAAAGCCAAAATTTTATTTGCAGAATAATCAATACAGGTGGGATATGGTGGCGGCTCTGCTCATAGGCTTTTTTAACACCAACTGATTAAATAAAGTCAATGTCAAAATGTCACGACACTTCATGCCAATTACCTTAAGTCAATAAACGACACGGTGATACCTAATTTTGAAAATGATCATTTGCGTTACATAAAAATAAATTTTTCTTCAAAGAACACCAGAATTCGTACTAACATGAATATTGAATAACGAATCTCTGATTAGTTATTCATGTTAGTAATGTTGATGCCACTACTATTTTCTATTTTAATGTCTCGCCAAATTCTACCCTTTCAAAATAGTTCGACCCATTTCGGAGGCACTCGATCATTTGCAACCTGTCATTATTTCATACCACTACTCAATACCAAGTACCATTAGTAGGGCCCACAACAGGTGATGAACTTATCATTGGCATTGCAATTCCGCGGTAATTTCAACCGCAAATATTCCCAGTTGGTACAGTTTTGAGAGTAACAGGGGTCGCGGGGGAGGTTGTGGGGCGGGGGGAGGCAGCGGGGACAGGGGTGAGGTTGCGGGGCGGGGGGAGGCAGCGGGCGCATGGCGTATCGGGCTCATAAGTTTTTCTAGCGGCTACAACTGACCTGCGGCGATCGAGTGCATTCCGAGACCACTAGATTATGGTGAGCTACGAAGATGTTAGGAGTATGGAGGTGGCATGATTGAATAGTGAACTGATAGAGGGTGTGTGGAAGATATCGCATCTAGGGAGATGAATTGTACTTCTTTGTAAATACTTCTTTTTATATTATTTGCCATAAAGGGTTTTTCTATTTTATTTTAATGCTGACTATATTTACTCGACATTGGTAAAACTAAATCTCTATGATTATAGTTAGATTTGTAACAATTTACCCACCAGTTTCGGGAGTTGAGAGAAGATAAGATGACCTACTAAAAGATCATTGGTGATGGGCTTTCAACCGCTTCTTGGAAAAACACTAAACAAGCCCTTCGCCGCCTCGGAAAACACCTACGGTAGAGATAGGGGGAGGATAGTAGGGAGAGTCAAGTTAGGTCTTATAAATATGCTAGCAATATAATGGTAAGCCCCTATTTGAAATGGGTCGCGCCATGCTATTTTTCACTGCTCACCCTCTACTTCATTAAGCAGCATGTTAAATAGCCTGTATAGGAGTATCTTCTTAAGATTGTAGCTTTCAACCGGTTGAACCAAGTAAAATATTTTAAAATCGTTCAAGAACTTTTAGAACCTATTCATAAGAAACTTACAAATAATTTTAAAATATTCACATGCCATTTTTTCCCATTTGACTAATTATCGCCATGGTTTAGAACAAAGTCACGTGATGTTCAGAAGTATTAGTCCCTCTGCCAATCCCTTCGGGGATATTCGGCGTGAACGTTTATGTTTATGTTATGTTTATGTTTAGAACAATACTGGCAAATATTAAAAAATTGCAAAAGTAACAATTATCCAGTAACGATCGCATCCATAAACTCCTAGCTCGTGTACTAGAAAGCGCAATGTCGGGCAGGCGCGTGCTCAAGCCGTGTTTTTGCCGCGATGAATATTTATCGCCCCCGAGCCACCATTAGTGCTACTGTCCATCCGCCGCGCTATAGCGGGACCAATACTACCCATTACGGAAAAAACAGATTGATGACAACACTCTGTTTTACGTAAAAACCGAACTTATACTTTGTTGGATATCTTTATGTGCCACATATACTTCTATGTTTGGAAGTTGGACCTGAAAAGCTGTGTCAATTTGTTGCTGTGATTTGAAAAGGTTGTGCAGGTTTTTTGAAAGCCACAATCGTGCCTTTTATGCACCAGTAATAAAAATAAAAGAAAATATGAATTATTTTCATTGTTTTATAATTCATAAAAATATATTTTATTTTTGATCAAACTGCACTGAGACTGAAAAGTTTGCATTAAAAGCGTTCATTAAGAAAACAGCTGATATATCTGAGTCAGATGTATGTTTTCGTGCAATCGACGATTCAACAAAAACTTCATCTTTTCCCCACTCAACTTTCCAAAAGTGGCTGAGGAATTTCTTATTCCTTAGCTCTGGCTACCCCTTCTAGGGATTTGTAGCCGTGAGTATATGTATGATGTATCAAAAACTAACAATTCAACATGGAGGCAAAAAAGAGGCACATAAAGCTAAAATGTATCAAAATCGTTGAGAGTACGTTTGGAAAGTTTTTACATGATTTGCAATGTTCCTTTATCTGTATTTTTACCTAAATATATAATAATTTCTTGGCTCAACGTGATAATGATTGATGAATATTATGCTTTGTAATAAAATAGGACGTAAACGAAATATAAAATTTTAACCTTTATATTAACCCTAATAACTAACATCACAGTCCATACATGGGGGTCCACCATGGGGTCCAAACCTACGCTGAATAGGAAGATATAATCTTAGTCCACCGCGCTGGCCTAATGTGGGTCGGCAGACTTACGACTACTACTGAATGTATCCAGGACTGATTGCCGAACATCTTAATTTTCAAGACTTTAATAATGGTTGCCTAATTATTTTAAGTCAAATTTAACCGAACAAACCTACTGGCGTCGTTATTTCCATACCCACATGGCTCAGTTGTACTTTGTCATGTGACAGTGTATTCGGAAAAAAAAATCGGCGATAGGTCTGCCCCCTATTACGTGAACACACTGTACAAGCAAAACGTGGGTAGTCTGAACATCAGGTGACAATGTCACGTGATGTTTCGTAGTATTAGTACCTCTGCCAACCCCTTCGGGGATATATGGCGTTAACGTTTAAGATTGGGTCTCAGCCCCAAAATCTAATTTCGTAGTGAATAGGATCTGTTTTTTTTATTAATTTTATTATTGATCTTTTACTTTACTTAGACTATCTGTCACTTTTTATGGTACCTTTAGTTTCAAAGATGGGCGCATTTAAGATAAGAAACTCTTCCGCATTGTCACATTGGTGTACGAGAAATTACTGGTAGTTGGTTGCTAATCGCATCACTCAATGACACATTGCAGACCTTTAGTCTATTTACGCCACCCACTGTACCTAACACGGAAATGTTATTTTCAGCCGACACAACACAGATACCCACTACATATTAACATTTAACAAGATGCTAAGGAAACCCATTAGCTGATTCGCCAAGCGTACGCACTTTGTACAAGAATTAGCCACTTTCAAAATATCGCTAGCATGTAATTAATTATGAACAGGGCATGTTCAACATCGCGATATGCCTAGCTATTTCTAAACCGCATATCGGCTGCTCCGGCCAACATCGGACGAGATAACGCTTTATGGTAGTTGGCAATTTGAATATGAAATTAGAACGCAGGTCATTACGCGGCTGCTTGCGCGTTCGCGCGCATTTTTCACGGTGAAACTCTGTGCTACCGATCTCTTTGGTACGCCTATTCTAGTCATTGCTTTTAATTTATTTAATGTTAATTCATAAGTTTCGTGCATTGGCGAAAAGTTTAATTGAAACGTACCGTATTGTTTTGAAATTAGTCTCTGTGTCTGAGATTTGCCTTTTAATTAATGCTTTTATTAAGTACATAATAGGAGAAAGATAATAATCTTCGATTTCCACTAGAATAGACATCGTTCAGAACAGCATTTCTGTATCTTCTAGTGGAAATGCCATGAAATATACAGCAGGATTGATTTTATGTCAAACCAGTGGCATTTTCATTTCAATAGTAAACTAATATTTTTTTTTAAATGCGTAATAATGCTGTGTAGTGTTGGTTTAGAATAGCACTCACCCATTTCTTCCCGCGTATATTGTAAAAAACTAAGTTATCGCATTGGGGCTTTTTAAAAGTGTAAATTCTAAAGCTCTGGCTATCTGTTTTTAAGATTTATAGCCGTGAGTATATAAATATAAGCGCAGAGAAGACAACCTATACTTCGTTTGCACAATGTGAAAACAAGTACACATAATGTAATAGGCGGTGCAGCAAAGAAGCAAATACACGTATATCCGGGGCGTCACGGGTCGACCGCCTCGGGACGCGCCATAATGTCCTCGGCAAAGTGCCTCTGTTTTCTCTATGACTGGAACTGTCTCCACTGTATGCTCTATGAACTTAACTTGTAAAATAATATGTGTGACTCTATAGTGCTTTTATCAAGAGCATTTTGCTCTGTAATGCAATTGATAAAAAAACTTTTTATTTTTTTATTTTAAACTCTTAGAATGAAAAATGATATTAGAATTTCCAATTTCCAGAGAAAAATATACCGAACAGGACAGGAAAGATTCTTAAGTTACATGCAGCCGCTATCCGTATCCAGCAGATTGACGTGACATATGAAATCGTTAGAGAAAAAAAAATTACAAGAAATATATATTTTTTTGAATGTGTTTTTAGACATGTTAGATATTTTACAGGAAGATTTCCATATTGTATAATCAGAAATATCATTCTACACTACATCAAATAAAATTGTGCTTTTACAAATGGAAACGCGACTATAGCAATGCAACCTGGCAGTTACTCCAGGCAGTATGCGTAAACGCAGCCGACGGAAGTGCAATGTGATATTGACATACTACTACCGTATTGCTTAATAGATTATCCATTATTGTGAAATACATTTAGCAAAATAAGCCAGTGCATTGATCTAAATCGCTGGTCAATTTCTGATATGCCCCGGGATATACATTACCGTTTTTCACTTATATCAATCATTAAGATCTCAGCCAATATTCATTGTTAGACATAGGCCCTTAATACATATTTCTACAATGACCAATAATTTTTACTTAGATTTCTCACAAATTTACTAGCCTCTTGTGCCTTTGTTGCATGAGATAAAAGGCCGCGGAGTTTCTTGTACATAAGCTGACTCTGCGGGGTAATTTTTAACAACTATTTAAAGTGCAAAAGACGATCTATTTGCTGGTAAATACATGATCCATAAACCACATCGCTAATTTAATGTTTTTGCTGTGCCAATTTCGTTTAATGTGCAACTGTGGTCATATCTACCACATTCACATTTAATTCAGTGAAACACCCCAATTTTCGTGCAATAATCTGACCAACTACTTCGTACGGGCGCCATTAGTACAATTACATGGACACTTTTCCCGCCCAAAACAACAAGATGGCGTCATGGGAGAATGCCCGCGTAAACTGTACGTAGATGAATACTAATTGAATCACGGGAGCATAAACCACGGACGACAACTTTCAACCTATAATTTCGTAATTTTCTGATAGTATAGAATAAAATGGACACTTGTATTTTATAAGCAATTTAATTTTGTAGTAAGAATTCACCATACAATTTCATTTATTTGGATTCTTCTATGTAATATATGATGTGCCTGATTATGATCTTAAATCGATCGAACTTAAATGATAGAAAGTCTGTTGTCATTTTATCTTCTACATATTAATTTTCATCATTACATTCATACATACTCGTACATTACATACACATACAATTGTTTATGTGTATAAACTTACTATCTAATTTTCCTAATTAAGTAATTTATAACTACAAACGAACGCTAACAAAAATCATGATATATGTGCAGTTTGAGGAAGTTTAAGTTTGTATTATTTTAATTACTGTTGCACTTAAAAGCTCTCATTGTAAATGCTGTTTCCAATATCCGTAATTGTGTAGTGAAGTTGTTTTCCTTGAGACATACAGCATAGAGTTATTCTCACGAGCTTATTAATGCCATTGTTACCGACATGGCAATTAATACTATGTACTATCGAAAATCTTTTATATATATGCAAATATTTCATGTACATATCCGTAAGATCGTTTTAGTTATTGATAAATTATAAAAAAAAAACAAAATTCTTTTTAGTTTTATTTTCGTATAGTTTTAAAATCCGAATATTTTAAACGATGTCTGGCTTTGCAAATATTTTTAAAACTCCTTTAGTCACTTTGCTTTTATTTTATTTTGTTAAGAAATAAAAAGTTTTCTATTTAAATAAACTTGTAAAGTACACATGAAGAACAAAGAAATTGAAAGTAGTTAACAGACAAACACAGACCTGGAATAAATAATATTTAAAATATTGGCCATAAATCCTGACCCATCTTTTACTACACCTAGATAAACAGTTAACATATACAAAAGTTTTAATGGAGTTTGACGAAGCATTTTGAGTAAACGATTTTTAAATACATATACGTTAAATTATAAAAAAACAGTTTTAAAATATAAGACAAGATCTCAAAGATTATTCATTCTCTCTCACAAAATAATATAACGTATTATATGTCGACAACAGTGATAATATCTGCCATTGTTTGTTCCCAGTGATTTATGCAACGATGTGCAGTCACCGGAGCAAATGATTTTCAATTTAGCGAATTAGGTTGAAAGAATACGGCTGTGGTCATGGATCCCACTATTATCATTTAAGGCATAAGTTTGTTTGACGTAACCTTGATAGCCCTGTGGGTAAAACACCGCATATTGTACCGACGATAAGGGTTCAAATTTCGGGTCGGGCCTACAACAATCTGTCTTTTCTAAAGACATGTGTGTGGTTAATTTATCATGGTTGTTAACGGAGAGGAAATCCATCGTGAGGAATCCCACATGGCTGAGTTGTACTTAGTCATGTGACAGTGTATGCTATCTATACCTCTCGTGAGTACACTGTCCAAGCAAAAAGTGGGTACTCTGAACAGCAGGTGATAATGTCTCGTGTTGTTGAGAAGTATTAGTACCTCTGCACACCGCTTCGGGGATATAAGTCGTGAACATTTGAGTTTGAGTTGAGATGTGTTTGTTTGAAAGAAAGAAATAACGTTCATTTGGTAAGATTTACACAAGACAATTACATATATTTAAATAAAAAAATCATTACCAAAAAGGCCTTGACTCAGCACTTGTATGACAGAGTATATACTCATCATACGGTGATTTTCAGTCAAAGCCCTATTTAACTTAATAAAGGTATGAAAGATACACTAATTACATATTAAAATCTAAATACTACTGCTATTTTACAAATGCTCATCAGGCACATAATTGATAAAACTAAAAGAAAACATTATATCAAAAATAAAGGTAAAAACAACAACAGAAAAAAACATATTAATGCTATAAGATATCCATGCAATTTCGCAACAATATTTGATGTGTATTACATATTTGGCTCAAAAAGCAAATGGTAGCAAGAAATGTTAGTATTTTAATTTGGTTAGAAAACTTGAACTCAACTCACTCTTGTAGGTAAATAAAAACTAACTGTTATTAATTTTCTTATATAATCGGGAAAAGGTAAAGATAAAAATAAAAAATAAAAAAGGTTCATCCGGAGCAGGAGTAATATTGTATAAATAGGGTTTTTGATTTAAATTAGTACATACATACATACATATACTCACGGCTATAAATCCCAGGAAGGGGTAGCCAGAGCTGAGGAATTAAAAATTCCTAAGCCACTTTTGGAAAGTAGAGTGGGGAAAAGATGGTGAGATAAAGGTTGTTGGTGATGGGTCTCCAACCGCATCGCCCAAAAATCCCTTAAAAGCCCCGATACCGTTAGTCGCCTTTTACGTACACCCACCGGAAGAAATGGGGTAGTGCTATTCTAAGCCGACACTACACATTACTGTTGTGTGTGCTGTAGCTGTGTAGTGTCGGCTTAGAATAGCACTACCCCATTTCTTCCGGTGGGTGTACGTATTTAAATTAGTATCGTCTTGAAATAGCCTTACTTCAATTCCTCAAACGACATGGGTCTCCAACCACATCGCACAAAAATCACTCAAAAATCCCTTATACCCTTAGTTGCCTCTTACGACCACCACCGGGTAGATATTGGGTAGTGCTATTCGAGTGCGAGTTATAATTGGGTAATGAGGTTATTGCGACCAGCAATACTTTTAAATATAGAAACTTTTAAAGTGATAAAAAGAACAATGATAAACACCTTATTTTTTATTTAAGTATTTTATTGCTACATACATTCAGCGCATTTTTTTAAATAAAAATTTTAATTGCTAATTTCTTACTACAGTTAAACTTTTAAATATGAACCATTAAGATGTTCATGCAACAAAATTGCAACGCAATTATATACGCAACAATGTTCCCTCAACATCTGATTTTAAATAAAAGCTAGCAAAAAAGCGCTATCAATGAGACGTATCGCCCTTTTTAACACAGGTGTATAAATTATAATAAAAAGCAACGGGCACGCGCCGCTATAGTTGAGAAAGCGTGCATCGATTCCGCAGTTCGCTTAGTTCGCTAAGTAAAAACTAACACACGAGCCAATTCACCTCTGACAATAAAAACATCATCGTGATAAGATAGATTTACACTGACTATTGAGGGTAGTGATCATTTGGTAATTGCTTTATTAGCAGTTTTATTGTTAACTTACCTAATTGTGTCTAGGCAGAATTATAAATCGATGTAGGTAATGTAGTTTTTTTTTAAATGCATTTGACTAAATTGAGTTCATTGAGGCAATCGTCTTTATCGTAATATTCAGTATATTTCTCAATGTCTAGACTTATCATTTAAATCTGCTATTTTGGTTAAAAATAAATTATTGTGACGAGTAGTAATTAACTACAATAAAAAGTGAATCCTAAGCTCTTGGTTTTAAGTCCTTTTTAAAATTTGAATCAAACTTTTCGTAAGAAAATTTACTCATTTTTATTCCTATCGATTGTGACTACGATAGCAAAATCTATAACATCGAATTTGGTTTACGCCAAATTATCAATAGATAACTATCTTAGTTACGTAAAATAAATTAACATAATTCCATTACCCAAAACCTCAAAATTTCCTCACTTCACCAAAACAAAAAAAACACAAAAGTCTGTGTTGCAAGTGGTCTCCACATGCTAACCGCTCCGTACAGCGCATAGCGGGCGCGTGCCGCTCGCGTGCCGCCGATGGCAATTACGTTCTTTCTTCATCTACTGCTCATTAGAGAGCCGATTGAATATGGGCAGCGGAGCGAGGCGCGCGGGTCAACGCTGCTTCTTAACCAAACTAATTGAGTTCACTGGCTGTGTTGTCATGTGTGCTATTATGGACGGTTTTTATTTGTAGGGGAATAAATAGCTGTGTAGTGGCAGGTTAAGATACCAGTGTCTTAACCTGCCACTTTCGTGGATATTGTATTAAAATTATGGGGGTGAGGGGCATTTTGAGTGAACTTTAAGTGATACCAATCGTAAGAAATCTATTAAAAAATGTTCATAATTAGAGCATACGTTGCTCTCTCGATTCCCCAAAATGGCTAAAAATTTGTTGATGCGAAAAATTATAGGAAATAGAAAAAAGGAAAAAAAAGGAATCTGGCAGCAGGGTTTTTTAAATTATGTTGTTTCTAATTCGATGGCTGAAAACCAAACAACATTGGAAATTTTAACCTTAAAAAAAGGTATAGAAAGTATGCTTGAATGTTTACAAAAAGAGCTAAGGCTAAAGATCCCTGAAGAGGCTTAAAAAGTTTTCTTGTTAAACTATAATAAATATTTAACCAGATCAATTATACTTAACTTTAAGAAATACGGGGACAGTGTAGTAGAAACCATCGTGATTGTAGTTATCTTATATCCAACTAATAACCTCCTGGCAGACTAATTTTATCAGTATTTTTGTTATAAGAAAATATGTATAAATGTCGGATTTCTGTTTATCACTTAATCTAAGTATATGTACTAAATGAATAAAATAACATTAAACTGTTACATTGATCAATTACATTACAAAAGCAGAGAAAAAATCTTTTAACATTGTTTTTTATAGACATTACATTTTTTATTTGGGATTAAAATTCTTACGTATACTGACATCTACATTTGAAATTAAGATTTATTATAAAGCTTTTGATTGCAAATTTGTACTTTGAAAATCTTTTGCTCTTTACTCAGGTTCATCAGTCTTTCTATACATTCTCATCTTTTCTAAAATTTATTGGTTAATAAAAAGCATTTATTCGTCCCTTTTGCCCATTTTCAAAGCTATCTAGTTCCCTAAAATCGCAATCTATTTCCTAAAATAAGCTAATAAAAGCTTTTCAATTGCACAATCATCCGACACTTCACTTGTAATCGTCCAAATAGTGGTCTGGTTTAAAAATGGAACGAAAACAAAACCGCCATGTTTATTTCATAACACAGTACTTTAATGCAAATTTGGAACGGCCAGTGGTAAAAAAGTATTCAATTAAGTGTGAAACAAACGACAGTGACCCGAATGAGATGCGCGTGCTATTCATTTTATCCGGTTGAGTGATTGTGTACTTTCTGGAAGTATAGTGCGCGCGCGTCTCGCTTGACATACGCAAATAAAAACGCGAAATCATATCGTACAGTGAGTGCACCGGATGTCTTGTTGTATCTTGGGGGCATGCGCAGGCTACGGTAACTTACCCCACTTACAGACTATATAGATGCGTGAGTTTTTATGGCATTATAATAAACATTTAATTAAAGCAGTACGATTAAGCTAGATATACAATGACTTCGACGTAAATTTAATATTGCTGTAGTAACCGGAGAAGTTAAGTTTTAAATGGAAAATAATATCTTTAAATGGTGAGAAATGTCAGCTGATCCGACATTAAAAATTTTTAGTCTTAGCATACAAAAGCGAACACTGACAAATATATGAATAGCGTATATTCTTCTTGTGAATACCTATTGTCTTTAATGTTTGCATTTTTTGTCGGAAACTAAAGACTAAACCTGAATTTAATATGGTTTTCTAAATAGGGAATCGCCGCTATAAGTAGTGTGTTGTAAAACCTTCCGTCGTGTAAGTACGTGTCTAATAATCTCGAGTTGAGTGGTCGTTAGAAGCGCTGCGTACCCCATAGTTACCGCGGGTCGGCGAGCACGAGACCAAACTTATAATTTTTGTCAACGCAATTCACGTAACTACACCTCTAATGAGCTCCTATCAGCCACTCCGGAAACTAACCTTATTTGTGTCCTATAGCTACGTACTCCTTTCTGTCGAACTCTTTGGTACGTGTCACATTAAATTCAATTAAAAAATATATATGAAAAACATCGATAGTAATGAAAAGTTAAGGAATGTTGAGTTGTAGAGATAAGTGGCTAGAGCATTATGGTTTGTCAAGTATTAGGAACTGTCTAATAGAACTACTTACTTACTTATACTCACTCCCATTATTCCCATTGGGGTAGGCAGAGACTATCGATCGCCACTTAGTACGATCTTGACAATCTCTCTTGCTTCCCTTAGATTCATTATTCTTCTCATATATGCTCTTTTATTCTTCTCACTTTGGACCCCCGCCTTTATAAGAACGTTTTCTATCTGGTCAAGGAACGTTTTACGAGGCCGTCTTCTACTAACAATCCCATCGACATTGGCTCTTTACATCTCTTTCGCTACTTTATTTTCATCCATCCTCTCTATGTGCCCAAACCACCTCAACTTTTTCTATCTTGCATACTACATATAGAACTAGTCCCTCGGAAATTTTTTTAGGTTCTGTTAAGAGACATTTATTGATAAGTCCATACTTATTTATTTTAATGCATCTAATTGTATATTTTTGTATCGTAATATTTACGTATCATAGGTACGTATGATAATGAAAATTAATAGAAAGAAATTATCAGATAATGTAGTCACTGTCCTCACTTTCCAAAGTTTGTCTGTAAAAGATAAAATTGAAGTAATTAGACCGGTAATTTGCTATATGCTATGATTTCGCTTTTTCATACATACTAAAAGATTATTACTTCCGCAAAAGTTCAGGTAGTATATTTTTTAACAATCTAATGTTATAATTTATTGAATTACTTTGGATGCCCGCGCATTCGTAAAGACTATTAATCACATAAGAGCGGACAGATATCTATTTAAAATTTGGATAACTCCAATTCATTTGCATAATTATAAGGTGTAACAAGTTAAAAACCATGTAAGTAGCCAACGAACCTCATTCTTTAACATTATTCAAGTTGGAAATATTGCAAAGAATGCGAGAGTGATTATATTTTGTTGTTTTTATTATGAATCTAGTGACCTGCCTCGTTTTTAAAGAATAAACAAAGAAAGAAATAATGTTTATTAGGTGCATAGGATAATATTTAAGTACAACACACAAAACAAAAATAAAATAATACATAATTGAAATAACAGAAACACAAAACAAAAACGAACCCTTTGCATCAAAATGGTCATTGGCTCAGCAAGATGCCACAGATGTTGAGCATTTAACTACTGTGACGCTGATTTTCAGCCAATAGACAATAAAGGGAAAAAACAAGCGCTAAATTAATATAAATTATACACAGTAACAATAAAACAACGTTATGTCATATATTGTTATAAAAGTTGCTATTTCGTATGCACATACATCGATAAAACACATAACAATTACATACATATAGTACATACATATAGTCACGGCTGTAAATCCCTAGAAGGGGTAGCCAGAGCTAAGGAATTAGAAATTCCTCAGCCACTTTTGGAAATGTGAGTGGGGAAAAGATGGTAAAGTAAAAGTTGTTGGTGATGGGTCTCCAACCGCATCGCCCAAGAATCCCTTAAAAGCCCCAATACCGTTAGTCGCCTCTTACGTACACCCATCGGTAGAAGCGGGGTAGTGCTATTCTAAGCCGTCACTACACGGCAATACATAACAATTCTAAGATATTTATCATAATTTATAAAAGGTAAATAACAAAAAACAAAACAATAACTATATTTTACCTATCCTCTGATTCCTCATAAGCTATATAATATCCTCACCGATAGACTCGAACCTGCCGTGTATAGGGTGATTAGGTCATAATCCACGACGCTGGTCAAGTGCGAGTTCTGTGGTAGTTGTTACGTGCGCTCCGAAGAAACTCTCAGCAACACTTTATGTTCGACATACATACATACTACAGTAGTACATTTACTCACGGCTATAAATCCCTAGAAGGGGTAGCCAGAGCTAAGGAACTAGAAGCTTCTTAGCCACTTTTGGAAAGTTGAGTGGGGAAAAGCTGGCAAAATAAAGGTTGTTGGTGATGGGTCCCCAACCACATCGCCCAAAAATCCCTTAAAAGCTTTAAACCCGTTAGTCGCCTCTTACGTACACCCACCGGAAGGAATGGGGTAGTGTTATTCTATGCCGACACTACACAGCAAATGTTCGAATAATCAGAAATATACAATATCCTTCAAAACTCAAATATTTTTTTTAATTAAATTTGTATGACTCCAATTTACGTGAAGTCACGTGATGTTCAGAAGTATTAGTACCTCTGCCAACCCCTTCGGGGATATTCGGCGTGAACGTTTATGTTATGTTATGTTACAAATTTGTATATTTACCCTGGAAATCGAAACGAAGACCTCCGTTTTTGAAAGTCGAGCTCTTTAATGCTAAACCGCGGAGGTAGAGTTTAATTTGACTATACGCTACGGATTACCTTTTTATTTTCTAAGATGCGGAGCAAGCTTATCGCTTCTATGTAGAACTTAGCTATGTAAGTTTCTTAAGATATATAACTTCACTTTTACTATAACTGATAAATTAACTTAACATAAGAAAATACTATTATGCTAATTAAAACAGTTTATTTACAAATAACGATAATTTATTTTCAATTAATTGACATATCTCTTTATAATCTTACACTCAAACTCATCGTTCTCGTCCTATATATCGAAAGAGTTGAAAGTGGTACTGATAATTCTCAATATAAAGTGTCATTTTTGCTATCCGGCTTTCACAATACGTATGTTTTGCTTGGAAAATACAATCACGTGATGAAGAGTAGGCTTATCGCCGTTTTTTGCGAAAACATAGTCACATGACTAAGTAATGCTGTGTAGTGTCGGCTAAGAATAAGGATTTCTTCCGGTGGGTGTACGTAAGAGGCGACTAATGGTATGGGGCTTTAAGGGATTTTTGGGCGATGCGGTTGGAGACCCATCACCAACAACCTTTATTTTACCATCTTTTCCCAACTCAACTTTCCAAAAGTGGCTGAGGAATTTCCAATTCCTTACCCCTTCTAGGGATTTATAGCCGTGAGTATATGTATGTATGACTAAGTACAACTCAGCCTTATGAGTTTTCTCACGATATTTCTCCTCGTCGTAACAATTTATGCCATTAATGCTTACAAATAATGCTAAATAAAATCTCTGTTTTAATAGTATTGTATTAAGAAGAAAACAGAGCGAGTGAGCACAAAGGTAGAACATAATAAATGCGCATTGAAAAAAAATGTACGCACGAGCGCGCGCCACTCCGTTCATAACACAATAAAAACCTCTCGCCAATAAAATACACCGTAATAATGAATATTGTTTAAATGGATGATAAATTGATATTACTGCTGAGTGTAGCTTTGATTGCTCATGAGTAACATTTTAATATAAGTGATAGTACATTTGGAATATGGAGCGTTTTAGTGGTTGAGCGATGTCGATGAGACCCATCACTAACGATACTTTATTTTACTATTTTCGCCCCAATCAACCTCTAAATTTGAGAATTCGTATAGGTAAAAAACATTCGGAATTCCTACTTTTTACTTTAATAAGCCGATCATCAATTTCTACAGATACACAATCAAATCACATAATCTAGTAAAACCTTAGGAAAAGGTCAACGACAATCGATGATTCCTTTACGGTTCACAATCACAGTCCTGATATGTTATAGGTGGAGATTCTTAATTGGCATTGCATTGTGTACATTATTGTTTAGTTAATGTTGCCGTGTAGTGCCGCCTTAGAATGTCGCTACCCCTTTCTACCCAAGGGTGTCGTAAGAGGCGACTAAGGGTATTGGGGCTTTTTATTAGATTTTTGGGCGATGCGGTTGGAGACCCATCACCAAAAACCTTTATTTTTACCATCTTTTCCCCACTCAACTTCCAAAAGTGGCTGAGGAATTTATAATTCCTTAGCTCTGGTAACCCCTACTAGGGAAATATAGCCGTGAGTATATGTATGTTAATGTATACGCTGTAAATCTTCCGAATAAAATAAAAAAAATAAAAAAACAACTGCTGAGGTTGATCTTATATCAATGTTTAAAACTTAAATACTGTAGGAGATATTATGTTACCGAAGCTCGAGAGGTTTACCAGGATCGTACGGAAGACGCTAGATAGTCTTTATCTACCCCAATGGGAACTAATAGCGTGAGTATATATATTGTTAAATACTACATAAAAATCTTTGATTTGTAAAATGATCTTTTTATTTTTATAGAACAGAAGCCTAATCTATTCAACCTCAAAAAATAGTTGTGAACACAACAAGGGCTTGGAAAACACCTTGACTATAGTAATAAGGCTGAAGCCAACCCGATAAATTTATTGAGGTACATTATTCTTTAAAAACTACTGATAATAGTCGATACAGTTATAGTGCCTTAGTGCGACCATTTCTATACTTCTTAAATTACTGAACTAGGTTCATATCTGCTGTGTAGTGTCGGCTTAGAATAACACTACCCCATTTCTTCCGGTGGGTGTACGTAAGAGGCGACTAACGGTATTGGGGCGATTTTTGGCGATGCGGTTGGAGACCCATCACCAACAACCTTTATTTTTACCATCTTTTTCCCACTCACATTTCCAAAAGTGGCTGAAGAAATTCTAATCCCCTTCTAGGGATTCACAGCCGTGAGTATATGTATGTATGTTCATATCTTCAATTGCACACATATTTGAGCTTATTCTAAGAAATGTGCAATAACTATCTGTTTAAGTAAGCACAAAACAAATTTGTTTCCCATGCAAAGTGTATGTGATGATAAGAACGCATGCACTATATAGAGATGTGATTTTTTATGAAAACGTGCAGTGCAGTAGAAGGAATGTCCGCGGTACGAGCAATAGCAAGCATTGTTATTTCCTGTAGAAAGCTGAGAAGTAAATCATTCGCCGGACACATCCAGGAGTGCAATAAATAAACTGGCTAAGTTGAGCTACTGCGCTGTCATGCGTATTGTTACGGAGATTGGGTGGTTAAGAATATTCCCAATAGGATGGCAGAGGTGCTGTGGTTTTCTGAAAATTGGCGTCAGATATGTCAGCTTTTGTTAAAAGTTACTATTTGTACGACATGATAGTCCAGTGGGTAGAACACCCGCCCGAAAACAGAAGAACAGAATTCAAAATATACAGGCGGGTTTAGAGACAGATAGATTGTAAGCTCTTTTTAATAGGGTCCCTATTCACCTTGTGGTACGGTCAAGGTAAAAACCGTAAGATGAATAGTTACCTTCTTTAAAACCTATTACAATAGTCATGATTCCCAAAATTTAAGATTTTTGGCATCAAGAATCTTTAGCTGCTTTTAGGAAATAAGTGAGAAAGGTAATAAATGATTGTTAGTGTTTTTTTCTGGATTACACTGACCACTTACCTCTAAAACCCCCCGTACCACCGTTAACACCCATCGCAATACATGTATTTATGTTATTCCAAGCATATATACGGAAAGTTCCGGAAAAATATGTACAAAATACTTACACTTCTTAGTGTTGCAAAAAGGTGTAGCCAGAGCCTAAGAGTCATGTGACACATTTGGAAGTTCAGTGAGTAATAGATTGTGAAATAATTTATTTTGATTATGATTTTTGATATTCTGATGATTATCATAATTTATGAGTCACCGATATTCGCCCAATAAACACTCAAAAACATAACATACAAACTTTTACGTTAATATGCACATATACCAAATAATAATGTTCTATAAACGCGAATAATTGAATGGAGGTGGCGAACTCATAAATCTGTCGGGAATATTGGCTGGCTCTATAATTGGTGCATTCCACACACGAGGGGCACTCGAGATAACTCTATAATGGATTGGACGAGAAAATAAATATGAAGTAGGCAAGCTGTAGGATTATTTCGCTGTAAATGAATGAAATTTATAGCCCTACCAATGTCAACAAGTGTTAGGACTTCTACAAATTATATTTTTTTGTTAAAAAAGTGCTAATTAATTGTTACTTATATAAAAATAAGAAAATTTAATAATGTAGAATAGAATAGAAAACTCTTTATTGTACATCAAATATGGGAAAACAATTACAAATACACAGAATGAATTAACAAAGTACAATTGGCGGTCTTATCACTAAAAGCGATCTCTTCCAGACAACCTTTGAATGGAGAGGTCAATAAATTAGAGTCATGTGAGATAGGTGTACAACAACTAATCTGCACAAACAATACAACAATCCAGTCATACTTATATCTAGTTAGTATTTATTTAGTTTATGTATTTCATTTATATAGCATATATAAATATTAAGTACATACATACATAAACTCACGGCTATAAATCCCTAGAAGGGGTAGCCAGAGCTAACGAATTAGAAATTCCTCAGCCACTTTTGGAAGTTGCGTGGGGAAAAGATGGTAAAATAAAGGTTGTTGGTGATGGGTCTCCAACCGCATCGCCCAAAAATCCCTTAAAAAGCCCCAATACCCCAAAGTGTTATGAAAATACCCCATATCTTGTAGCACTCTGTCAGCATTCAAAATTTTGACTCATATTTATTTCACTATTACTATTTAATTTCAGCTATGGATGTTACTCGCGGACTCATATATTAGTATTAATCATATGATTAATTCTAATACTTCCGACTTGCTATAACATGCATATACATATACTCACGGCCGTAAATCCCAAAAAGGGGTAGCCAGAGCTTCAGAGCTAGAAACTCCTCAGCCGCATTTGGAAGTTAATAGGGGAGAAAATGGAAAAAATAAAGTATCGTTGTGGTGATGGGTCTCCAACCGTATCGCCCAAAAACCACTTAAAAAGCCCCACACCCTTAGTCGCCTCATACGACACCCTCGGGTAGAAAAGGGTAGTGATATTCTAAGCCGGCACTACTTGTTATAACAAAATTATGATAATTTCTGCAGCGTTAAAAACTAGAAAATATTGACTATTAATATTTTTGATTTAAAGCTATATTTTTATTGAATCCATCGACGTTAATACATTATAACCTAATGTGCATTCAGATAAAATAAAATGATTAAATAATATACAAGAATTTTGTAATCTGTAGTTATTTAGGAATATCGAATATGGTATTTGTATCAATATTATTAATTGTATTTTTACGAAGAGAGTTATATATCCTCTTGTCATTTACAACGCACTACCTCAAATAATATGTACCTCATACAACATAAACTGAAAGCACATTAGTTAACGTGAAAAAAAAACAATAAAAGAA
This sequence comes from Bedellia somnulentella, assembly GCA_963576735.1. NCBI lineage: Eukaryota > Metazoa > Arthropoda > Insecta > Lepidoptera > Bedelliidae > Bedellia > Bedellia somnulentella. The sequence goes on along the minus strand of OY755184.1, from coordinate 4,459,689 downwards.
TGTTGAGGTACCATACAATTTTAATGGCATTATCTGAACAGAGGTAAAGAAATTCATCCATTAAACTTTCATGCGACGTCTTTTCACTTGAAAGATGCTCCGTAATTCGAACCAATGAATTAAACAAACCATTTTATCTTCACTCTTTCACGACTGGTTTTTGTTATAACTACTGACATCCGAGGTGGCTACTTGTGAAATGTACAGCATACATTTACTTTAACAATTCTGGTTTGAAATGTTTTTTATAAACGTTGGTTCGAACACTGTTTAACTGTTGAGGGAAGTTATTTTTTATTGTATAAGTATAAGATGGTCTGATGATTCTGTAAAGATTGCGGAAAGGATTTTTTAAAGCACCTGTGTTAGTACTGGACTTCTTTTAGCTAATATGACGATGATGAAAATAACGGTTTGATTTAAATTACTCGAAATCTATTGCACTTAATCGTATAAAAAATGAAGAGTAAATCACATATATTTTCCAATCGCTGTTAAAAAGGGTTGTCTCGTAAAGGAAAACTGTATTTAGATCTATCTAATGTTTAGATAATCTATTGCTCTCAATTTTTTCCTGTGAGAAGAATGTAAGGTTTCCTCCGGTTAGCTCAGGTCGCCCAGTGGACCGGATGGCAGGTGCTACCGCGGGTTCAAGCGGGTTCACACCCCGCCCCGCTGCCCGCCCCCCGCCGCCCCCCGCAGCATCCGCGCAAACTCGTTCCTCTAATAATATAACGTAGAAATGAAAGATTAATGAGAGCAACCCGTGCACGCCTCTTTCACTCGCCCTCTAGGGTTGGGAACACAACCTTTATCGAAATCTTGAAAATTTTATTATGACACTATGAAAATTTAAACGTCTACTTTAGATTTACATGTTTTTAATTTAAGTAAAGTATTTTAAGTAGATTTATAATATTGATGATAATGAGTCTTGCTGGCTGAAAATATTATTAATACCTTTTCCCATAATAATAAATCTCTTATTTCATAAATTCAGCATAGCAAATTTAATTATTTCTTTATATATCTAAAATCAAAGTGTATCCTGAAAAAACATAGAAGTTTTAAAATTAAAAACTAAGACATGAAAAACATAAAAATTTGTATAGTCATTACTTATTTTATATACCAACACAAGAATACCTTTATCATTTATTTCTCCAACTTCTTCTCTTCATGACGTCAAAAAGTGTCCACCCATTAAAGTAGCCCTATTCAAGGTTCCGAGATTCACAGTAAACAAAACTAATCGTTAAGTGGAGCAAGTCTCGTGCGCAGTTCCCATCCCTAGCGCAAAGTGCAAGATGGCGAGCGCAATGAAGACGGCTCAGATAATATAGTGGCGGCTTGACCGGTAGCAGCGCCGTGCGACGACAGCGGCCATTCTTATTAGCGGATTAGCGAAAAAAAAACTTCCGGTTATAAATCCAAAAAGGGTAAGGAGCTTGAACGACTTCTGGAAGTTGAGTGACGAAAAGATGGTAAAATAAGTCAGTTGTCGCTTGCGATACTTAAAGGAAGAAATAAGTTGGTACTATTCTTAGCAGACACTACACACACATAGTAGTCAAAATCTTGATACAGCTAGAGCTTTCGATTTTGAAAATTATTTAGCCACCTTTAGAAGATGAGAGGGCATAATTTTACCAAATAAAGAATAATTGGTAATGGGTCTGCTGCCTTATAAAAAATATAGTAGAGTAAATAATAGAAATTATTGTTGGTGTCGTAGGCAACAAATAACTATATATCGGAGGATATTTCTGCCATGTTCGTATGTTTGTATAACTGTATGGCATTGGTCGAAAGCACTTAGGCCAAATACGTTAGAATCCTTCCTCCTTTGAAAATAGATAAAGTACTATGATAAGCATTTACGAATCCTACAGAAACTGATCGGTAGCTGCTGGTGTGCTTGCGTAGACAGAATCAAAATAAATAAATATCTATTATATTTTATTTTTAGTGTTGAACTGAAAAGTTATATACTCAACAACAACATAACTCAACTTAAATTGAATTTGGGGTGGATCCGCTGCCGTATGGTTGGGCTTAAATTATTAGCGGAAAAGCGGGGAAACATAGATTATTATTTTTATACATGTATGACACAGCCATTTATTCTGAAACTTTATCATGGACATTTCCTGTACAAGACTTTTTTACTATTTGATCCCGGCTGCTTTAATGTGGCTATGCTTTCAATATGTTGTTTTCACATACTTTAGTGAGGTATTGATATACCCTCCTTTACTTTTATTTTTATAGCTGTCGACTTAGAATAGCACTACCGCATTTCTTCCGGTGGGTGTAAGTAAGAGGCGACTAACGATATTGGGGCATTTAAAGGGATTTTTGGGCGATGCGGTTGGAGACACATCACCAACAACCTTTATTCTACCATCTTTTCCCCACTCAACTTCCAAAAGTGGCTGAGAAATTTCTAATTTCTCAGCTCTGGCTACCCTTTTTAGGGATTTATAGCCGTGAGTATATGTATGTATGTATTTTTATATCTATGGATACTCGTATAACATGAGGGATAAATGAGATATATTTATTCACTTAGCCACTTTTAGTAAAAAGTGGTTAAAACCTCTTGCTACCATATTTTAGCTGTATATAAATAAGTCACTTAAAAACTAAATGTGAGGTTGAATACCTAAATCTATAAGAGAACAAACAAATAACATAGATACTAATAGATAGTGTAAACAATGCTAAAGTAATTCTTGAATACAATTGCTTCGAATGCAAGCTACCAATGTCGGAGCAACTATCTTGAATAGAGAAATGTTAAACATAACCACACAACACACCCGAGCTTAGTAATACAACCTTTTGCATATTAATGTAACCTTTAACTTGTACGTATCAAAATCAGTAACACGCTGCGGTTATGTTGGACTCGCTTTAGAAGAGAGGTTGTTCACGTGTCTTGTCAATACAACTAGACATAAGCGGAGTCATTTTTTTATTTACATTTATAGTATTTAATTCTTTATTTGGGTGCAGTTAGAGTGATTATAAGGCGATGTGGCTAGATACCATTACCATCCTTCCTTTATGTTGGAGGATTTTGGAGTTTAATCCATCATTGAGCCCTCTCCACCCTTTCACGAGTTCCATCAAAGAAACAACTTTGTACATACATAAATCTCTAAGATGAGGTAGCCAGAGCATTAGCGTTAGAATTGGAAATTCCCCCTTACAAATGCTTCTTCATGCAAACAATTTCATCTTCCTTTGGAATATAAGTAGCCCACATTTTTATTTATAGGGAGATAGGTGATAGGTGTCCAGCCACATCGCCAAAAAAATCTCATAAAAGGAATGCAGCAATAAATGGGTTACACAACACACAGCAACTAAGTTGTACTATTCAATTACAAGTTCAAAATTATAGCAATATAGTTAGCAATTCTAAGAAACAGTTTGCCGTGTAGTGTCGGCTCAGAATAACACTACCCCATTTCTACCCATGGAGGCGACTAAGGGTATAAGGGCTTTTTAAGTGATTCTTGGGCGATGTGGTTGGAGACCCGTCACCAAAAACATTTATTATTACCATCTTTTCCCCAATCAACTTCCAAAAGTGGCTGAAGAATTTTTCATTCCAAAGCTCTGGCTACCCCGTTAAGGGATTTATAGCCGTGATTATATGTATTTATGTATGAATGTTCTAAGAATAGCGCATCCTAGCATACAAACTCATCAGCTGCATAACATTAACGTTGATTACCATAACCCAACTAATAATTGTAAGTAAATGGTCGGCCGTTGACCCGACACGCTCTAATACCCCGACCTACCCTCAGATAAAAACTTAACAAGAAATGCTGTAATTAATAATTGCATATTAGCGTCGAGATACGCAAAAACTGCTGGTGATCGATGCACACCGCTGATCCACTTTACTTCTTTATAGTATGGACTATCGCTACTTGAATTATTTATGCAACTTAGGTGTTGCGTAGCGATGTAGTATCGGAACAGCACAAACCTATTTCTTCCCGTGGGTTTCGTAAGAGGCGACTACGGGTGAAACAGCTTTTTTATTGTGGGTGACATGGCTGGAGACCAATCAACCTTTCACACCTTTTATTCTATCAATTTTATTTTACCATATTTTACTCAATTGCTCAGTTGCTGTGTAGTGTCGGCTTAGAATTGCTGTGTAGTGTCGGCTTAAAATAACACTACCCCATTTCTACCCGCGGGTGATCGTAAGAGGCGACTAAGGGTATAAGGGCTTTTCAAGTGATTTTTGGGCGATGTGGTTGGAGATCCGTCACCAAAAACATATTATTACCATCTTTTCCCCACTCAACTTCCAAAAGTGGCTGAGGAATTTCTCATCCCAAAGCTCTGGCTACCCCGTTTAGGGAATTACAGCCGTGAGTATATGTATGTATGTTTACTCAATTATATTCCAAGATTGGTTGAGGATTTGCCATTCAGAAGCTCTGTCTACTTTTCATAACAGTGAGGTAATGTATCACACACCTCTTGGCTCATCTCTGGTGGAACCGCATCTAATATGACAAGGGGACGATCACGATGTACTTTTTATTAATCTAGTTAAAACCGAACTGAAAAAGGCGGGAACATGCATTGAAAAGATTAGGAGGGCATTTATGAACATAAAGTAGTTATGAGGAAATATGATTTATTCGACACTCCAAACTCAAGCATTCACGCCATATTTATTAATTTATACACTCATATTTATTGGACAAAAATAATAATTTGAAAAATTAATGGTATAAAATTAAACGACACATATACATATAAATGTTTTACAAAGCTTGGTTCTGAAACTCGTTAAGTGATTATTGAGCGATGTGATTTTAATATATGTTGGTTTCATAAAAAATGACATTGGTCATAGGTCATAGGTGGCCAATCGCAAAATAATTCTTTATCCATCCTTATTGAAATTTTGTAGTTATAATTAGAAAATACCGGTCACAACCGCACCAACTGCATTAATATATTGTAACGAAGTATTTTATTTCTTAACTCTGTTCCTTTTATAATTACATACATACATATACTCACAGCCATAAATCTCAAAAACGGGTAGACAGACCTTTAGAGCTAGAAACTTCTCAGCCACATTTGGAAGTTCGTTGTGATGGGTCTCCAACCGGATCGCCCAAAGACCACTTAAAAAATCCCAATACCCTTAGTTGCCTCTTACAACACCTGTGGGTAGAAAGGGGTGGTGACATATTAAGCCGGCAATACACGGCCTTTTATAATTAAATATCGAAACCTGAAACAATTTATACTTATAATCACATAATGCCTATTTAATAACAGAACGATCTCTTAATCAGCGTACACCGTGCTAAGCAAAACGCAGCCACTATCAGACATAAAAGAATTAATCTTCCATATTGATTTAAAGGCTATTATCACGTAACCTCTCCAACAAAAGCATATTCACAATTCCTTCGTTATAAATACACTATAACCGCAATTATTCTTCAACACTGCAAAATAAGAGAAGTTCTTTTAATAACATGGTTAACTCAGCTTATCCATTTAAGGTAGCGATGATATACGTCTCGGGATAGTAATTAATATCATGGCATAGCTAGTGATCAAGAGAATGTGGTAATAGCATTAAATATATTATAGTTTCGCTCCTGGTTGGCTTGCCGACATTATGTGACTTAGTTGCATTAATTAGTTGATTTAATTTGTAATAAATCTACATGTCCGCATTAATATAAATTTCCTGGACACAAATCTTGGGTTTCTATTGCGTTGTGTGTTTGTTTGTGTATATAATAATAATGTATATTAATGTGAATTGCATTAATGAAAATATATCCGAGTTACAGATAAACAGTCGTGGTTTTACAAATAGTAAAGTACAACCTGTAATTTTTATTGAGGTTCGCAGAGATTATTTGTAGCTCTACGTCAAACCTCTTCCGCTTGCTGCAAATTCATAAAATATCTCTCTCTATCGTGCATTTTTTTCTAGCCACATCTTGCCGCTTCCCAACAACCAATTTGCGAAATTTAAAATATCATTTAAACACAAGCGTAATCATAATATGTAGTAAAAAAGTGTCGTAATTTACTTTCATGTACATTCACTATTTGATTAACAGATGGTGGCCCACAAACTAAATTAAGTCCTATAATGTCATTATGTCTAACTCTCCAATACTAGAACCTTATAGTCAGAACATGAGCTAGACTGTTTAACCGTGATACCAAGGAAACAGTTGGCACAGAGGTATACACATTCATGAAATAACATAAGATAACATAAACGTTCACGCCGAATATCCCCGAAGGGGTTGGCAGAGGTACTAATACTTCTGAACATCACGTGACTTTGTCACCTGGTGTTCAGAGTACCCACGTTTTGCATGGACAGTAAAATATATGTATAATTAATGAAACATAGTAGCAAATTGATATAAACTAAACGATGGAATTGTATAAGATACAAACACTCAAGGTCATAAATCCCAAAAAGGGGTAGCCAGAGCTTCAGAGCTTGAAACTTCTCAGCCACATTTGGAAATTGATAGGGGAGAAGATGGTAGAAATAAAGTATAGTCGGTGATGGGTCTCCAACCGCATCGCCTAAAAACCACTTTAAAAAGCCCTATACCCTTAGTTGCCTCTTACGTTACGACACCCGTGCGTAGAAAAGAGTAGTGACATTCTAACCCGGCACTACACAGCAATCTCAATACTATAGTATTGAGATAATAAACATAAACATAAACGATCACGCTGAATATCCCCGAAGGGGTTGGCAGAGGTACTAATACTTTCTGAACATCACGTGACTTTGTCTTTGTCACCTGGTGTTCAGAGTACCCACGTTTTGCATGGACAGTGTACTCACGTGATACGAGGGGCAGGCCTATCGCCGTTTTGTACGAATACACTGTCACATGACTAAGTACAACTCAGCCATGTGGGTTTCCTCACGATGTTTTCCCTCACCGTTAACAACCATGATAAATTTACCACACATATGTCTTTAGAAAAGACAAATTGGTGTAGGCCCGACCCAGGATTTGAACACTAGTCGTTTGCACGATAACCGAGTGTTCTACCCACTGGGCTATCACGGTTGCTATAGTATTGAGCTACATTCATAAAAATATATTACCAAATTGTGTTGATAACCAAACGATGGAATTATATAAGATGTATAGTTAAATCATAAAAAAATATGAAAACCAATAACAATATAAGCTTCCACATAATAGGCAATCCAGCTCCGGTACCGAGTAATCACCGCGTATTAGCTGCTGAATCTCATAAACTGGAGTCGTACATCTGTCACGTTCAGCCATTATCAGAGCAGAAATTCTATCATGACATTACTATTTCCTAGCCGCAGTAATTGATACCATTTCACCTGTGCTATCTGGATCGCTTGTTCAGCACGTCACAGCATTTTTTCAAGCAGCATTTTGAACCTTATGACTAGTGGGGTAAAGAGGGTGTTGGTGTGTGGTTTACAATTTTGGTCGTAACTCCTCTCCATCAAGATACGGTTAATTGTTAGCCGCGGCGGTCACGCTTTCTCTCCGGACACTCGCCAAGAATTTTGCACTCTTATAAACTTCGTCTTCAAAGACTTTGTATCTAAATAAACGACGGCTCTCGCACTTTTTCGGATCTTATCAGTTTTGGAGATTAACGAGTTTAGACATAAAAGGAAGTTTTGCGTGTAATTATATATGTAATTATGATCATCAATTACACTTTTTAGTACTAGGTTAGCCGAGATTTAGAGTTCACTTTTAATGATGAAACTGACTGATATCACTGAAATGCCAGCTTTTTAAATTTTGAGCTACTTAATTAATCATAATAATATTATACACAGATCAAGTTAGCCCCAAACTAAGTAAACCTCTATCATGTAATACAGTTTACTCAACGATATATTTAATATTATACAATACACATATAAATAACATTCAAGATTAATAAACAATCATTTGTGCCCATCACATAAATGTAGCTCTCAGCTTTGATCGAACCTGAACCTCCAGACCGATATATTAGTCACCTATCCACCGCCATGGACGTCGTCAATTATTTTTACGCATAAAAATAACACAAATAGTATAATTTATAAGCTCAGTAAAAATCTCTATCTTAGGTGTGTAATGACTATCTTATAAAAAATAAAGTGAGCTTGTTTTGTTTTCCATTATATTCCACCCACAATTCCACCAAAGTTCAATTTAATATAATACTTCCAGATACTGCCATACAATTACAAAGAAAGGTGTGATTGTAAATTAAATAGTTTAGCCTGAGCTGCGCCTGCGCCGTGCGCCAACCAACTTCAATTATATCGAACGAATGTCGATCATTATAATTTTCCAACTTTGTTTTGAATTATTTCATTGATTTTATTCAAACCAACAAGAATAATAAAATCAGATTATGTCTGACGACCTCGGAGGACGCATCGAACAGAGAATGTGCTCAAAAAGGCAGGTTTCCGTAGTCTGAAGAATAAAAGACCATTCATCAAAATATTGATGGATGTGGCCATAGCTCGAGAGGTTTCCAGGATCGCACAAAGAGGCAATCGATAGTCTCTGCCTACCCCAGTATGAATGAATGGCGTAAGTATATAAGTGGTATAAGTAATAATATATATATAAATGATATAATAATATATGTATGCAAATTCAAACCCCCTAAGGTCAATTTAATAGAATACTTAGAGATAATGCCATAAAATTACAAAGAAAGGTGTGATTGTAAACAAACTAGTTTAGCCTGACCTGCGCCTGCGCCGTGCGCCAACCAAGTTCAATTATATCGAACGAATAAACGAATGTCAATAGTTGTGAATTCCCATGTTTTTTTTGTTGATTTAATTCAATCAAAAAAGGATAATAAAACTAAATGATAACTGTGATTGCATTTTTTTTCTGATGACCACGAAGGACACATTTAGATCAAACAGAGAATGTGCTAAAAAAGGTATGTTTCCGCAGTGTGAAGAATAAAACAGCATGCTTTAATATACATGAATGCACGCAAAACTTGAGAAGTTTCTAGGATCGCACCTCTTGGCAATCGATAGTCTCTGCCTACCCCAATGGGCACTAACGGCGTGAGTAGATATATGTACGTACTGCATAGTCAAACCACCTAAGATAAATTTAATAGTATACTTCCAGATACTGCCATACAATTACAAAGAAAGGTGTGATTGTAAATAAAATAGTTTAGCCTGACCTGCGCCTGCGCCGCGCGCCAACCAAGTTCAATTTAATCGAACGAATGTCGATCATTATAAATTTCCAATCGTTTGCGCTAACGGAGCTGGCGCACGCGACCTCTCCACTAACATTATTTACTTTCGACTTAGACGAGATTATTAGAATGAAGTCGGTTCTTGATTTATTTAATAATCTTTTTACTCAGTTTTGTGTTTTATTTGGTTTATTGGGTGTTGGTTGGTGACAATTTCGCGTAAGTTTACTGGGTACAAGTTAAGACAGTTAACAACGCATCTACACTAAATATGAGACTAAAGGTGAGACCAGTGTGACACTATAGCTTATTCATCTACAACAGTATAATATGTGAGATTTTAGTTTCAGTCCTAAAAAGCATAAATCACCATCGATAATATGTACGGTAAAACATTATAAAAATTTAACCTTCTATTAAATCTAAAATAGTGTTCAACATACATACATACATACATATACTCACGGCTTTAAATCCCTAGAAGGGGTAGCCAGAGCTAAGGAATTCGAAATTCCTCAGCCACGTTTGGAAAGTTGATTAGGGAAAAGATGGTAAAATAAAGGTTGTTGGTGATGAGTCTCCAACCGCATCGCCCAAAAATCCCTTAAAAGCCCCAATACCGTTAGTCGCCTCTTACGTACATCCACCGGAAGAAATGGGGTAGTGCTATTCTAAGCCGTCACTACACAGCAAATATATGTTAATATATGATATGTTCAAATATATCATATATTAAATTTATCAATACACATCGCATGATAAGCTATTAAATACAAGCTCAAAGTACTGTAACGCCATCTACTGCAGAATTGAAAGACTATCTAACGTTTAATTTGAAAAAAAAAGTCATTTCTTTTACATTCCAAAAATATACTTTATCAGTGTTTGAACTATATTTGACAAAATCATATTATCATTAGTTGATTAAAATTAAAGTTTTTTTCTGTCTTTGGCACACGATGACAGTTTTACGAGTACCTCAATCGAACAAAGTCTCTCAATGGATGTGCCGGCGCTGAAATTTTCCTTAAGATTTATATTTCTTTTAATTTATTGTGGGTACTCTGAACACTAGGTGACAATGTCACGTGATGTTCAGAAGTATTAGTACCTCTGCCAACCCCTTGGGGGATATTCGGCGTGAACGTTTATGTTAGGTTATTTTATATTTTAGTACAAATAAAAAAAATATCCGCCAAAAAAGTTGGCATTCAAAAAGTTGAGTTTAAAAATGGCAGGGAACAGATAGTTAAATGTAAAATAAATATATCGTGATTAGATATAAACTACATCACTGACTACTCACTTAATTAGCCCTAGTACCGTTAGCAGCTTCGACCATCACATACATACATATACTCACGCCGTTATTACCCATAGGGTAGGCAGAGACTATCGCCACTTGATACACCACCTTGGAACAAAATCATTAGTTGTACTTCTCTAAAACACAACACGGCTCATACCCTTATGTCCCATACTTTGACACCAAGTACGGAACCCAAATGACAATATAAATCCAACCAGAACCCATTAAAACCGCATTTTAATTAATCAACAATTTTCATCGTCTATCCGCCGTATTTCAACTGATAGTGTATAAATCGGGCGGCGCAGGAGCTTTCGAAAACGGTAGTGCTCGGCGGAGCTTTTCGACGATTTATTAATTCATTAACCGATAGCCCATGCTATCGTCAGCTTACCCTGTATAGTCAGCCTGCTCGCTAATTGAATCGATTGATTGAAACGTACTCCTAAATGACTTTGTATTGCCGACTATAAACCTTTGGGCTTATCTCTGGGCTGCTTACTGGGCCCATGTTTTTAAGTGAAATGTTTTAGCGTAATTAATGATTTGCTTTTATTTCGGTAAACGGATAACGGTAAAGGTTATTTATTTATAGTGAGTCCGTTTAGTGTTATCTTAGAATGTGCTATTATAATATTTCTGCAGTTTTTTAAGCTGTGTATTGTTGGCTTAGCAAAGCACTAACCCATTTCTTCCCGCGGGTGTCGTATGAGTGACTTTTTCAGTAATAGTTTTAAGTTTTTTTCCAATCCTCTAAACTACGAGTAGAATCGTTTCCCTACTAATCTTCCCAAAATTGCTAAATAATTTTCACCTCTGAAGTTGTGGCCACCCTTTTTTAGGGTACATATCCATCAGTACCTCACAGGCCATATATGCGTCCCCACCATGGGGCTCGAGTCTACCCTAATATCAGTAAATACATGTTTATGTAAGTATATATAGTATAGTAATATAGGTAGTAATGCATAATACTTACGTTGAACATGTGCTGCACACGGCCATTAGTTTAGGATTATTTACTTCATAAAATTTTGCATTAGCTCTACTCTATTATGCGGTTTGTCCATAGACCAAGTGGACACAGTACTATGCTTATAATGAAAATAAAAAAAACAGCATAAAGATGCAACTGAAATTACTCGACCCTCTACCTCGACATATACTCACGCCGTTAGTTCCCATTAAGGTAGGTAAAGACGATCGACCATCATTTTGTACGAGCCTGACAAACCTCTCTAGCTTCGTTCACATCCATCAATCTTTTCATACATGCTCTTATATTCTTCATACACCTGCCTTTATGAGCACATTCTCTATTTGGTGCAAATCAGTCCTCCGAGGTCGTCCTCTACTAACATTACCTTCCACGTTGGCTTTAAAGATCTCATTCACTAATTCACTATAATATAAAATCATAACATAACATATACTCACGCCACTAGTTCCCATTCGGGTAGGCAGAGACTATCGATCGCCACTTTGCACGATCCTGACAAACCTCTCTAGGTTCATAGTATTTTCTAAGATTTTCATGATTGCACATTATAATTAAACAACTATTATTTTCGGATATTTTAATCACGTGTTATCACATGGTTTTTAATACCCGACATTTCGAAAACTTTTCAGTGATCATGGTTACAAAAAAAATTCATACATGCTCTTTTATTCTACACTTACTATAATATAAGATGGCGAATATATACTTTAATATATCCATCCTTCCCCATTGTGAAAGATATACTCGAAGATAGTTAGAAAACTACTGTTACCCGTTAATACTAGAACAAGTAAGGTCGCGTCGAAGCAACTAATTCGAAGCAGCAGGAAACCAACGAAACATCTGATAGGGCCGTTTTATCTCGCATCTTTCTATTGTTCAGATTTAAGACGTACACTATAACACTAATTAATGCAAACTGAGACGCCCTTTGGCTCGCCGTAATTACTTTTATAAAACCTACTAAACGATTTGCATGTAAATTTTTGATACGCATCTCGCGCGGTACAAAGGTTAAAATGTAATAATGTTCTTATTTTATACAGGGTGCCGTCGGCAAGCACTTTAAGGAATCGGTAAAGAACCATAAAAATGCCGTTTCGTTTTGGATTCTTATGCGTTGGTATTTAAAGGATTTTGTTAATTATGAATACTTGAGTCTGATACCGAGTGTATCGCAGTATTGGAGTTTTATATTTTTATAAGATTAAATATAGTTAACGCAAAGAGGGGCCCCATCGACTAAAAAATTTATATTATTATTTCAACCTCATACTATCTCCATAAGTATGTTTTTTAGAAGTCCTATCTTCCTTATGGTCATTTAATGGTATATGAAAACGAAATCTAATAGTATACAATATATCTTTTGAAATACATATAAAACTCGTGGTTCGCCCCGGCTACGCACGGATGGTTTAAAAAAAAATCCTACTTACCCTCTACGACATTTAGCGTGATGATATATATCCAATGTCCTTTTCCTGGTTCTAAGCTACCTCTCCAATAATTTTCAGCCAGATCGGTTCATCCGGTCTCGAGTTATAAATAGTGTAACTAACACCACTTTCTTTTATACATAGATAATTATTTATCACCTGTTTCTTATAGTTTATACATTATTTTATTTGAAGATAGGTTACTAACTGAAAACTAGTTAGCATCTAAAAAAACACTGTGATATGAAACCAGTAATTTACTTCAACCTCTTGATTGAAAGTCATCTTAAACAACGCCTAGCCATATTTTTATAACACCATGTACACACGCGTTTTCGCACCATGATCCCAAAGATGGTGTTGAATGATATCAATGTGTGCACTAGACGTGTTATTTATTGATGATTGTTCACTCTGCTCGGTCTAGCCGTCATTCTCAGATCTAACCTCTATCTGGATACACTTTCTATAGCGTAAAAAAGAGTTTGTAGAAATCTTTACCCCGACCCATCCGGTCTGTGATTGATCACTTTGTTGATTTGTAATAGCTGTAATTAGACGTTTGTTTGCTTTTGAAAACCGCTTGCAGTGTGTTTTAGAGATTAATCAAGTTAACAGTACCATCGCGATGAAAAAAATAGATCCTTGCCTGCCTACAACCTGTACTGACCTGACTGACAAGCTGAACTATAGCTTGTACATGTCCCCGGTACCCTTAAAAAGGGGACGAGCCTAAGCCGAACTGGGTGATTAGGCGATGGTCCACTACGTCGGCCTAATGAGAGTTGTTGGCAAAAAAAAAACTAACGTACATTACGAAGCACTGAGTTATCTTTATAAAAATGGGGACCCATATTAAGAAATGTCCATAAAGTAGAGTGCAAAAACATCTCTCCACGTTGGTTACTCCAAACAGGGTGACAGAAGTATTAGTTTCTCCCTACCATATTCAAGTTCTGGCATCCTAGAAAGCACTCACCTAACTATATAAGTCAGTTGTAGTAATTTCGATTTGTATCACACAATTACTGTATAGACTAAATTGATACATTATATACTACACTCACATCATCACCTACCATTGAGATGCACATGCACCTGCGATGATCAAACCTTTAAGATCCTGAAAAATCCGTCGTTTCGTTAACATTAATTAATCTTTTCGTTAAATAATTTTTGTTTTTATATTTGGAATGCCTTTTGAGCGCATGGGCGAAGACCAAACTAAGCAGATAGTATCACCTCGCGATTCACCCCTTACAATCGTATCCTTGCCAAATGGCACATCGAAAATACTTGCAAGATGCACTAGAATTACTTTTTACTTATTAATGTTTTACTAATATATAACCGTATACCCGGGTTCGATCCCAGCTGGTGTCGAAAAAAAAAATTAGTAATAACCCTACATGACGTTTTTATGAACAAAAACATTCAAATTATTAATGTTTTATTGTGTTTTTTTCATATTTTGCAAATAATTTTGTATTTTTTTTAAGTGTTGTAGAATAAGAATCTAATTATTCAGTAAGTTTATTGTTGTTGTGCCCCAACAGGGTCTTGTTTGTCCTACATAAGGATTTGTTAAGATCTTACCTGTATAACAATAATGCAAATAAATGAATTGAATTGAATTAATAGTATATTACAAAACAAAGCAGTGATAAGATTTAAAGAAAAAAATTAGTTATAAAACACTCACCTTTAACTTTTCCACCGAACCTTAGCTGATCAATAATACTGGTAAGTCTGGTCTCCCTCACTTGGCTGCTTTTATCATCCTGCACATCACTGCCCATCTTTCCCGCAATCTTGTCTACATCATCCACTGATTCACTTTTTTCTTCATCACTCACTTCGTTTTCAAATTTATTTAGATCACTTTCTATTTTATCACAGTAATGTCTTTTTAGTCTGATTTTGTTGTCCATGGTGTTTGTTGGTACTTTAATTTTGAGGCTGCAATATTTTAAACTATTATACGAAATGATTAAAATGATTCATTTAAAAGTCAAGAAGTTAAAAGAGGAAGCAGATGTGGTTTAGGCTTATTAAATTAATAAATGATATTAAAGTGACTTGCTGAGGATTAATTTTCTAGGTAGCTAAATTGGCAGTATCAAGTTGGCAGCCTATATATAGCCTATATTATGTGCAATAAACCCTTTTTATGCTATCCTCAAAATTTGTCATAATTTAGTCAAATATTTGACATCAAAGAAGAAGTCGATAAAAGGGCAGATCATATAGCCAGAAGTTCAGAATTACAAACACCTCAGCTGCTTTTAAAAGTTGAGGGGGCCAAATATACGATGTTTGCCATGCCCTTACAGGGCGTCATCCGTACTTTTTCTGTATTTTTTCAATTTGTAACATCCTATCAACTTGTGGCATGCAAATAAAATAAATAGAATATCGTAAAACAAAAATAATTGGTGACGGGTCTCTAACCACATATCGGCACGTTGAAACAATCCAACTTAACCAAAAAGGGGAACAACTCACAAATACTAAGTTGCTCGTCATAAGTGAGGTTCTGATATGCAATTCAGTAATATGGATGTGTATTAATAAATATGGCAGCGAATTTTGGGTGTTAGAGAAGCATGAGAGCAGAGTGAATGCAGTAGAGATGAGGTCGTTTAGAAAAATATATGAATAGTGTGATTTGTGAAAGGTGCGGTGTGAAAATATAAAAAGGAGTATTAAGATGGTTCGAGCACATAGAGACGATAGATGATAGTAAATTGGTGGAAGAGATCTATAGAGCTAAAGTTGAAGGTAATGTTAGTTGAGGACGACCACGGAGGACAACTTAGGACCAAATAGAGAGTTTGCTCAAAAAAGTAGTATAACAATAACTTGTTGTAACTTTGTTTGTTTCTAAAGGGAAACCTTCGGTAATACAGGGCATAAAATATATATTATTCAATAGGGTTAGAGACTGAATATAATAACGCTAAATTTCGTAAGGATGAGCTGTGAATGAAGAAATCCTAGGAATTCGTAAAATAACGCTACCCGTGCGAAGCTGGCACAGTTTACTAGTAACCATATAAAAGGTGACTCAGATTCACGTTTTAGTAAGAAAAAACATACATACATTCATATACTCACGTCGTTAGTTCCCACTGGGGTAGACAGAGGCTATCGATCGCCACTTTGTACGATCCTGGCAAACCTCTCTAGCTTCGTTCACATTCATCAATATTTTCATACATGCTCTTTAATTTTTCATACTTCGGACACCTGCCTTTTTGAGCACATTCTCTATTTGGTTCAAATGAGTACTCAAAGTTCGTCCGGAAAAAATACTGCAGTTTTATTAGAAAAAAAACTATAAATAAATATACTTTTACATATGCATTTCACACAGACGTGATCGTGAGCGCATCACGGCGACGGCGGCGGCGGCAGACAGTGACGCAATCAGAATGTATTGCTAATAGGTGACTGATAACCGTATCAATTATTACTAAACAAACAATTATATTTATTGTGCTTTAATTTCTTTGTCTCACCTTTATTAATATCTATACCTGTGTCTGGATCGGAAAAAATAATAGTCACTTCACCTTTTTTTTAATAGCTACATAAATATAGTAAGACTAAGTATCACAAACTATTTTGGTGTCCTTAACTAGGCTAAAACTACTTTCTAAATAATGCATGTTGAATTATATGTAACTGGAAAGTAGTTCATTCTCGTATGCAGCAAAAACATGTACTTTTATCAATGAAACGTTTAAATATCATTTTTATTGATCTTTAACATCTTAATTACCTGTATATAATATAAGCAAAGAAAAAACTACTAGGTTATAATTCCATTTTCAATTACCAACAAACCTCTGAGCACACAAACTCTTTGCAAAACCAAAGACAATTCCGCCAATCACAGCACACGACAGTTTGAAAATCGAACCGAACGTCGCGAATCCGCGGTCAAAGTTCAAAAGGTAAATAAGTTGTTGAAATTTAGTTTTAAAACGGAACAATCAACAGGTAAAGGCGACGGTGTTTATCGAGGCACCCACCTGATAACTGAGGTTGCCAGGTCAAACGAACACGGCGCGTATGCTCAAGTGGCTGATAAAACACTGATAACGGGCTCTTAACCTTACGTCGATGCCGCACCGGGGAAAATCGTCGCACGCTCACAATTTATTATGGAAAATGTTATTTTTTCTTGGTTTTTAAACTACAGAAGGATTATTTTCATTATTGATCCTCGTAAAATAACTGGAACTAGATAGTTTGTATGAACTAGTTATATGGGCTGATTAGCAGAGATGAAAATTAAACTGGTATGTATACTTCTCTTATTGGAATTATCGAAGGAAATAGTGATAAAAACAGGATGTTAGCAATCCTCAAGCGACGAAAACACAATTTTAATCAATGGATGAAGATATTTGGAGCGTACGTTTAATCTAATTATAACTTGAACAACGGACTAATAAACTAAATACCATAATGGTTTGTTGTAAGGGAATTTACCAAGCGGTAGATTTAGGAATTAGAACCTATTTGTTTTTTTCTTTGTTTATAGCTGTGTAGTGTCGGCTTAGAATAGCACTACCCCATTTCTTCCGGTGGGTGTACGTAAGAGGCGACTAACGGTATTGGGGCTTTTTAAGGGATTTTTGGGCGATGCGGTTGGAGACCCATCACCAACAACCTTTATTCTACCATATTTTCCCCACTCAACTTCCAAAAGTAACTGAGAAATTTCTAATTTCTCAGCTCTGGCTACCCCTTTTAGGGATTTATAGCCGTGAGTATATATATGTATGTATGTAGATTTAGTTAATAAATGTAATAAATACACAACATATTGGCCCTCAGTATTAAATGATTCCGAGATATACAGTCCTAGCTAGCCTCCTAAACTGAAAAAGCGTTGTCAAACTAAAATACGAGTACAACAATCATAATTTAATCCCTCATTTGCTGTCTAACACTTCTGTACAAACTTTCGTCATTACAACTCTTGTTTTCACCGAAGGTCATCAAGGCTCATTATGGCCTCCTATAAGAATGACCAACGAACGACATGGCAGTCGCGGGAAACAGATGGATGAAGGCAGCACAGGACCGGTTGTTGCGTAGATCATTGCAAGAGGCCTATCATCAACATTGGCTGATGATGATGATGATACTTGATCATCCATGAAAAGTACTTCTCATTGGTATTAATATATCATGATTTACTTTTGTTTTTGTCAGTAAATAATTTTTCTGTTCACTACACCCACCCTTTTGTCAAATAAGTCACGATGATACGGCACATGACTTATCAGTGGTAGAGTATTGTGGTCATGCACACACTTGATTTGATAAGCTGATAAGGTCAGTTGATAAAAACAACCTGTATAGCAAACGACCCATCATGTTGCTGATTCTCTTTCAAATGAATTATCAAAATATTCAAAAGTTTTTTTTTGGTTTGCGAATTCCATATTATGAAAAATGACAACTGTTTAAAATTACGCCTGTGTCGAAATTTTTCTAGCCTTTATTTATCCTTTATTTATTAGTAATAAATAATCCCCACATGAGGTTTCCATGAACAAAAACATTCAAACTGTTTGAACTCTACATTATATCACGCAGATAGAAACTCTTAGAATCAGCACAACGTTCACACTACAAATCTCTATAGCCAGAGTTTTTTGTAAGTTGAGTGGGGAAAAGGTTGTAAAATAAAGGTTTTTGGTGATGGGTACGCCAACCGGATCGCCCAAAATTCTCTTAAAAGCCCTAATACCGTTAGTTGTCTCCTACAAACACACACGGGAAGAAATGGGGTAATGCTAATCGTAGCCGACACTACACAGCAAATTTATTATGTTATTTGAAAATTAATTTTGTTAAATGATGATGCAGCCATGAAAATGAGGAGATACCTTTCTTTTCATTATATGTCCACGTAAATGTATCAGAATTGATAAGCATTGATTGAAACAAGAATTTTACATTTCAGTAAAAGTTATATGAAATTTCAAATTTATTCATAGTTTTCACCAAAAGCAACATGATATAAAAGTCTATATTATTGACTCGATTTACTCACGGCTATGAATCACTTAAAGCTGAGCTGAGAAATTAATAATTCCTAAGCCACTATTGGAAGCCGAGTGGGGAAAAGATGGTACAATAAAGGTTGTTGGTGATTGGTCTCCAACCGCATCGCCCTAAAATCCCTTAAAAAGCCCCTATACCGTTAGTCGCCTCTTACGTACACCCACCGGAATAAATGGGGTAGTGCTATTCTAAGCCGACACTACACAGCAAACGTACGTAATAAAACAATATATTAATGTTTGTCACAACAAATAAAAGCAACCGCATAACTCGTTATAAAATGGCGTGTTCTCCGGTTGGCAGCCGGCGCTGGTCCGGGGCTAAATTCGTCGAGGCGAGGTCGTGACCCGACATTTGATGTTTCTTATGATACTAATTATTACTTCTCCCTGCCTCCAAGGCCTAGCGGTAGACCATTTGGATCACAATATGGAAGTCTCGGCTTCGGTTTTCGGGGGTTATTTGACAAATAACATTTGTGAGGTTTGACTAATATATAAGTGCATTCCCATTTGAGGGTTTTTATTGGGGTATCAATAAACTGAATAATAGAAGCCGCTTGGTTACCCTAAAGATAGGGAAACCCATATAAAGGGGAACACCTTTGCTGTGTAGTGTCGGCTTAGAATAGCACTACCCCTTTAATTCCGGTGGGTGTACGTAAGAGACGACTAATGGTATTGGTGCTTTTTAAGGGATTTTTGGGCGATGCGGTTGGAGACCCATCACCAACAACCTTTATTTTACCATCTTTTCCCCACGCAACTTCCAAAAGTAGCTGAGGAATTTCTAATTCGTTAGCTCTGGCTACCCCTTCTAGGGATTTATAGCCGTGAGCATATGTATGTATTTATGTATGTACCTTCATAAAATCCTATTATTTCAATAGGACTTTATAGAAGGGTGAAACTGTTTCGTGTCCCAGCGAGTATCACTGCTGTAGGTAATTGTTAATCTTACAACCCGCACTTAACGCTAACCAAGGCGGTTGGCTATGACAAAATCACCTTATTCAGGGTAGGCTCAAGTCCTTTACATACATACATACATATACTCACGGCTATAAATCCCTAGATGGGGTAGCCAGAGCTAAGGAATGAGAAATTCCTCAGCCATCTTTGGAAAGTTGAGTGGGGAAAAGATGGTAAAATAAAGGTTGTTGGTGATGGGTCTCCAATCGCATCGCCTAATAATTCCTTTAAAGCCCCAATACCGTTTGTCGCCTTTTACGTACACCCACCGGAAGAAATGGGGTAGTGCTATTCTAAGCCGACACTACACAGCCTTAGTCGGGATATATATGAGCTGTTGCAAAGGTGGTAAATTACTATTTACCAACCTAGCTAGTAAAGCTGATATCAGGCCCATCTATCTGACAGAATAATAAACCAAAATGATTATCGATCAGAATTCAATAAAAATTGTAGTATTTAGAAACAGGTTAAAGTTAAAAAATAATCATGGATATAATAGGGGGCCACGAAACTGTTAGACAACAAAAAACAGCTGACATGATGCAAATTTTGCTTCAGTCTCGAAGATACATTGTAAGAAAATACATATTTTACAGACTTCTCAACCTCCCTAAAAACTTTTTAACACAAAACCCGAAACATCTCCAAATACATGACGTAGTTCCACAGACTATTTCGGTCTCCCGGGCGAGGTCGTGACCCCATGGACCGCCGCTATATCTGAATTCGCTGTGAACTGCGACCGGCACTCGCGCCAACATATCGGCAGCATTGTGACGTCATTGGGTTGCTAATTACAACATATTTAGAAATAGTTCTATATTCTATAACATAATATGAATATAATTAACTATTTTTAAATTTAACGGCTGTGTAGTGTTGGATTAGAAAAGCATTACTTTCCTTCCCGTCAGTGTTCGTAAGGGGGGACTAAGAGTATTGGGGCTTTAAAAATTATATTTGGAGATGTGGCTAGAGACCCTACAGCATCTATCCTTTATTTTACAATCTATTCTTCACTCAACTTCTTGAATTGGCTTAGAAGTTTCCAATAGCTCCCCCCCGGCCAACTGTCTATGAATAAGTTAGTAATTTAATATAATTATCTAAAACTAATTCCAAATAAACAAATTTGTCTAAAACTTGCGTAATCCCTGTTAAACTTAAATGTAAAGTTATAAAATAGCTAATTATATAACTACTGTGCCAGCTAACAATGCAATTAAAAAAAGAATAACCAAGCTCATTTCTTACACCTGAACTCGACAATAAGCACCATAATGCAGTGATAAACGTATTGTGTGTGTACTGTGCAATGTAATTTTCCTACTGAAATGTTTTATAAATGGGTAAATATATGTTTGTTTAACAGTGAAGAAATGAGGTTATTTTTATTAAATTAGTAGGATTAGTTTATAAAAAAAAATGATTTATTTTATGCCGTGTGAATAGTGATCAGTGCAGAATTTAAATGTTTAATATTATTTTTACGTGTAAGAGTATATTTTTTGTTATACTATTTCTTAACTGCCTTTATAAATTTATAAAATAAAATTTGAAATGATTAGTGGCTTAACAAAAATTCTGTAACGACGGCTGTTGTGGGTTCGATTTTGCTAGGGATAGCAGTCTTAGTATGATTGCTTCCGAGTTTTCTTATTAATTAAGTTATATTATATAGGAAGAATGCCTTGGAAGAGCTAAATCTCGGTTACCGAGTAGCGTAGTAGCAAACTTAATGTTGTTTCATATATTACGTTTTTTATTTTAATGGTAATTACTTATTTAAATTAATCTGAAATTTTCTACCCTGTAAGAATTAAAGGTAATACTTTCTTAGTGCCCTTTGTACATCCCGAAAGTACCAACATGTCAAATTATATATGCTAAATGAAGTAGTTTTATTTATGTGTTGACTGTCAGCGACTCGGCCAGGTTCCATATTTTCAATTGATATATTATTGCATTTACTTTGAGCTCATTTCAGTTCTTTATTTAAGAAAAACCTTTTCTTTTCAGGCGTTAATAACAATATTCATCATAATCTTGACACATGATAAAACAATACAACATAGTGACAGTGACGAGACACAAGAGGCGCGACGAGGGAGAAATTACGAAGTGGAAGTTCTTGACAGCGGAGATTGTGATGATGATAATGACAGCTGCCCGTGTGATTGTAAAACGTGTGAAGGAAAAGAAGAATGCTGCAGAAAACATTGTCCACACTGCTTTGAAACCCCTACTGAAGAGCCGACTCCGCAAGGCTATATGCTGATACCATTTCCATACCCAATTATTGTGCCAGGGGTACAATATAATATCGATGACTCTACACCAGAAACTATATATATAACAAGCGAAACCACCACAGCCGTACCGACTACTGTAGTTCCTACAACTACTACGGCCTCTGATGCTAGAATTTGTTCAGATGTAGCGAATTGTAAATATAAGAAATTTGATGATGATAAAGACATAAGTTTCATTAGGGATTTATCTCGACGTGAAACCAAAGCAAGAACACCTCAAAGTGACAAATCAATTGACAATTATTTAGAAGATGTAATTAACGATCCCCTGTCTCTTCGCCCAGTTGATAGAAGCATTTACAGAAAAACGTTATTTCCTCGTCGCATGAAAAATAATGCCAAAAGAGAATTAAAGAATCGTGAATTAATCAGAGTCCTATAATTACTACAATTTTAAGACCACCACAGCTTAATAAAGAATGAACTTGTAACTGATAAAACTGAAGCATGAAATGAGCGGAAGTAATAATTAAAAAGATAACTTCAGTGAACGTTTTTACACTTTTATAACATCCAAATCAATGATTCAGTTCTTTGTACATGATTTTGTAAACATTTAATTGATATTATAAGATAAAATTTTTACATACCATAGTTATAATATAAGTAATGTAGAATAAACTTTCGTAGACCAGAATTTTATATAAAATTTTTAGAGATATATTATTAATGAAAATTAATCATTAAAAAATCACATATCACACATCGTTTCACTTACAATTTTTTTGATCACTAATTTGAATTTATCTATTAATTGATAAACAATGGCGGCAGAACAGCGCGTGATTTGACCTTTCAGAAGTGTCGGCGACTGCGCGGACTACAGGTTACTTGGGTCAGGAAGACGGGAGTATTTTTAGAGTTGAAAGTTCAAAATACGAATGTTGCATTGCAGAGTATAGGACGTCATATGCTAATAGTAGATTCACGGGCTTGTTAATCTATCTGTTTTATGATAGAAAGATCTGTGCGGAGTTTATATGGGAAGGAAATCTTTTAATGATACAGTTTCTGTCATATAAAAGAACAATGTTGTTTGTTATTTGTGAAAAAAGAGAGAGAATACTTCTAAAAAAACTTGAAAAATTTACTTCTGTACAGAAGAAGGTGAATTAGATAATTTTTTAAAAGTTTAGTGAAATGGTTTTTTGGTTAGAAAAATTTGTATTTTTTGTTTTTATTAAGTGTTGTAATTATGTCATAAACTGTTTTATTTCTTAAACTTGTTGAAGTAAAGAAAACAAACAAAACTAGAGTCATCAGTTACCCTATGTGATTCCATTTCTTATTTTTTTTTAAATAACCATACATACATACATACATATACTCACGGCTATATTTCCCTAGAAGGGGTAACCAGAGCTAAGGAATTATAAATTCCTCAGCCACTTTTGGAAGTTGAGTGGGGAAAAGATAGTAAAAATAAAGGTTTTTGGTGATGGGTCTCCAACCGCATCGCCCAAAAATCCAATAAAAAGCCCCAATACCCTTAGTCGCCTCTTACGACACCCGTGGGTAGAAAGGGGTAGCGACATTCTAAGCCGGCACTACACGGCATAACATAAAATAACCAAGACAGCAAATTATTATTTTATTTTACTAATTTTGTAACCCTGAATAACCTTCAAGACCACAGTTGTATGCAACACAGTGATCATCGAGCATGCCTTGCTGGCTATCACGTGATAGCACAGAAAAGAAATTACAGCCTTGAAGATAGGCGATAGATTGAAAAGCTTTAAGAGCTTAGCGGAACTTTCATGAACAAATCAACCTAATCAAACCAAACAAAAAATGACATGGAACAGGAGGCAACTTCGATTGACTATATCTGTACTATATGATGGCTTGATTTCTTTGTTATATGATAAGGTGGTGCGTTTGATCATATATTCTAGCTAGAACCACAGTGACCCCAAAGTAAGGCATTAATCTAAGCTATGCCCTGTTTTGCTCTCATTCCTGCCTTGACCGTGAGATAAGCAAAACTATAGCAAAACCGAAGTGCTTGTGTAATGAGGTTTATATAAGAACATTCATTACTTATTATAATGGATTAATATAGTTTTCTAATAAACTTTATATTAATATTTTTTGTTTTTAATGGGGATCTTAAAGCTTATTCTTTTTTTTGAGTAACAATTTCATGCAGGTGTGTATTGCCGATGCACAACTGAATAAAAAATTGCATTCAACAAATGAGAGCGCGATATAGAGGCACTATTGGAGGCAGCATATGACTGAAAACCTTAATTGTAAAGTAAATTTGCTCCGATGCCTCTTTTTATGTAATTATGTAAAATTTACTGTTACCTGAATTTACAGGTAGTAGATATTATAGTATATATTTTTTCTCCTTCGATTCAAACAACCTAATTTAATCTCTCATTTTTTTCATTATTTTTTATTCAAATTTCAAAGCTTGAATGATTCCTATTCAAAATTAAATAGTTTCATCAGATTTCAAATAAAACTCGCAAGGCCTATGATTTATAAGCGTTCCCAAAACGAACGCCTGGTGATTTTCCTTTAGCAATATGTAGTGATAGTAAGTGAAAATGGACAGGTAGGATAGGCACTGTTTTCCTCTCCAATAATAAATACTAGTGCTTTTGAACTTAAATAAGATGTAATAATTACTTTAAGACAAAATGCGCAAAAGTTGAAATATTGCACTGTAAGAATTCCGACAGTCGCATCACAGAGTCTTTGGAACATTAATGCTTTTAGCTTTTTAGTTGTGCCCTGTATAGAATTTCCCAATTTATTCGAGGGAAAATTTTACTTCTAATTGTTTTAATTGTATGTCGTTCAAAACAATCTCAATAAGGTAAGCGTCGCCTAATTATGTTCAAACGTTCAAACTGAAATTTGTGTAGTGGAATAACAAGCGTCTGCGGCAGTAACTTCGAAGGACGTCTGAATTCAGCAACGACAAAGTGTAATGGAATAAGCTCTATAGTGTTATGTGTAAGTATTCCTAAATCTGAAGCTCTTGCTACCCCTTTTTGTAGGTTTTGAGTCGGGAGTAGTGGGAAGGTATATTATGAGTAAATTAAATGTTGGGGTAACGGAAATGTTATAAAAGTTTAGTAATCGCAAATAAACATGAAATATTTGGAATACGAGACTTCATACTATACTTTTGTGACAACTCGAAGACTGTCGGGTCAGCTAGTCTATCTATACTTATAATAAATCTGTAGAAAGGTCAATTCTGTACATGAAATATATTTTCAAAATAACTATCAGGGGGTGATTAGTGATCGATACTGATGCCAAAAATACAATCAGTGAAATTTTGTTTGTCTGTCTGTCTGTCGGTTTCTATGTTCCTTATGGAAACAAAAACTACTCGACGGATTTAAACAAAACTTGGCACAAGTATTTTTCATACTCCTGGGCAGGTTAAAGTATATTTTTCAGCAGAGTAGTGAAGGTGAATTTCCTGAAATTTTAGAAAAACGGAAGAAGACACTCCATTTTTAAGCTTCCGTCGCATGTACAGCCTTAATGGTTAAAGTTACGTTACGTTAAGTAAAGTTAGTTTTTCAAATAGAAAGTTATTTAATTAGCTAACAATTAACACACAATTTATTCAAAATGATTGCCACTACTTTTCACAAAAGCCTTCAATCTTAGCGGCCAGTCTACAATAGCAGCACGGCCCATATTCATGTCGATATCGGTCACTGCTTTAGTCAATGATGACTTTAGGCTGCTCAAATTTTTGTGAGGTTTAGAACAGACCTTCTTCTCTAATTCCTACTAAATTTTGTAATCCAGTAGATTGAGGTCAGGGCTAGATGAGGACAATCTTGATGCCTTAATAGCTCGACATTCTGGCGCTCAAACCACTCCTAATTTGTTTTGGCCTGATGAGCAGGTGCAGAGTCCTGTTGAAACACAAATGACCATCCTCCAAAGAGTATCTGGGGCAGATCTTTTACTATGCGATCTATAACCGTGTCTCTGTACACTTTTGCACTGGTTTTGACACCTTTTTCACAAAAATACACTTCAGCAGGGCCATAGTAGGACACTCGCCACTAAATCATGATGGATGATGACCGTGCTGCACACTAGGCATGGCATTTCCAGCGGCCGCAGAGCTGGTGGCGTACACCCTGTAATTTTTTTGTAGTATTTCTCCTAAGTATTAAAAAAAATCTCATCTGTAAACGGGATATCGCAGTGTCTTTTACTTGCGTACCGCTTAAGCAATACTTTGCATTTTTTGTCTCTCATAGCTATCAGACGCGCTTTCAGAATATGTCCACTGTTTTTTCGGTAAGCTCGTAGTCCCAGGTCTTCATCGAGTACATTTTTTACGGCACTTCTGGTAAAACCCATCTTCAAAGACATCAATATCTACTTGCGGTGGGGATTTCTTGCCACACGCGCCTTGATTGCTTTGATCACCCCTGGAGTCCTAGTGGTTTCATTGTATTTCTTGATGGTACGGTATACAAACCTCATCGTGATTTTTAATTTTTGAAGCAAGTTGAATATCGTCTTTGGTGGACGGCCACAACGATGCAATGCAATTACTGTTACTCAGTTCTCCTTGAAGGTCTACACCATCGTAAAAAGAATATGAATAGTATTAAAAAAATAATTGAGAATTGAACGCCATTTCATTTGTTTCGTGGTTGACTCACAATAACACGTGTAACTCCTGATAGCTTAGCAGTTCGGAGCATTCTGATTATATTTGTTTACTCTTACGTTTATAACACTATCAAGCCATTGCGCCAAATAAGCCGTCCATGTCCAAAACAAAATCCTTACTAATTTACATATTCTGTACTAGATGGCGCCAGTAGTTGCATCCTACATCGCGGTATGGTTTCTTTTTCAGATTGTTATAAATACTTCATAGCGTTTAAACTCGACTTGAAAAATCTAAGATATCTTGTTAAGATATAACGGGAAAGCCTATATCAAGGAGCTATGTACGTTCTACGTCTGAAGGCTGAGATAATTTATCACGATTTTTAATATTGTTAAACCTCTGTTTTTGGTATCAGGGCACATGCTAAACTCTAGGCATGAGAGATCTAGCTCACTGAAAAGAAAAGAGCGATATGTATCTTTATCATAAACTGAACTATATCACTCATTTAGCTCAACGGCTCATCTAGCTCAGTGTGATTCATATGAACGACGGCTCACGAGACCCTAAAACGTTCACTGATCAGACTCGCTCAAATGAATCTTTTGAGTTGATACTACGAAATGAACTACGTATCGAGCTATTCGTACTCAGATTTCGTACGGTAACTAAAAAATGACGCTTAAACACTAATTAAATAATTTTAGTATTATTAATAAATATTTAGCAATGGAAGCGATAATAAATATCTATGAAACAGTCATCCAACTTGGGATCTCTCTCCATGTTCTTTGCTATATTTTTTAATTGGTAAGCCTATATGACAAACAAATATGCAAAACTCATTCGTTTTTGGAATGGAAAACATTATTTAAAAAAAAAGGCGCTATTTTCTATTTCTATTTTTCCTCCTAGAATAAATAACGTATCAATTTACCAAATCAACTCGCTCCGCGCGAGAGTAATGTATATGTCTCTTTCTAGTTCCTACCTCTCTTTCTATTAAATCGACACGCTCTGAGTCGCTCGAACGAAAAGAGCTAGTGAGCTAAATGAACTACTGATATAATTGAAATCAAGCTGAGCGAGATATATATGACGCTAGAATAGGTGAACTAGCTCTTTTGAACGGCTCGCTCCTGAGCTACTCACCACTAAACTCTACAACAAACGCAGCGAAATACATGTACCCTTTGAAGTGAGTAAACTCAATGACTAGGCAAAAAGTGGATACAAAAAATACCAGGCCTAAAAATTTATACGATGTACAAAAAAACACATCCCATGATTTTTAGGATCAAATTTCTTCTTAATAGGAATAAAAAACATTAGATTTGTTCCATAAAACTATATTATCTGTCTTAATACTAAGCAGTACACAGCCGTTTGGACACACCATACTTTTACAAACTAAAATCTATATACAGCATAATAATTACAATAAATAAAATAGCCTATTATTTTTAACATCAATAAAATTCACTTTTAACATTCTAGGCACAGAGAAATCACAAACATTATTAATACGTTATTCATATAAATATTCAATTTCTAATAATAATGATAAAAATAAATTCATAGCTTTATTTAAAAATTGTACTAGAACCAGAGGGTGTAGTTACCAAGACGTCGACAATGATAATTTTGTCGTATCTCTTCTAAAATATATTCATGTTACTCTCGCATCTGAAAGTCAAACGAAGCTTATTCAATGAATTATGTTCAATATATAAATATATACGGACATAATACACAGATCAAAATTGAACTATCGTTTGTGCGAGCGGGAAAGAAATTGATGTTAGTAGGAGTTAGAAGAGATGCGCACGAAATTATTTTTGCTGTTTTGGCGATTAGAACTCCTGTATATGTTGATGTTTCATTCTTAATTAAATTAAACTAACGAGGTCTCAGCTTACACTGGATGGCTTAAATATAATAAATGTGAATATTTAAAAGCTATAACAGAATGAACAGTGAAATGGAAGACTCAGTATACAACACCACAAAATAATTTTAAAAATACTTAGTATTTTAAGTAGTTAACAATATAAGAATTCAAGAAGAAATACTTATTTCATTACAATATACACAAGGTATTAATAACAATGAAAAACAATAAAAAGTACTTTTAGTACAGACATCACAACATATGTAATAAAATTCGATAGTCTAAAACATTCAATTATATTACAATTTAGTTTAATATGTCACATATAATTTTAATGCAATTAATTAATGTCACATCAAAATCTTGGTTAGGCACTTTTTTATGCTTTGTTAAGAAACACCAATTCATTATTGTAGACTTCACGAACTAAGAATTCCTTAATGGATGGTGGAGGCAAGAGGTTTTTACATAATAAATTAATAAAACATAAAACCTGAAATTATTTTACTTACAAGTTGGTAGTGTAATTCTTTAAGTCTAAGGCTGTCTTCTTTCCTCCATTTCCATAATTTATCCAATAATTTGTGACACTCACAAAGTATTTAAAAAAAATGACAATGATAAAATGTTTTTGATGATATATATAGTTAGATTAATTAATGGCGTGAAAAAATCAAATTCACTTAGTCAAGTTGAGCGCGGAGATGAGATCTTGGAAGTCGGTCACATACCACGAAGCTCTTTTGGAAACTTCCTCTCGCATCACATTACCTCCGAACCCTGAAATATAACATATTCGATTAGTATTGAAATAAAAATAAAATATGTTTTAAGAAGACAGTTTGTTATGCTTTCCTCATCGTTTTCAAAACGTAAAAGGGTGTATGTTTATCAAAATGAACGTTTACTAAATAAACGATGATGATACATGAACTATATTTTTTTCTACTTTCTAATTCTAGTTATTTGCTACGAGTGTGCGACACTTTATTGAGCAACATATAATTTGAGCAACATCCAACCAAACGACAATCATATATGATTCCGAAAGTCTGTCTACCCTTTTTAGAAAAGCCGTGAGTTTAGTTTTATATGAGTAGCAATAAAATTATGCTTTATTTTTCCCCAATAATAATTTAACTTCAAGTTGTTGTCGAATTTGGCTTTCGTAATATACATACATACATACATATACTCACGGCTATAAATCCCTAAAAGGGGTAGCCAGAGCTGAGAAATTGGAAATTTCTCAGCCACTTTTGGAATTTGAGTAGGTAAAAGATGGTAGAATAAAGGTTGTTGGTGATGGGTCTCCAACCGCATCGCCCAAAAATCCCTTAAAAAGCCCCAATATCCTTAGTCGCCTCTTACGTACACCCACCGGAAGAAATAGGGTAGTGCTATTCGAAGCCGACACTACACAGCTAATAATCTATCGTAATATACTATTTTGAATTAACCTGATATAGAACACCGCGTATCGTGCAGACGATGAGGGTTCGAATTCCGCGTCGGGCCTACACCAATTTGTCTTTTCTAAAGTCATATGTGTGTTTAATTTATCATGGTTGCTAACGGTGAGGGAAAACATCGTGAGGAAACCCAAATGGCTAAGTTGTACTTTGTCATGTGAGTTGATTTCTGTCAGTTTTAAATTAAGTTTTGAAGACACACGGCTCTAATTACTTTTTTTACATTGTTCATTGTTTAGAAGAAAATAAAAAAAAAAATATCTTTCTTAAATGGAATCCTCACCAATAAATCCATCAGCAGGCGGCGATGCCTCGGCATCTGTGGCGCCATCTCCAATCATGATGACCCGTTGGTACCCGTGCTGTTCCTTCAGTCTTCGGATAACCAGACCTTTGCCGCCCGAGCGAGATGTGGGCTCGTTTTCATCGAAACCTGCGTATTCACCTGCAAATAACATTATATTCGTTGTAATAATTATACTTATATACTGAGTTTGTAAGGGCTTACCTTCGAAACACTGAACCGATCATGAAAATTCCTACACAATCGAAAGCTAACTATTCATAACGGGTGAGCAGTGGTTGAAAAAGTTATAAATTTTAAAAATAACACAAATATAACACCATAATTTCGTAGCTGTATATTCTTTACAAAGCTGCGATGAGCCTGCCCTCTACTTTGAATACGCGTATAGGCAAACAGTGAAAGCCGTAAAACAATAGATTGATATAATTTCTATTAGTTCACTGATTGTATCTTATTATTTGATTTACAAATGTTAAGTTATTGTTTGTTATAAATATTTGCTGTGTAGTGTCGGCTTAGAATAGCACTACCCTATTTCTTCCGGTGGGTGTACGTAAGAGGCGACTAACGGTATTGGGGCTTTTAAGAGATTTTTGGGCGATGCGGTTGGAGACCCATCACCAATAACCTTTATTTTACCATCTTTACTCCACTCAACTTTCAAAAAGTGGTTGAGGAGTTTCTAATTCCTTAGCTCTGGCTACCCCTTCTAGGGATTTACAGCCGTGAGTATATGTATGTACAAATGTTAAGAGTAATATTGTATTAGGTAAAGTTATACCAATAACATTTTATCACACTTAAGGTTAGGTTAGGTTTTATGCAATATTTCATGCATTTTAATAAGCACTCAAATAAGTGATATCAAAAAATGTGTTAATGTTTAAACTTCCGGTCGAAATTCGTCAGGAAACCAAATCGATTGTAAGAAGTGAGATATTACAATTCCTTTACTACATTTGTATTTCATATCGATTCCAAAATCACCAAATTCAATTCAAAAACGAATATCACTAAGATTCCAAACTCCAACAGTTGCATCATCGAATGAAACTCGTGAGGCGTTCGTTCAACTATCACCTAGCACGCGGTGATCAGCTGATTATATCATTATATAACAACAACTACCCATTAAGATATGGACACGAGATGCGTGTTTATACTTAAATGGATAGTAACAGCTTCATTTATTTATAATTAGTTATTCATTGCTCATAAATAAAAGATGTTATTAAAGGAAAGAAAAATTTCGACACTGGCGGGGTTCGAACCCGCGACCTCCGGGTATACGCCCCCGTCGCCGCCAGTGTCGAAATTTTTCTTTCCTTTAATAACATCTTTTATTTATGAGTAATAATCCCCACATGAGGAATTCATGTCAAAAAACATTAAATTAGTTATTCATTGGTTTATCATGGTATAGTAACGGACAGAATTTCTTTATTAAATAATTAATTTAGGGCATGAAATCATGACAATATGAAATGGAAAAGAACTAAGGCATTCAATCCACGTATGAAAGTGAATGAACAGTAAAAAATTAGGGAAAAACAGAATTATTAAAAATAATTAAAAGCGGCCAAGAGCGAGATGGACTCGCTAATGAAGGGTTCCGTAGCAGCACTAGCAGCAGGTAGGTAACATAGTAATATTTCAGTGAAATTAATAAATTAGGTAAGTAATTTGATTTATGACGTTTAAAAATAGAACTACTGGCTAGATCTCATTCAAACCAATTTTCGTTAGTAGTTTGTATAGTAATACACATCATATATTTTTTTCAGTTTTATCATGCCCATATTTTAGAAGTTACGGGGGGGGGACACACATTTTACCACTTTGGACAAGTCTCTCGCGCAAACTATTCAGTTTTGAAAAAAATGATATAAGAAACCTCAACATCATTTTCAAATACCTTTTGATAGATACCCCACACGTACAGGTTTGATGAAAAAAAAAATTTTGAGTTTCAGTTATATGTATGGGGAACCCTAAAAATTTTGGATTTTTTTCAGGTTTAATTTTAAAATCTTAATGCGGTTTACAGAATACATCTACGCACCAATTTTCAATAATGTAGTTCTTATAGTTTCGGAATAAACTGGCTGTGACATACGGACGGACGGACGGACGGACAGACAGACAGACATGACGAATCTATAAGGGTCCCGTTTTTGCCATTTGGCTACGGAACCCTAAAAATATATTATAGTACTTAATTTTTTTTAAGTTGAAAGAATTTATTTACGTTGATAATGTAGAAAGTAAATAGTCAATTCAATTCAATTAATTCAATTTTTCTTCAATGGCCTTTGAAAGTACGAGGGCTGCTATTTATGTATCCGGAATAAAAAAAAGAAACAAACATATATCAATTAATATGGTTTTATTGCTTCTCAAAATATTCGCCGCTCAGATCTATACACTTTTGCATGCGTTGAAACCAATTTTCATAGCACTTTTTCCACTCAGACTGAGGTATCTCCAAAACGTGCATTTTGAACGCATCGACTGCCTCTTCGCGGCTCGAAAAACGTTGACCACGTAATTTTTTCTTCACATTTGGAAATAAATAAAAATCATTGGGTGCCAAATCAGGGCTGTACGGCGGATGACCTGTCAATTCGATCTTTTGAGCTTCTAAAAACTGAGTTGTGACGGCCGACCTGTGACAGCTAGCATTGTCGTGATGCAGAATGATTCTACGTTGTCGGTTAGTCTTTCTTATTTGTTCAAAGACTTCCGGCAAACAAATGGTCGTATACCACTCCGAATTAACAGTTTTACGATTCTCTAAAGGCACTGTAGCTACATGGCCATTTATACCAAAAAAACAAGCGACCATTTGCTTCAATGTGCTTTTTGCACGAATAACTTTTGTTGGGTTCGGCTCATCTTGGAACACCCACACCGTGGACTGCTGCTTAGTTTCGGGGTCGTAAGCGTAGATCCAAGATTCGTCACCTGTGTAGATATTATAAACAGCTTTTGACGCACCACGGTTGTATTTTTTTAACATTTCTTTGCACCAATCGACACGAGCCTGTTTTTGATCAATACTCAAGTTGTGCGGAATCCAACGGGAGCAAATTTTTTTTACAGCTAAATGTTCATGAAGTATCTTATGTATGCTCGTCATACTAATGCCCAGAGATGCCTCTATCTCACGATATGTAACATGACGATCTTGAGTTATTAGTTCCCGGACAGCATCGATGTTTTGAGGTACAACGACCGTTTTAGGGCGACCTTCTTTAATTTCATCAGTAAGCTTAGATCGTCCACGATTAAACTCGCTAAACCAGTGATACACAGTGGTCTTTGAGGGTGCTTCATCCCCAAAAGTTGAAGTAAGCTGATCGATGCACTGTTTTTGAGTTAGACCACGCTGAAAATCGTAAAAAATCATGGCACGAAAATGTTCACGAGTTAAATCCATGGTGGTGAAGACACGCAATTTTCAAAATGACGCTACGATGTTAAAACAATTGACAGTCACATAAAAATAAATGTATTCTAAAGCTAAAG
This sequence comes from Bedellia somnulentella, assembly GCA_963576735.1. Taxonomy (NCBI): domain Eukaryota; kingdom Metazoa; phylum Arthropoda; class Insecta; order Lepidoptera; family Bedelliidae; genus Bedellia; species Bedellia somnulentella. The sequence continues at coordinate 4,425,479 of OY755184.1, read as the reverse complement.
AGTTCTATTTTTAAATGATGTAATTACTTTTTAAATTATTGTTCTGTAAGTGGCCAGTTCCGGATACATAAATAGCAGCCCTCGTAAATAGTCATGATCCCCAATTATATTTAATGTCAATGTCTAGGAGTCTGGCCTATAAGTGTTCTGATACTATATTTTTCTAAACTAATTAAATTCGCCGTGTAGTGTCGGCTTAGAATAACACTACCCCATTTCTACCCGTGGGTGATCGTAAGAGGCGACTAAGGGTATAGAGGCTTTTTAAGTGATTTTTGGGCGATGCGGTTGGAGACCCGTCACCAAAAACATTTATTATTACCATCTTTTCCCCAATCAACTTCCAAAAGTGGCTGAGGAATTTCTTATTCCAAAGCTCTGGCTACCCCGTTAAGGGATTTAAAGCCGTGAGTATATGTATGTATGTATGTAATTAAATTCTTTATAAATATAAATTCTAATTCCTTAGCTCTGGCTACCCCTTTATGGGATTTTTAGCCGTGAGTATATGTATGTATGCATGTATGTATTTTATTATTTAAAAGCTAATATTATAGTATGAGTATTTATCATGATTATCAACAAAGAATTGAAGTTATACGATAGAGATCAAGTCAATTTATTATGCACATAATCATTGTGTCATCTATCTAATGTTCATTATACCGACTTTAAGACCACGTGTCCCGGAACTAGTCTAGCCTTCATTATATAACAATGAATACACCGATTATGATACGGCCACAAGACGCGTGTTTATACATACATACATATAGTCACGGCTGTAAATCCCTAGAAGGGGTAGCCAGAGCTAAGCAATTTGAAATTCCTTAGCCACTTTTGGAAATGTGAGAGGGGAAGAGGTTTATGTGAGCCAATATGGACCCCACAGCGTATACGTGCATAACAAGTAGTTAATCTCCTTTACTTCTTTTTTTTGTTTAGGTAAGTGCTATTCTGCGCCGACACTACACAGCTTTGTATATATATTTTAATAAATTCCATACCTAACTGTACTATGAGAAATCAATGAATAATTATATCATAAATTAATGAAGCAATTATTATACCAATAATTATAAACGCGCGTCTCGTGTCCGTATCATAATCGGTGTAGTCATTGTTATATAATGAAGACGACGATAGACAAGTTCCGTGACACATACATACATATATTCACGGCCATAAATCCCTAAAAGGGGTAACCAGAGCTTCAGAGCTAGGAACTCCTCAGCCACATTTGGAAGTTGATAGGGGAGAAGATGGTAGAAATAAAGTATCGTTGGTGATGGGTCTCTAACCGCATCGCCCAAAAATCCCTTAAAAGCCCCAATACCGTTAGTCGCCTCTTACGTACACCCACCGGAAGAAATGGGGTAGTGCTATTCTAAGCCGACACTACACAGCATAATAAATGGTATTATAATTGCTTCATAATCTATTATGAATAGTGCCGGCTTAGAATGTCACTACCCCTATCTACCCACACGGGTGTTGTACGAGGCGACTAGACGGGTATGGATGGGGCTTTTTAATTGGTTTTTGAGCGATACGGTTGAAGACCCATCACCAACGATACTTTATTTCTACCATCTTCTCCCCTATCAACTTCCAAATGTGGCTGAGGAGTTCCTAGCTCTGAAGCTCTGGTTACCCCTTTTAGGGATTTATGGCCGTGAATATATGTATGTATGTGTCACGGAACTTGTCTATCGTCGTCTTCATTATATAACAATGACTACACCGATTATGATACGGACACGAGACGCTCGTTTATAATTAATGGCATTATAATTGCTTCATTAATTTATGATATAATTATTCTTTGATTTCTCATGATACAGTTACGTATGGAATTTCTATAAAACTTAAATATAATGGAACCATGACAAGTTAAATTAAAAAATAACTTCAGAGTTAGGTTATTGCATGTATTCAACACAGAAATAGGGAATATATGGGGAACAAATTGAATATTTTATTGAATGTTCTCATTTCTTAAGATTATGTAATTTAAACAACCGCTGAAATTCTCCAAATCCCTTAGTCTATAATATAGGATAGTGCTATTCAGCCCCGACACACATCTTATCAAATCATAATTATATTACTAACCGCATTTCCTCATAATTTGGATGTTTTTGTTCATGAAAACCTCATGTGGGGATTATTACTAATAAATAAAGAATAAATAAAGGAAAGAAAAATTTCGACACAGGCGGGAATCGAACCCGCGACCTCGGGTATACGCCCCCGTCGCTCTGCAAAACGCAAACACTACTTAAAAAGTGTAAAAGAAACAAAGGATAGAAGAATTTCGCGCTGGCAGCCATTGACACGGTAGCTCAATTGGCAGAGCGACGGGGGCGTATACCCGAGGTCACGGGTTCGATTCCCGCCTGTGTCGAAGTTTTTCTTTCCTTTATTTATTTGCATTTCCGCATACCTAAACTGACTGTATCTTACAAATTCTTCTATATAAGTACGTAGAAAGGACATCATGATTCGCCCTTCTTTTTCTGTGTCATTGTCACTTAGATAAAGGAAACGTCGCAAATATTTAAACATGCAATATTGCGCTTTATTTCAATGCAAATAAGATCACATTTCTATGCACATTTATAAGATGTTTGTTTGCAGCTGTTATTATTGTTAGAATACATTATTTAACAAGCTGAATAGATAGCAATGAAGGAGTCGAACGCCTTGATTGATTCTAAATAGAGTTTATGTCAATAACTAATGAGCTTATGATTCGTACATAATAATTGGAAATACAAACAAGGCAACATACATAGATTCGTTGCTAACATCATAAAGAAAATCCCTGTTTCTTATTAATAAAGAAGAAACGCAGGCAGGCGTCCGAAGTATGAAGAATAAAAGAGCATGTATAAAAAGATTGATGGATGTAGACGAAGCTAGGTTCGCCAGATTCGTACAAAATGGCGATCAATAGTCTCTGCCTACCCCAATGGGAAATAATGGCGTGAGTATATGTATGTGAAACGCATAAAGGTGAGCAATGAAATATCATCCTGATTAAGTTTTACGTATGAGCCACTAAATCAGAAATATTTCAAGACTTAAAACATTAAATGAAGGACTTTATAATCAGCCAACAGACGTCCACTGCTGGACATAGGTCTCACGTAAAATAATTCAAAACTAAGTATTTCAGTGTTATTACTTTTGCTTTCAATAATGTTAGTTTTATAATTATCACTGCCCAAGCACTCAGAAAACTTTATAACATATTTTTTCTAGCTATTAAAGTAATAACGTGATTTTATAAGTATGTTTTATAAGTATGATAACAGATATACAGAATAAGCATTAAAAACTTACCATTAAAGAAAAATTTGAGTCTATTAGCGTATACATTAGTCTTAGGTATATTGAGAAGGTCAGCCACAGGTTCTATTAAACATCTAAATCCACCGGAAACCAGGAACACTTGGACCCCTCTGTCTTGTAAGGTCTTTACTAATTGTCTGGAAAATAATAAGTATTAATTAACAACCTTAATAAAGACAGTAGAAGGAAGAAAAATAGAAGGTCGAAGGCAGAAGATTAAAACAAAACATGTATTAGAAATTTGGTGAATGTGAGGAACGCGAGAGAGGATTGTCCAAATCATAGCGGCAATGGGACAAATGGCGTGCACCGTGCATTAGGCTAGGGTGCGCATCTTTTTCGGTTTCGTTATGACAAGGATCCTTCAAACTTGTAGATTAGAACGCTGATTTTAAAAAAAACTTCTCAGAAATTTTCTCAGATATCCTTCCAACCTCTCATTCTGGTGAACCTCTCGAGCTCAGTTTACATTTACCAATGAATGAACATGTAAGAGTATCTAACATAATGAGTGTACTCACGCAATACCAGGAGTAAGTCTGACAGGTGTGGTGTCTATGAACTGTCTGAGCTGCGAGACGCTCGGCCTGATGATGTCCAGCCTCTTCTTCAGCGCCTCTTGGAACGTCATGCTGCCTCCCATTGCTTCGGCCGTTCTGAAATAGAATATAACATCATTTAATTTTGTTTGTTTTAAAATATCAAAATTGGTATAACAGTGTTAAAAACGATTGACATCGCAGGGGGAAGATTAAGCTTAAGAGAAGCTTTTTATGCAGAAGGGTTAGGGCGGTACCCTGAGTCGGGCCTTCACCTGTGTTTCCTCCAACTTTCGGGATAAATATTTTTGTAGTAGTATTAAAACATAAAGATTATGATCTTATTTGGGGTACGTTTTCGTTTATTTACATATATTCCATATTTTTTTAAATAGGGACTACAAAAGTGTCTTCAGCTGTTTATATAAATATTCTGATAATAACGTAGTTTTTTAATGACAACAAAAAACATGCTTGTTATGGGAATTATCTACTGAGACTTATTTTATAATTATAGTGGAGTTGTTTACATTTTTTTCCTATCAGTGACGCATATGTCTGTCTTATTTTTAAACTAAGGAAATGCTTGTTATCTTATTATTTATGTTATTTGTGATGTGTTTTTGCTCCCATAATGTTATTGTTTTAAAAATAATAACTATTATTTTAAAATATATCGTTTTCTGTAATAGGTATTGTGTTTTTGTCTCAGAAAGCGATAATTTTGCACAGAAGGTATAATGACACGACACAGGTGAAGAGAGATTAAACAAAGTCATCAATTGAAACCAAATTCAACAACTATCCTTTATTATCCGACTTCAAAAAAAGGAGTGTTCTCAATTCGACCGTATATTTTTTTACAATATGTTTGCTGTGTAGTGTCGGCTTAGAATAGCACTACCCCATTTCTTCCGGTGGGTTTAGGTAAGAGGCGACTAACGGTATTGGGGCTTTTAAGGGATTTTTGGGCGATGCGGTTGGAGACCCATCACCAACAACCTTTATTTCACCATCTTTTCCCCACGCAACTTCCAAAAGTAACTGAGGAATTTCTCATTCCTTAGCTCTGGCTACCCCTCTAGGGATTTATAGCCGTGAGTATATGTATGTATGTATGTAATATGTTCCTCACTCAACTCCCAAATGCGGTTGAAATATGTCTAACTCTCCTCCTTCGTAATAGCTACTTCATTTTGATATTTATAAATCGTATACATTTATTTAAGTATGCATATGTATGTACCAACATTTACTCTTCTCTTCGGTGGTTCATTATCGCACTTAAGCGAATAGAAACACTATTTCTATTCCAAAATTTACTATCTATTCTATAGCATAAGTGTAACACAAGCCATAGTATTAAATTACAGACAATAACCTAAAGTAAAAGATGCATAAATAAAAAATGTTACATATATACATACATACATATACTCACGGCTATAAATCCCTTAACGGGGTAGCCAGAGCTTTGGAAAAATATTAATACAATCAAAATTTAAAAAACACAAATCCCTTATATCGATCGATAGAGCATGTGCACAATGAAGACAAAGAAACATGTGTCATATTATCAGCAAATCATGTTATTAATTGATCAGTTACAGTTTCTATGCATAGAATAACATGTTTGTTGTATGTGTAAGCCGTATGAGTTATCAGCTATTAAGATACCGCAGTATCGTTTCAATGTTATCGCGAAGATGGTCCGTAGGGGGTATACAAGTTTATCAGGATACTGCATAAGTATAGAATAAAGTAAGATAATTATATAAAGCAAGATGATTAAGAAACGGATACGTATTCCCTTTGCAATAAATGAGTTTTTACGGAAAATCCAACTGATAAGATAATATTACGAGTATGAGATTGTGAACTGATAAAATATAAAGGAAAATGGTCATAGAAACTGTTCCTCAGAATGTTTGAATAACTAATATACAATCTTAAATGTGTAAACGGATAATATTGCCCAATATATTTTTTTGTTCTATCGTAGCTGTTTCTCTTTTAATTATTGATTTAATGATACATAAATAGAATGATTTTAGTTTTAACTTAGCTCATATTGAGTTAAGGTGCAATAAATATAGTAAAAAAAGAAGTTAATGCTTTTGGTCTCAACATTAAGTTTTTGGAGTTCGTTCTGTGTGTAAGTGTTTTGGAAAATGGGGTGGAGTGGATGCAGTGGAGTTATTTGGAAAAAAAATAATTCGGAATACGGCGTTAAATTAATACTATAAGATGTATCTCCCCTGATCTTTATTACTAGTAGCACTCTTAAAGATACACGCAATATCGATTTCAGTTAATTCTTTTTCTATGACAATAATAATCTAAAGCAAAAACTAACAAATACCGACTAAACCCATCTCATTGAATAATAAATAGAGAATAAATAAAGGAAAGAAAAATTTCGACACAGGCGGGAATTTCAGGTCGAAATTTTTCTTTCCTTTATTTATTCTTTATTTATTAGTGATAATCCCATATTAGGTTTTCATGAACAAAAAGATTTAAACCATCTCGTTGAAGTTGACTTTTGTTACTAACTAGAACAAAAAGTTTCAAAACATTCTAGATGCCCTGCTAACCCCAAAGATCATCGCGCCAATCAAAGTGGAAAAAGTCCACTACTGTAGAGTTTATCGCAGACGTAACCTACTAGTAACTCTCGATAGATAAGCGTCAGAATATCATGTGTTCCAATCGTGAAGTGATAGGTGACATTGTGATGCTAACTGAATCAGATTCATTGACTGATTACTGAACTTAGATATAGTGAAAGCGGTACTAGTATAGCGGTTATAGTAAATGAACTCGTTTATTTAAATATATCGTTTGGGCCGAAACAAAGAAAATATTTTTGGTTGTGTCTTGTCTACATTAGTCACAATTATTAAAGCGGAAAATATGGTAACATATTAAAAAAAAATACACAGCAAATGAAGTATAAAATTTTGCCTTTTACAGGTAACATGCAGAGTAATGCATGATGCATGAAGCATATTTTAAAATCAAAATATGCCTTTAAAATACACTCAGCTTTTAGAGAAAAACAAACAAGTCTCTTGACCCTTACAAAAAATATGAAAATTCAAGTTTGAAATAAAGCCTTTTGCAAAAATTGAGGCTAATTTGGAAGATCTTGTAAAACCGGACAAACTTCTTTAGCAGATGTTGTTGCATCACAATACTTGCAATACTGGTCTTACAAACAAACTTGGATCATTTCTTTATTATTTCTATCTTGTAATGCGAAGGCACCGCTTTCGAATCAACATATTGCTTTTTTTTACTTTTTACTTTGAAATCTTTTTAAAAAAAATTGACCGCGACGAGTGTTCAACTTGCTATGATTGAAATAGAAATTACACTTACGATACAAATAATATAGAAAACAATAAAAATCAAAGTGTTGTGGTAGGCAGAAACTATCAATCGCCACTTTATAGGATCCTGGGAAACCTCTCGACATGCGACATGATAGTCCAGTGGGTAGAACACCCGTCCGAAAACAGAAGGTCGTGAGTTCCAATCCTGGGACGGGCCTACACCAATTTGTCTTTTCTAAAGTCATATGTGTGGTTAATTTATCATGGTTGCTAACGGTGAGGGAAAACATCGTGAGGAAACCCACATGGCTGAGTTGTACTTAGTCATGTGACAGTGTATTCGTACAAAACGGCGATAGGCCTGCCCCCTATCACGTGAGTACACTGTCTAAGCAAAACGTGGGTACCTTCTCTGGAAACTAGATGGCGCTTGCGTGAGTTCAGGAGTATTGGTACCTCTGCCAACCCCTTCGGGGATAAACGGCGTGAACGTTTATGTTATGTTATGGGAAACCTCTCGAGGTTCATCTAATTTATCAATATGTTCATACATGCACTTTAATTCTTCAGTGTAATTATTAAAATTTAGAAAAAATAAAATACAAAACCCATATTTCTATTCTAAGCAGGTTTTGAACCACAATCTAGAAAAGTTTTGCACACAGCTCCGAGATTTTTACGAGAGACATAAATAATCAGATAACTAATGAATCGAACCAACACACGAGTATCATAATTAGAAATATTCGCACATTATCATGACTCGCGAATTGGATATGCGACCTACTTAATTAACAGATAAACATGTTTATCCAAAATAAATTAGGTAAATACTTATAAATTAACTGTCGAATGTAGCTTAATATTAATTTGTTTTTGAAATTTACAACTTCTTCTAATAATGTCTGCATTTTTTTTCCATTCGTTGAATCACGATTTACAATATAAATCGAAAATTCAGCTATTTTAACTAAAACCAAACGCTACGGGAACATTCGATATTAACTAAATCATCAATATATTTATTTGATTGAACATACATTCATAAAAAAACACACAGTTTGTTTGTTTAACCACCCCCCCTGATTTGAACTCAACTCAAACCTGTTTGCGCCGTTTATCCCCGAAAGGGTAACAGAGGTGCTAATACTTCTGAACATCACGTGCACGGCCGATAGTACATTCAGTACATCGCTGATTTGTACAGTTACACTGTCACATGACTAAGAATAATTGAGCCATATGGTATCTGCACTATCTAAAGAGCTTATTCCATTTGTCTGAATGAAGACGTCTGAGAGCCACAGAATCTGAATTCAGACTAGTGGAATAACGTTCAGAACGCTAGGCTTCTGAAAAGTAGACAAATTTGTGTAGTGGAATAACAAGCGTCGCGGCAGTAACTTCGAAGGACGTCTGAATTCAGAAACGACAAAGTGTAATGGAATAAGCTCTTTAACCCTAGCTAGCCGTTAAATTCTATAATTGAAGTCGGTTGAAAATAGCATACGTTTCTGCGACTTTCTGCGTAGTACTACAAAACGATACTTCTAAGCCTCAATATCATAACAGCTGAATTTGATGATCTAGCACTATTTGGATTCGATTTTATATAAAAGCTGCAAATTTATGTTAAAATTGATATACAAATGTAAATAGGTTGCGTGATATTTTTGTTCCTAGTAAACACGAGTGCTTCCGTTGGGGGCAGAGGTTAAATGCATTTTAATGTGTGATGTATTTTATTTTTTCTATGTTGGTACTATAATAGTGGCCAAGCATAGATTTTGCAGCGAATTATATACACGAGTTTATTTCTAATCAAGTTTGAATACAGTCACTAGAAGAATATTCAACGAGATTTTGATAAGACTTTTGTATGGTTATGACTATGCCATAACTTAAGAATTGCTCAAGCGCTTCCGTTCATTTTTAATTTGATGATATTTGGAATCTAGAATTAGAATATTTCATATATAAATAAGATCCAATACTGTTGAACTTATTTTTTATTATTTAAGCATTTAAATATTCTCAACTCGCACATTCTCGCCGTATATTGGCAACCGTAGAGGTTGGCAGAGGTACTAATACTACTGATCATCACGTGATATTGTCACCTGTATGTATGACGGTGGAGTCGACATCAAGACAAGAAAGCAAAACCACTTACAATCTCTTAACTTCATCCCCCTTCCCGCAGTACTTGGCGATCTCATCAATCCCCTCATCCTGTATGACGGTGGAGTCCACATCGAAGCACACGCAGTCAGCGTTCCGGAAGATCTCCTGGACGCTCTGCTGCGGCGACATCACGCTGATGGACGCCAGCGACAGGGTCTTCAGGGTCGCGTATTGCAGGTTGTTCTTTAAGCTGGAAAGAAAAAGTCTTTGTAATATATAATCGGGTTACGTCTACAAACTGTGTGAGTTTGAAAAGTGTAAGTAGAATTTTTCTTGTGGACTTGTTAGACGCGACTTAATCGAGGGCGACATGGCTGGAGCCATTACCTATCTTTCCTTTTACAATATTTTCCTCAGTCAACTTCTAAAAGTAAATGAGACATTTCTGACTTTGAAACTCAGGGTATATTCTATATCGATCCGAGACTCATAGTCTGACGCTTTTTAAGTTGGAAATTTTAAGGACTGCGGTGAATCCATACAAAACAATACTAGAGAAAAGGTTTACATTTCAAGTCATCGGATGTTGCGAAGCATAGGTCAATCGCAATCCAAACCAGTAATATTGTATTTATAAATAATTACCGTACCGAGTCCTAATTGGACATACTCCGAAACTACTCTTACTACTTTTATCACTTCATTGCTGTCTTAGTAGGTCGTCTTAAATAAGAAATAAAGTAAGTATTCCAAGAATATCGGTACCAATATAGTGCTCTGAAACAATGACAATACTTATATACCTTGATTTTATCCTAAACAATAGAAATGATCTATTGTTTGGCTTGGCATTAACCTTGTTACAATAATAGGTAAAAAATCATGATCAAATATTTTATTGGTTTCCTGCTTAGTTTAATTGTGTATTTTAGAGGCGAATGGTTCCACATTATGCTATTCCTGAAACTAAATTCTTTTATACTGTATGTGTCTTATCATTGAAATCAATGTCACCATGTAACATCGCAAGTAACTGGATTGTGTCTCAAATTGAATAACATGCAAACTTGTTCAGTGTGTTAAACAATATAAATTTTTGTCAAAGATTTCAGATATTATTGTATTAGCCATTGTTACCCAAAGATATCTTAACTTGGAGCTTAGAAGCACTTATTTAGCTTTAGCCATGAAAAAGTGAGTAATACTGATACAATTATACAATTCCAGAACCAATAATATTTATTGGTTAACCTTATAGCGTATAACCTTAATTAAGAAACATAGTCTGATCTCGAATAAATTTTCTTTACTCAATGAATCCTAATTAACACATTCTCTCCTATAACAGTTCTATTGACTTCATCATTTGACGTCACAAGTTGTTTACTAGCATATAGCAACAATCTTCAAGCAATTAATATTACGTTGCTGTTATCCTTAACCTTGGTCTGTTATTACTGTGTTACTATCCAATCGAAACATCATCATTACAATCACAACCTGATGGACTGACACGTGATTGATAATTTGAAATACCTACAAGCACACTTGTGCGATGACATATTAATTTATTTATTATTCTCATTTGGTACAAATTTTATGTTTCATTATTTTACTATACCATTTTGGATTGTCTCTTTTGCTTTAGTTGATAAGTTAAATTCCTAAATATAATTCTTTTGACAAAAGTCAGTGCTCACCAATTTATAAACTGGGCCACCTATTTCACAACAATTCCATCCTGACCCAAAATTCAAACCTAACGAAGCAATATTTCTACCCTGACTGGCAACAATTCTACGGTTAGATCCACAGGTGGATTTTAAATGTTCTTTTCCTAATATTAAATGGTTTTCCGTGATTTTATTTTGAATCGTTATTCATTTTCAGATTTCTAAAGACAAATTCTACTAAATTCAAGCCGGTTTTTAAATGAAATACAAAAACACGCTATAGAATACAAATCGCTTCAAGATGGTATGAAGCAAAACGTTTGCGGACAGTGATTATTATTATTACTGTTATTATCACAATAATAAACCACTACAGGCCCTTTTAAAAACCATTACAGGACAAAATAATGGCAATGATTTATAAAAAATATATATAAGAAAACAACAGTTTCCTTCCTTGTAAGCACATTTTAAGCAGGTAAAACGTTTTATTAATTATTTCTTTTCCACAGTTGGCATTGTAAAAGCTATTGGTATATATTACAAGTTATACATACATGGCTAAGCCTAACAGAAAACGCAAAGCCATCACACCAACCGACGGATGAAGAAAACCGGTCACAACTTTAATATTAGTCTACTTAAACACTGACCAACACTAAAGACGGCTACGATTAAACTGACTGATTCCAGGAATACTTTAAATTATTCATCGTTTGTGCCATTAACATACTAACACACATTAACATGGTTACACTACCTCATGTCAGAAGGAGCGGCAGAGATATAATTTTTTGATTATATATCTAGGTCATAGGTACATTTGCCGTGTAGTGCCGACTTAGAATGTCCCTTTCTTCCCACGGGTGCCGTAAGAGGCGACTAAGGGTACCTATGGGGCTTTTAGTTTATTTCTACCATCTTGTCCCCTATCAACTTCCAAATGTGGCTGAGGAGTTTCTATCTCTAAAGCTCTAGTTACTCCTTTTTGGGATTTATGGCCGTGAATATATGTATGCATATATGTCATGAAAGCTTTATAATATATTGCATCAATTGTCAAGATCGCCATGAGTAACTAGCAATGCCCAGATATAACAAAAGAAGTACCCAAAACAGATTACGTATCCAACATTTGAATATAAACAGCATAATAATGCAATCTAACTAATAAAATGGAAAAATATAAGAACGACTCAAGCGATAGCTAGAAAGGAACTAAGTAAATACTAGGACAGTAAATATTTTGATACGATACTTAAATTTATTCCGATTTCACATTTGAAATTTAAACTTCTGGACTATAATTTCGAAAGTTTGTGAAAATGATGTGTGTATTTGAGGTATTTGCAAACTTTGTAATGCTAAGACAGCTTATTAGGTTTATTTTAATAAAGCATATAGGTTTGTAATAAATAAAAATAAGATCATTTTTGACGATCAATAGTCTACTGTGCCTATTACTTCTGATAGGAAATAATATTTATATGTGTTTTGGATTTGCAATAATCCTGAAAATTACCTTAAAGGCAAAGTGACAAGAACCAATTATTACATACATACATACATACATACATATACTCACGGCTATTAAACCCTTAAAGGGGTAGCCAGAGCTGAGAAATTAGAAATTTCTCAGCCACTTTTGGAAGTTGAGTGGGGAAAAGATGGTAGAATAAAGGTTGTTGGTGATGGGTCTCCAACTGCATCGCCCAAAAATCCATTAAAAAGCCCCAATACTGTTAGTCGCCTCTTACGTACACCCACCAGAAGAAATGGAGTAGTGCTATTCTAAGCCGACACTACACAACTAACAATTATTAATTATCGAAAAGACCTATTAATAATTAATATTTGTACCATCTTTTACCCACTCAAGTTCCTAAAGTGGCTGAGGAATTCCTTGCTCTGCCATATTAATCAGTTTTGATATAAAAGTTATTGTGAGCATACATTGTATTCACAGTTTGTTTTCAGCATAGAAGATGACTGGCCGATCACATGGCGTCTTTAAAATGGTACCCTATTGTTCAATATCAAATACTCACGGCTATAAATCCCTAGAAGGGTAGCCAGAGCTTAAGAATAAGAAATTGATCAGCTACTTTTGGAAGTTGGCATGGGAATAGATAGTAAAATAAAGGATTTTGGTGATGGGTGTGATACTGATGTAAGAAGGCCCTTCGAAAATCAGAATAGTAACATAATAGGTTTACGAAATTTAAATCATTAATTCATCCGCCAATTATGAAGGACCACTACTGATATCCCGAAAAGGGGTAGCCAGAGTACATAATAGACAGTAATCGTAAAAAAAACGATGATGAAATGAACGATCATTGGCGATGAGTTACTAACCCCATCGTCAACCAAAAACTTAAAATGCTCATGATCCCCACATCGCCACATACGACATCAAGTAAAAGTAAGAAAGCTTGGAGAAAACATCAAAACCACTCAATTCTTCCAAAACACTCAATATAAAAAAATATCCTTATACACACCTGTAAAGGGCCATGGTTGCGATGCTCGTGTAACAGTAATCACCAGTTGCAGTATTGTTTATCACAAAGGTTAAGCGCACGGAATACACAGACTTGCGTACACGCCTCCGTCGAGTGAGTTACGTCTCCGCATTATCGCTCTTATATTTACGAGCCCACCGTGATAACCGGCTGACGCGAGCTGCACAACTAACGTCGCAAAGCTACGTACCATGAATGACGTTTCCATATTCCACATTTGAATTATTGCAGCGAAACGAGTCCAACTATATAGCCGTAGCTCGAAAACTATATTCGTCTCGCTCCTCGCGATGGAAACGAATGGAATATTTGTGGAATCACTTGCTTTGCCAATTGCGTCGACCATTTTGTTATTATAAATATATTTACATGTGTGATAAGAGTTGAAATGTTGTTTTATTAACTTGGTAATCGGTTACCTCTTTTGAGTCATGTTTATTGAAGTTCACCTAAGATACTGTCATCATCTAGTAATCAGAGAATTTCTTTGGTTAATTAATGAAATTTTGGTATTAACATAAGATAATACAAGTGCATAGTATACATGTTTGTACTTATATCAACGCTGTTCCGTTAAGGTTGCTTAGTTATAAATAAATAAAACTGTTTAGCCAAGAGTGATATAGGTATGTAATATGTGATTGTAACAAAGTTGAAGTCTAAATAAATATGATGCAAGACAAGACTGCAAAGCAATCAGCATGATAACTTAAATAATTGTTTGATTTAATTAATTAAGTTATTAGCAAAAAATACTGTTGTTGCATAAATGCACACCCTCACAGCTAAATTTGCGAAAAGGGGTTGCCAGACCTTCACCCTGCAAAATACACCAAACATCTTTTATCAGGGTTGATTGATAGGGTAATAAAAAGTGAGATGAGACATCAGTTATTTTGAAACTCCAGATTACCTACTATTCAGGGGTGAGATGAGGTAGTGCTATTTTAAGCTGAAACTCCAAGACAGTTTGAAGTTTTCTTTTCTCAAATATAATATATGAAATCTAAATCAATAACTACTAGAAGCTTGAATCCATTATACTGCTTACAATAGGTATTAATGTCTGAATTATTATTTAAATGGTCTAAAAAAGAAAGTGGTTATCCATGCTTCTAAAATTAAGATGTACATTACATAGCAATATTATTTAATATTTATTTATCATAATTTACAAATATAATTGGAATGAAAAAGATTTTTATTTCGGATTGATACTGACATTGAAAAGCTGAAACATGATGTAAACAAATGATGAGCATGCAAACCTAACTATCTCATTATTTGTATTTTATTTGGTATCTTTTGTTGTAGTTTATCTTGCAACTTTTACATCAAACTGAATTTATACATACATATATACACACAGTATGCATATACTTACGGCTATAAATCTCTAGAAGGGGTAGCCAGAGCTAAGGAATTAGAAATTCCTCAGCCACTTTTGGACAGTTGAGTTTGGAAAAGATGGTAAAAGTATTGTTTGCCTAATTCCATTAGTTGCCTCTTACATACACCCACCTGACCCTCTTAAATACCCAAGAAATAGAGTAGTGCTATTCTAAGCTGACACTACACAGCTATTCATTTTAAGCATATAATTTATATATCCAAACCAAACACAACAGAAAACCATAGAGCCATGACAAACAATAACAATAATGACATGAAGAATTTCAATCTGAAATGGTAACACACGCAAAAAAAATATTATTTTTGCTGATAAGAATGACATCACTCTTTATATTTTTGGTGACTTTTGATTAAAACCAGTTTAGACCTGTTTATCATTCAAAAAGATAAACTCTGCAATACAAACTTAATGTTGGAGTTATCTAGACTATAATAAAAAGATATTGTTTGTGTAGTTGTCATGGAAAGACACACTGACACACAAAACATATAGTTTGGAAGGTTAACTGCTACAATTAATTTTAGGAATAGATGCCAATATTCTAATCCTTATATGTAGTTTTTGTATAATTTCAATTGAATATAGTATTATTGGCTTTTGAACTCTATTATGCTGTCATGGCAGATAAATGCATCTAAAAAGGAATATGTTTCTGTTTTTTTCATTGTCAAACTAGTTATTTATGCTGTTTGTAATGTGTTTATATTTTGTAACATATGCCATTTAGTGTTAGTTAAGGACATCACTACCATATCTCTTATTGTAGGCATTATACAAAGTAAATTAGGTTACTGGGGCATTGAAAGTCATTGATGGGTAGAGTAAGTTTTCTGAATAAAAAAACACATGTATGCTTCGCTAAAGGGATACTATGAAAATTTATTATAATAAGAAAATATAAAAAGTCTTATTATTCGAAAAAATATGCCTATATTTTATATCAGTATTTTTATGTATCTCAATTGAGGTTATGTGGCAATTTATTGACTAAGCGCTAACTTACAATGGCAATAGCTACCTGGCTCATTCCTTTTAATTGTTTCATCATATAGGTAGAAGGACTACTTTATAACTGGAATAAAATATATTAACATACCGGTAAATACGCCTTGAAGGAATGTTCGTATGAATTCGCTTGCAGGTATTGAAACTTGGCATCGAACAGATTTCTGAATAGTTAACTGAATAAAGGAAACAAATTATAATTGCAATGTTATTTCAGGGCTTTTGAGAGAACGTAATAAAATTATACAAGTAAAGTTCTTTGTGATCATAACAAGACATAAACAAAACAATATATACATTAATTAACCAATATTAGCGACCAAAAGTCAAAAATTCAAAATTTTGTCCTGTCCAGTGAGAAAATAGTTTGGGCCTAGATTTATGGTTTGGTTTGTTTTTGGCTGATTCAATTGGCTTAGTGTGAGCGAGATGAATTTGTAAGTTTGTTTTGTTATTTACCGCCAAAATGCCGTCAAATCAAATATTTGTAAAAAAAGTTAACATAGCGAAAGAACTCTAAACTTATATTTCAGAAAAATATACAATACAAATAAATGTCCCGTTTGTTTGTTGTTTTACGTACAATAAAATAATAAAATTGATTAAAGATGAACGTTGTAAAACGAGACAATACAGCCAAGCAAAATTTTAACAAGCATAAAAATGAGTTCGTACGCAAACCTGCAAATTCTCTGGGTAATGTACTAATGATAATAATTGATAATCCAGAAAAAATATTTTGAATTACTTTCGACCGATTTCTGAATTGAGTATTCCAGCTGAAAAACAATTTAAAGTCGCGTTTTCGCGGCACATTTGAATATTGCATTTTCTTTTTCGATTTTTTAATAAAATAGCTAAAATTAAGACAATAAAATATTTTTTTAGGGCTCCTTATAAACAAATTAACACCGTAAGATAGTTTTCAAAACTTAGTCAAATAGCCTATTCCTTGTCAGGTATCCGAGGTACATCAGCGTTCTTACCGCCAAAATCGTCCCTTGGATATGGGGCGACGAAAGCTCCACGATATCAATTCAAGAATGAAGAGATATCTATAAGGTCTAGAGGGCCATCTATGGGACCTCCCTTGGAGCCTCCGAAAAGTATAAAGCGGAAGTGAGATCATGTAGTACCTATATTATATTTAATTCTTAGGCGAAAAGCAAAACAATAAGCAGTACGATAAATTTTTTTAATTATATTTTTTATCTCTAAACAAAGAGTGAGATTTTTTTATCAGATGCATATACTTGCTATTTCCAAAAATGTATAGTCAGAACTGCAGAACCAACGATTCCTCAACAACACTTATGGGAAAAGAAAGGGTAACGGTAGCAGATAGTGAAATAAGGGAGCATTGTTGATGAGATGCTGAGCACATCACGAAACAATCACTTGAATAAAAATACGCTACTAACATAGCGCTCTTTTGATATTTACTAAAAAGATACAGTATAACTTTTTAGAGTAGACGAAAATACAAAATCTTTAAAAAAATCGACGAATTGATTTTGATTTCGGTTAAAAACGAAATTTAGGTTTGTTTAATGTGGAGAATGAGTTTATTTTACGTTTGCTGTGTTGTGTGCATGATTTTATCTTACCTTAATTTAATTTCATACTAATTACTAAACAATTAACGGTTGCATTTGGATTAATTATGATAGTTATAGGTGCTCAAGATCTTCTTTCTTAACATACATATTGTAATATATAAAACCTTACCTGTAAATATTGTTAATCCGTTTTATTATTATTTATTTCCTTTTATGTTAGTCTCCTGCGGTTATATATCATTGTTTAGTTCCTTTTTATTATTTTTCTGCGATTTGTCGATAATATTTTTATTTCTCTGGTTTATGTTATTGTTTTTATTTTGTTGTTGTTATGGCAACGACGGAGCTGAGAGTTGTCAAATTTTATTTTATCTTAAACTTTTCTTTAGTTTATCAATTTTCAATGTGTTTGTGTACGAAGGTTAGATAGTTTTAAAATATGTTAAATGATATAATTTTAATTCATTTTTGGTGTCTAAAATGATAGCGCAGGAATTTAATTTTATTTTTAATGTAAGGCTAGGACATTTTACTTATTCAAATTTATCTGTTTTCATCTTTTAATGTAAACTGAAACTCTTTTTAAAAAATCCTTCTTTTAGGTTTTATTGTCTATTGGGATTTTTTATTGATTGTCAAGATGTTTTTTTATGGAGGAGAAGGGATTTATCATTCTACAAGAGATCCTTAAAAAGTATATCTTACTGAAGATTTTTTCGGATAGCTACTACTACCGTTGTTATATTGAACAACCTTTACTACTTGGTGTCCTTTTGCTAAAACATCTAAGAATAATATATAGACTTTTATACCCTGGCAGAATTTGATGAACCAGTCAGAGTGGTATTCCGAAGTGACCAATCATTTGGTCTTATTGGCTTGTGGACTATAATTCAGCAAAGATTGATATCTGGACCTTTGTTTTCGCCAGCTATACTACTGGTTTTGGAAATTACTAATACCTTTGCTCCAGCCGGAAACGTGGAAGTTCGGAATCGCATCAGTATTGTTATTTGGTTATATTTATTTTATAAAATTCCTTATTGTATTATTTTTGTATTGTGTACATCTAATTTTTAATAGACTGGTGTAACTTCTTTCTTGTTTTAATTGTCTCCTTGCTCTCCGCGTTTCGTGTCTTAGGTTTTATTTCCATAAGGGGATTAAGACTTAAGACACGTAACGTTACAGATTGGCGCCCAACTATAATAACCCATTACACCAGATTCCCAAAATTCTAAAATATAGTGGTAATATTTCGGTTTTCCTTTAGGCGTTATTAACTTTTCATATTTATATTAGATGTACACAGTATTTATTATTCATAATGGCTAGGGTTATTAATTTTTTACTACTTAATAAGTCGGAATTGGAATACGAGGTTAAGATTAGGTTGGCAACTCCCGGCTCCACTTTAGTTCAACTGAGGAAACAAATAGAATCTTTAGCCATTTCTTACCCTACTGACGGACTTGACACGGTGTTACCGGTTAGTGAGGATTTAGAGGAAGTATTCCAAACTCTAGAATACGTCAAGAAAAGGATCAACAGTCCCAACACAAACAGCCAGTCTGTTAAAAAGATTGAGGCTTACCTTAACCATCTCTATTATCGCATCGATAGGATTGATATTGATGAAGATGATTCTTGTTTAGAGGCATATAATTTAGCCAAAAGTAATTTTAATGACTTGGATAATAGCTTTAATAATTTAACATTACAGCCGACACCTGGACTTACTCATATTCCCGCTCATCCGATAGACATTCCTTCTCCAACATCTCATGCACCTATTTTAGCCTCGTCACCTTCTCACCATTCAACTGATTTCACTCCTAGTTTAAAAGAAATCAGAAAATATACTTATAATGGTACTTCTTGTCCTCGTTCTTTCTTGCAGAAAATTGAAGAGTTTACCATTTCTAGAGGTATAAATAAAACTCTTCTAGCCAATTTAGGATACGAACTTTTTTCCGATTCCGCTCTTCATTGGTTTCGTTTTCAGAAAACTAGAAACCCGAATTTAAGTTGGGATGAGATCAGTAAATTACTAATTTCACATTTTGGTTCATATGATTATGATGATAAATTGATGTCATCAATACGGGCTAGAACTCAGGGCAAAGATGAGTCAATTGTTATTTTTGTTTCTATTCTTAGCGGTATGTTTTCTCGCCTTACTAATCCTATTAGTGAAACAGAACAACTCAGGATTATTATGAAAAACATTCGTCCTATGTATTTTAATTTTTTACTACAAGATATAACCTCCATAGATGAATTAATTCACATTTGTAAGAAATGTGAGGAAATTATTGATAGAAACAAAAATTTTTCTGAGCCCAAGCCAGATAATAATCCGATTGTTTCAGAATTTAACTACAAACCTCTTTCCAGTTCACATACATCTTCATGTAATCGTCCTCAACCTTTAAATACTACTCCTCAACATTCTTCTCAACATAATCGTCCCTCTAATAATACTTTTAGCTTCAATGCTTCGAATTTATTTTGTGTTAGATGTCGCATACAAGGTCATCATTTAGGAACTTGCAAAGCAAATAGAGATATTGTTTGCTTTAGATGTGGTAAAAAAGGTTTTAAGGCCACAGAATGTCCAGATTGTAAATCTTCTCACAATCCAAAAAAACTAGGAATGGACTTGGAATCTCCTCATTTTAATGCTAAAGAATGGAACGATTGGCTTTCTTGCATTAATAATTTCTTTGGTTGTTATAAAACCGTCTCTACTCTTTATTCTAATGAAAACGATAATAATCGTCCCTTTCTTAGCATTATGATTAATGGATATTATTTTACAGCTTTATTAGATAGTGGTAGTTCTATTACAATTTTAGGTAAGAACTCTCATTTGAAGTTTTTGAAACTAGGTTACACTCTTTCCAAGTCCAATTTCTTATCGGTAGCCACTGCAAGTAATGAAAAATTGAATTCTTTGGGATATATGGATATTCCTATGACTTTTAATAATTTATCTCGAATTATTAGAGCTTATGTTTTTCCTGACATTAATACTTCTATTTTACTTGGTGTTGATTTTTGGAGAAAATTTAATTTGGTTCCTAAGATTTTGTTAAATAATTTTAATACTCCCTTGCAGGTCAATACTTTAGAGGTGGAAAAAAACATTCTTCCCTATACTGATCTTTCTCCAGATCAACGTCTTATTGCTGATAGTATTATTTCTCGTTTTAAAGATATTTCTTTCGATTCAAAAGGCAAGCTAGGTAGAACAACTTTATTAGCTCATAAAATTGATACAGGTGATGCACTTCCTATAAAACAACGTTGTTATCGCCTTTCTCCTGAAAAACAAAAAGCTCTCATTAAAGAAGTCGATAAGATGTTAGAGTTACAGGTCATCGAACATTGTGAAAGTCCTTGGTTATCACCCGTACTTATTACTCCTAAGAAAAACGGTGAATGGCGTTTTTGTGTTGATAGTAGAAAACTTAATTCCGTCACTCGTCGTGACGCTTATAAATTGCCTTTTATAACTGAAATTTTAGACAGTCTTAGACAGGCTAAATACCTTTCTAGCATTGATATTGCCAAAGCTTTTTGGGAAATTCCTTTGAATGAAGCTGATCGGGACAAGACTGCATTTTATTGTCCTGGTAGAGGAATGTTCAGATTTGTCGTAATGCCGTTTGGTCTCACTAATGCACCTGCTACACAACAAAGATTAATGGATATTCTCTTTAATCCTGAGTTTGAGAATAAGGTCTTCTGTTATATTGATGACGTCATAATAATTAGTGAATCATTTGAAGAACACATTGCTTTACTACATAAAGTCCTAGATAAATTAATTTTGGCTAATCTCACAATTAATTTTGAAAAGAGTAATTTTTTCAAAAGTGAACTAAAATATCTTGGTTATGTTATAGATGAGCATGGTCTTCGTGGCGATCCGGATAAGATTCGTGCTATTTTAGATTTTCCCACTCCTAAAAACAGAAAAGAAGTTAGAAGATTTCTAGGAACTTGTAGTTGGTTCCGCAGATTTATACCCAATTTTAGTACTATTGCTGCTCCTCTAAGTAAACTTACTTCTTCTGGTAAAAACGCTCCTAAGTTTGTATGGTCTCCTGATGCTGACTCCGCTTTTGTGAAATTAAAAGAATTTTTAGTAACAGCTCCTATACTATCTTGTCCGGATTTTAACCTTCCTTTTGCAGTTCATTGCGATGCTTCAAATTTTGGTATCGGTTCCATGCTTACTCAGATGAAAGATGACAAAGAAGTGGTTATAGCCTACATGAGTCGCTCTCTTAATAACCATGAGAGAAACTATTCCGTTACGGAAAGAGAAACTCTAGCGGTTATTACTGCTTTAGAACACTGGCGTTGCTATTTGGATAATGGCAAACAATTTACTGTATTCTCTGATCATTCAGCACTAAAATGGTTTTTGAATCTTTCCAATCCTACAGGTAGATTAGCTCGTTGGTCACTTCGCCTTTCTACTTTTAATTTTATTCTTAAACACAAGAAAGGAAAGGAAAATGTCGTACCTGATTTACTTTCTCGCTTTAAAGGTATTCCTGACAAGGTCGATTGTTTAAATAAAGTGGCTCCTGTTGATGTTAGTATAAACTCTACAGTTACTGAACGCTTCAACAAACTTTTTCTTGGTTGTCAAAATAACCCGGAACAGTATCCAAACTATTGTATCAAAGATAACACGCTTCTTCGCTGTTGTTCAAACTCTAACTCTATTTCTGATGATTTTATTTGGAAAATTGTTCCAAATCCAATAGAACGTGAATCACTTATTAGTGCTACACATGGCTCCCTGACTTCTCCTCATTTAGGTATTTTTAAGACATATAAGAAATTAAGTCTTTTATATTATTGGTCTGGAATGTTTAAAGATATTTCAAATTTTATTGGCAAATGTGAAACATGTCTTGCTTTCAAGCACTCAAATCATTCGCCTTATGGGATTATGGGGAAACCAAAAATTTGTTCTAGACCTTTTCAATCACTATCTTTAGATTTGATCGGACCACTTCCTAT
Source organism: Bedellia somnulentella (assembly GCA_963576735.1). Classification (NCBI taxonomy): domain Eukaryota; kingdom Metazoa; phylum Arthropoda; class Insecta; order Lepidoptera; family Bedelliidae; genus Bedellia; species Bedellia somnulentella. The sequence continues at coordinate 4,402,902 of OY755184.1, read as the reverse complement.
GTCCCGTCGACGTAATCAATATATTCTTGTTGTTAATTGTTTGTTTACGAAATATTCACTTCTGTTCCCATTGAAAAGAGCAACATCTGCAAATATTATTTCTAACTTGGAAAATTTTGTTTTTCTCGTACACGGTATACCTCAAACTATTATCATGGATAATGGTTCCCATTTTCAAAGTCATGAATTTCATAGGTTATTAGATAAATATAAAATTCCTTTTAAATCTTTTACACCTCGTTATTGTCCTCAAGTAAATCCCACAGAAAGGTATAATAAAACTATTCTAACAGCTCTTGCATCACTTGTTAGTGATGATCAAAGATCCTGGGATATTCATTTACCAATAATACAAGCTGCCATGAATAATACTGTTAACTCCACTACTGGTTACAGTCCTTCTTTCCTTGTTTTTGGTCGTGAAATTATCACTTGTGGCTCGCTTTATACCCAGTTCAATAATTTAGATGAGTTAGTTTTTCTTCCCAGAGATTTATATGCGGAAAATATTGGTCATATCTCTTCAGTTTTTGATAAAGTTCAAGTCGCTTTATATAATTCTCATCTAAAAAATTCTTCTCATTATAACACACGTCGATCTGTCAAGGAGTATAGTATTGGAGACGTAGTTTGGCGTAAGAACTATGTCCAAAGTAATGCAGGAAATTATTTTAGCTCAAAACTTGCTCCAAAATTCCTGAAATGTAAAGTTATTGAAAAATTTTCACCTCTTGTTTACCTTTTGGAAGATCCTAACGGTTCCAGAGGTAAATGGCACATTAAAGATATTAAAGTTTAATATACATATTTTTTTCTTATTTAGTTTATTATTATTATTTTTCTTTAGTGAGTATATCAATATCAATCCTATCCTTGACTTCTCCAACAAGTTTGTAAGGGTGGATCTCCTTAAAACATTCTCTTGTTTAAAATATAACGAGGGTAAACCTTTGTTTAATTGCCTAACTTTGATTTAGAATAACTGGTAATCTGAATGATTTCAGTTAATACTTACAACTTATTATAGAACATTTAGTTCTATTTTATTTTCTCAGATAGTTTGATTTAATTGAACAAACTTAAACTAATGTTTTGTTTTTATTTACAAGAGCGGTTGATAACTCTGAATAAATAAGCCTATATCACGTAATTTATTAGGATTTCAGTAAAGAGAGAGCGGGTGATAACTCTGAATAAATAAGCCTTTATCGCGTTCACAGTTTTGTTACAGAAGAGTAAATGTCATCGAATGTGAACATTACTCATGGATGTTTGTGGGAAGTAAAAAAAAATATATATAATTTTGAAATTATTAATTAAAAAAAAAAAAAAAAGTTTTTTTTTTTCTCGGGACTTTGGGGAATATATGTAATATATAAAACCTTACCTGTAAATATTGTTAATCCGTTTTATTATTATTTATTTCCTTTTATGTTAGTCTCCTGCGGTTATATATCATTGTTTAGTTCCTTTTTATTATTTTTCTGCGATTTGTCGATAATATTTTTATTTCTCTGGTTTATGTTATTGTTTTTATTTTGTTGTTGTTATGGCAACGACGGAGCTGAGAGTTGTCAAATTTTATTTTATCTTAAACTTTTCTTTAGTTTATCAATTTTCAATGTGTTTGTGTACGAAGGTTAGATAGTTTTAAAATATGTTAAATGATATAATTTTAATTCATTTTTGGTGTCTAAAATGATAGCGCAGGAATTTAATTTTATTTTTAATGTAAGGCTAGGACATTTTACTTATTCAAATTTATCTGTTTTCATCTTTTAATGTAAACTGAAACTCTTTTTAAAAAATCCTTCTTTTAGGTTTTATTGTCTATTGGGATTTTTTATTGATTGTCAAGATGTTTTTTTATGGAGGAGAAGGGATTTATCATTCTACAAGAGATCCTTAAAAAGTATATCTTACTGAAGATTTTTTCGGATAGCTACTACTACCGTTGTTATATTGAACAACCTTTACTACTTGGTGTCCTTTTGCTAAAACATCTAAGAATAATATATAGACTTTTATACCCTGGCAGAATTTGATGAACCAGTCAGAGTGGTATTCCGAAGTGACCAATCATTTGGTCTTATTGGCTTGTGGACTATAATTCAGCAAAGATTGATATCTGGACCTTTGTTTTCGCCAGCTATACTACTGGTTTTGGAAATTACTAATACCTTTGCTCCAGCCGGAAACGTGGAAGTTCGGAATCGCATCAGTATTGTTATTTGGTTATATTTATTTTATAAAATTCCTTATTGTATTATTTTTGTATTGTGTACATCTAATTTTTAATAGACTGGTGTAACTTCTTTCTTGTTTTAATTGTCTCCTTGCTCTCCGCGTTTCGTGTCTTAGGTTTTATTTCCATAAGGGGATTAAGACTTAAGACACGTAACGTTACAATATACTCACGGCCAGGGCCGTCTTAAACTAGGCTGGGGCCCTTGGGCACACAAGAATTGGGGGCCCTTTTGAAAAGTTAAAATGCGAATTATAATAACATTTTTTACTAATAAGAATGAGTATGACCACTTATTACAGGTAATCTCATAGAGGTATTATATCTCTATGGGTAATTCAATATAGTATGATATAATATGCCATTAAAGATATTTTTTATTTTACTTTATTTGCGAATATAGGTATTTGACATATTAGATGTTACAACATTTGTTTAGACCATGCTATATTCCACCATCTGTGACATGCAAATTTCTTAAAATTTTTAACAAATCAGAATTTAAAATTATCATGTAACAAAGCGACACTTTTTATATAAAACAAATAATATAATCGTTGGAAAAAATTGTAAACTTAAATAAAAAAATACATTGGTAAAATAAATAAAATCCATACACTTAACAAATAAAATCAAAATGTAATGCTGCCGGTTTTTAACACGTTTATATTATCTTCACCTGTATGTATGTATGGTATTTTAGTATGAATGTAACTGACTTCTTTAAACTCAATTTTACATACATACATACATGTACTCACGTCGTTAATTCACATAGGGATGGGCAGTGGCTATTGATCGCCACTTCGTACGATCCTGGCAAACCTCTCTAGCTTCGTCTGCATCCATCAATCTTTTCATACATGCTCTTTTATTCTTCATACTTCGGACGGTCCAAGTGTGTCCTCCGTGGCCGTCCTCTGCTATCATTACCTTCTATAGATACCTTTTACCAATTTCCTATCATTCATCCTCTCGATGTTCCCAAACCATCTCAACATTCCTTTTTCAATCTTTCTTACAATATCATCTTTAACACCGCATCTTTCTCGAATCACGTCATTCCTTACACGATCACAAAACCTTACATTACAAACTTTTCTGAGGGACCTTATATCTACTGCATTCACTCTGCTTTCATGCTTCATCTGCCACACCCAACATTCACTGCCATACATAAGCGTAGGAACAAGAACAGCATCATGCACAGCCATACGGGCCTTTTCGGACACCGATTGACTAGACATTAGACTGTCGAGTGCTCCATTAATCGCATTACCCTTTTTCACCCTTCTCTCGATATCTTCAACACACTTTCCATCTCTAGTAAACACACATCCCAGATTGGAAACCCTCGATTTTGACCCAATTTTAACGGACCTACTTCGGATTTTTTCGTCTTTCGAGCAACCCACGGTTTTTCAAGATTTTCACCGTATATTGGGAAATATTTTTTAGTTACATATACATATACGTACGGCTATAAATCCCTAGAAGGTGTAGCCAGAGCCAAGGAATTAAAAATTCCTTAGCCACTTTTGGAAATTTTAGTGGGGAAAAGATGGTAAAATGAAGGTTATTGGTGATGGGTCTCCAACCGCATCGCCCAAAAATTCCTTAAAGGCCCCAATACCGTTAGTCGCCTCTTACGTACACCCACCGGAAGAAATGGGGTAGTGCTATTCTAAGCCGACACTACACAACTTTGTTTTTTAGTCAAACTAAATTTATTTGGTGATGATTACGATAACGACTTCTTTCTGGATTTCTGTTGACTAAAATCTTCTAATCGATATAATGGCGTAGTATATTCCTTGTAAATACCTTCTAATAAGACCACTAATTGTAATGTGCCCGACAAAAATGTTTTGAGAATAAATTTGTGAGAGTAATTGTTGGTCCTTCGGGGCGCCCCTGGGATTGGGGCCCTGGGCCAGTGCCCCGTGTGCCCTTATGGTAAAGACGGTACTGCTCACGGCCATAAATTCCAGAAAGGGTTAGCCAGAGCCTTAGAGCTAGAAACTCGTCAGCCACATTTGGAAGTTGATAAAGGACAAGATAGTAGAAATAAATGATGTGATGGGTCTCCAACCGCATCGCTCAAAAGCCACTTAAAAAAGCCCCATAAACACCCGTGGGTAGAAAGGGGTAATGACATTCTATGACAGCATCTTTTCTTCTATGAAAGTAAACAGCTTCGGCATTTTAAAAATGTCTATGTACGAAGTTACAAGGGATTAAATAATTAAATGACTCTTTGATTTTATTAGCTTCCTTATCACGTAGATCACGTGTTATCACAAAAATAAAAACATATTATTTTTCCATATCGCCAACACCATATTAAATTGATAAAAAAAGATAACGTTAAAGCACTGTTTTGGGAAGCAGGTTCTTTTTCCTTGTCAACAAAATTAAAAAAATAAGTATTTCTTGCGTAGTTGTTTATTTTATCAACTAAGAAAAGATATAGAAAAATCACTACGTTTCGTCCATTCAAAGCAACATTACAAATCGCGGATCAGGCCTACACCAATTTGTCTTTGCTAAAAATATATGTGTCGTTAATTTAGCGTGGTATTTAACAGTGAGGGAAAACATCGTGAGGAAACCCACGTTATGGCTGAGTTGTACTTAGTCATGTGACAGTACATTCGTACAACATGGTGATAGGCCTGCCCCCTTTCACGTGAGTACACTGTCCAAGCAAAACGCGGGTACTCTGAACCTTTCACCTTCATTACCTTTTCCCTTAAGATGAAGCATATGAGAGTGAGATATGACATCTTATGTTAAAATTAAAGGTTCTTATCAAGAAGGCATCGTCACACCAACTTCCAAAGCCATATTATCCCTCTGGAGCTGAAACACTTATATCGACCTATTTTCCCTACTCAATATCATTGTAATGTTGAGTCGATATGGAAATATATTTATCACGATTTTGTAACAGTTAAATGATACTTTCTTTGCCAACTACTTTCCAGTGCTTTGTTTCGTCTTGGTAAATACATTTTTTTTAAATAATTTCATTTCATCACGGCCCATATAAGGAACCACGCGGTGGTTTGATATTTTACAATGATCTATCCTGAACCAAGTTTATAGAAATTATCTGAAAATCCGGTAATAACCCTGATTTTTGCTACCGAGTACCCGTAAATCCGTGATGGTCCTGTTTATACTCTATTTGTCCTTAGTCGATCAACCCACGCCAGGCCAGAGTGTGCTGGACAATTTCAAATCAACCAAAAACGTGTTGTTTTCATCGCCTCGTGAATATCAGACCTGTATTCCTACAACCATCATATACCTACAATCCCAACACCCTGCTAGGTTCATCCAAACATCGACGAGCTCTAAACCCAACGAGTCAGGGTCGAGCAGTAGAAGACCGAGGGTGCTGGCGAGTGACTCTGCAATGGGCGATACGTCTGACTTCTGTACTCCTCGAAATAGGCCAACTGCGCTGCGGTACATTAGTAGTAGTAGCCGAGGTAAGACCTATATAACAATTTGACTATTGACGTAGCTGTGTCGTGTAAACTGGGATATACTCAAGGCTATAAATTCTAAAAAGAGGTATCTAGAGCCTTTATATGATATGAAATTATATTATATATGAAATGAAATATAAAAATATATAAAAAATATGATATGAAATATTTAATATGAAATTCTTCAGCCATTTTTCGCAGATTATAGTGGAACAGATTTTAATAAGGTATAGTTGTTCTGCAGCAATATCGCCCGATGTAAATTAAAACGCCTCAAAATGGTACATGCTTTTTGAAGTTGATACTACACAGCTATTTAAATTATAGATTTGAAGAAGTAGTAGGGTAAACCATCACTTTACTTAATGTTATCCAATACCGCATTTCAGGTGGGCACAGCGGACCAAGATCAGCTAGATCAACGAGCGCCTCAGTCGCTGAACCTAGTGTTATCCTGGGTATGTATTGTTACTTAATAATTACATCTACCCATCCTTGTTTTACTTGACACATGTCTTTATAGTGTGGATGGTTTGTTTACATATATTGGAGGGGCGCGGCATGGCGCGTAGTGAGATCGGCTTCACCGCGGTAGATTTGCGACAGACACCCGCATTTGGTGCTCTGCCAGTTTAACGACTCGCTGCTCTACATACATACGCTGACAAAATACACTGTTTTAAATAGAAGTGTATCCTAACTACGATTATAACACGAAAGAGAGTTTGATAAAAAAAAACTGTGTGTTTACTCTTGAACAGATTAAGATACCGTGATCAGTTTCTTGATGGAAAAGAAACTTAGTTTATTAATTCCTATTTTTTTCTTACAACAATTCAATGAACACATTACGAGGTACAGATTGCAAAAATAATGTTGGAAAATCATCTCAATCATTGTAAAAATATTGATCGGAACGGGAACATCCACGCGGCACAAAAGACCAGGCTCGGCTCGGCATGGCCCAGCTTCGTCACGGGGGGGAACGTCCCCCCGGTCATTGGGCACCTCCCCAGGCGATGGAGGGGAGGGGTGGCTATCCCCATTTCTGGGGATTAGCCACTAAGGAGGGTGAGGGAGGGTGAGGATGCGTGTTACGCACCTCACCCTCGGGACCGATGTCGGGGCGGTGGGCACTGGAAGGGGCGGTCCTCGGGGTCGCGTGTCTTGCGACTCCGGGGAGCGCGCGAGTTCCCGAGGCAGCGGTCGCCCGTCGGGCGGTCGTGCGTGTAGCGGGGCGATTCCGCGGAGGTGCTCGTGGTGACAGTTGTCCGCCCGGTCGAACAAACCCCACCACGAATTCCTCCACGGTCTCGACCCGGAGATCCCGGTGTATTGTGCTATTACGCACGTACCGCCCGGCTTTCACCAATTGGCGGAGCACCGTGTTCTGGACCCTCTGCAAGCGTAGCTTGTTCTGGGGGGAGAGTAGGCCATACCAGGCCGGCGGCGCCGCGTAGGTCAGGCGGGAGCGTATATACATTTTTTATATACGCAGTTTGGCTCGTAGTGGCAGGCCCGAGTCGAGCACAGGCCGCAAAACCGACCGGGCCCCGAGGGCTCTATGGCGGACATGGTCATTGGTCGCGTCCTGTTAAAACCCCAGCCATATCGAAGGGGCGCGGCATGGCGCGCGGTGAGATCGGCATCGCCGCGGTAGACCTGCGACACCCGCATTTGGTGCTTTGCCAGTTCAGCGACTCGCTGCTCTACACGCATACACTTACCAAGATACATTATTTTAAATAGAAGTGTATCGTCACTATGATTATAACACGAAAAAGGGTTTTCTTATTCATTTATTTATTTGTATTTAGCGACTACTTTTGAACGCGTTAAGATAACGCAATTAGAAGCCACAGAACAAAATTGACGTTTATTAAGAACTACTTGTCCTCCTAACTATTCGATAATCAAATTACAAGTATTAATAATAGAAAAATAACTTAATTTTCAATAGAATATTGACAATGTTCTGTTAATATGATATGGAGGGCCCCGGCGTGGCGCGTGGTGAGATCAGCATCTCCGCGGTAGACGTGCGACACCCCCATTTGGTGCTCTGCCAGTGTAAATAGGATCCTGATGAAAGAAAACTTTCGTATATTAATTCCTAGTTTCTCCTTCCTAAGATTTCGATGCCTATTGGGTAATACAGATTGCTTAAATAATATTGAAAATTCAACTAAATCTTCAGTACAATTTTACTGTCCTGTTAAAACCCCAGCCATATCGGAGGGACGCGGCATGGCGCGCGGTGAGATCGGCATCGCCGCGGTAGACCTGCGCCACCCGCATTTGGTGCTCTGCCAGTTTAGCGACTCGCTGCTCTACACGCATACACTTACCAAGATAAACTACTTTAATCCTGTTGAGGTAAGATATACTTAAATAATGTTTAAAATTGACATTGTTTTGTGAAAAATATCGATATCTTAAGCTAATAGTATTTGAGAAAAATAATAGGAAACATGGTGATACGTACGGCATATTTTACAAAACTGGTAGTGTAGCAAACTATAGTCCTCTATGTACACACATATACAGCCGGCCCTGCGATTAAGGGCAAAAAAAGGCAGAAGTCTATGTGTAGTTTGACCCACAGTGCACGTTCGGTTGCTACCGTAGTCTTTGTACCATGTCCTGTAAAACCCACTTTAAGAAGTAATCAGGAACAACTTAAGCTGTTCATGTAATCTGCCTCTTAAAGTTAAAATATTTTATGGCACAATTTCAAACAACAAAATAGGGTAAAATATCGTCTTACCAGAGTCCAGAGATCATAAACATAACATAATAATAACATAAACGTTCACGCCGAATATCCCCGAAGGGGTTGGCAGAGGTACTAATACTTCTGAACATCACGTGACTTTGTCACCTGGTGTTCAGAGTACCCACGTTTTGCATGGACTGTGTACTCACGTGATAGGGGGCAGGCCTATCGCCGTTTTGTACGAATACACTGTCACATGACTAAGTACAACTCAGCCATGTGGGTTTCCTCACGATGTTTTCCCTCACCGTTAACAACCATGATAAATTAACCACACATATGTCTTTAGAAAAGACGAATTGGTGTAGGCCCGACCCAGGATTTGAACACTAGTCGTTTGCACGATAACCGAGTGTTCTACCCACTGGGCTATCACGGTTGCCATCCGGAGATCGTTATCGATATTTTGTCATTCTGAACCACAGCACTTATTAAAATACTTACTACCCTAATTGCTTACCAGATAATTGTGCCCCACACATTCTGTGAGGGTGCCCAGCCCACACCGCTGTACTCGCTAGTAAAGCAGCAGTTCCCTCACGTGACCCTCACGGCAGTCCAACGCAGACACTACAACGACGCGAACGCCAGACAACACATACATACTTTGTGTGCGCCGCAGTACTCTTCGGTGTATTTGCAGGTTGTTCATAAGTAAGTTTATACTAAAGAGCTTATTCCATTTGTCTGAATGAAGACGTCTGAAAACCACAGAATCTGAATTCAGACTAGTGGAATAACGTTCAGAACGCTACGCTTCTGAAAAGTAGACAAATTTGTGTAGTGGAATAACAAGCGTCTGCGGCAGTAACTTCGAAGGACGTCTGAATTCAGAAACGACAAAGTGTAATGGAATAAGCTCTTAACTTACTAACCATTAACTGAGTGAGCAATCTAACAGGAACTTTGTAGAGTTAAAAAACCATGAACCAACCAACCTTCCTAAAAATTTAATAATGTTTAAAAAAAACTGAAAAACATGCTTTTGAAGCACATTTAACTAAAAACTAAAAATTAATTCCCAATATAAGGTGAAAATCATGAAAAAGCGTGGGTTGCTCGAAAGACCAAAAATATGGGACAGAGCGCCGTCAATTTTATAAAACTATATTGATTTCTAACTTTTTAGTACTAAATCATTTGAAATTATTTCATCCTGGCGACCCTAAAAGGGATCATGGAATGAATTAAAATTATTATATTGTTCCCGATTCTCGATTTAGGAACTTAAAAGATGCAGGTACATACATACAAGTAAAGCTAATTTAAGCGTTATAAAAAAAAACACCTTTTAGGAGATGCCCCTTACTGCAGATAAAGCACGGAATGGATATTTTAATGTATATGTAGTGTGGGTGATAGTTTTATTTGCCCATACCTATTAGACATTCTATTAGGAGTTATATTCACCAAGTTTTGAACTTACTTTCTTTGCATAGATTTTACGCGCTAACAGCGGCAGCGGCAGTACTGAAATATGTTGAGTATATACAGTGCGTCGTTTTTGTTCGAGAGTCGCTCAAGATTGAGTATCACACCTCGGAAAATACTATGACTATTGGTAAGATTTTGTAATTTTGATTATTGTACAAATAATATCCCAGCTATACTATTTTGCTGTGTAGTGTCGGCTTAGAATAGCACTACCCCATTTCTTCCGGTGGGTGTACGTAAGAGGCGACTAACGGTATTGGGGCTTTTAAGGGATTTTTGGGCGATGCGGTTGGAGACCCATCACCAACAACCTTTATTTTACCATCTTTTCCTTACTCAACTTTCCAAACGTGCCTGAGGAATTTCTAATTCCTTAGCTCTGGCTACCCCTTCTAGGGATTTATAGCCGTGAGTATATGTATGTATGTACTATTTTGAAAATGGAGTGTTGGTTCTTCAAAACTTCAACATCTTTGCAACAAAAGTTTCAGAAACTACTATTTATATAAGACATGAAATATCAACCAAATAAATGATAATTAAATGTATATATTTCTCATAGTTTAGCACTGTCTAAATTACTAAGCACATGTTTTTTACTCGCCAATTTTGGCAGTTAAGATAGAACAGCATTGTAAAATATGGATCGCTGGTTTACAGGTTATTACACTCAGGTTTACACTCATACGCCCGATTTCTGAATTGAGTATTCCAGCTGAGAACAACTTAAGTATCGTTCTGTCGTATTGAAATCTTAACAACTGAATGAGACAAAACTTTCTCAGCTTGAATACTCAGAAATCGGGCGATAGTCCACCGAATTATTTTAACTTAGAAACCAATACAACACCCAAGAAAACACCCACGGTGATCTTTGAAGTTACTGCTATTATTATATCAGAAATGCCTCTAATCGAAATCGCAAATATCCCTCTTATACCCCCAACATACAACAATTTCACAAACAAAAATTTACTTCCTCCCGTCAGACGTAGGCACAGCGACCCAACTGGAACTAGTACAACCCTTAGTCCCATCCGCGGGCCCAACTTGCTGTCTGCTCGGAGTTCTGGGACCAACGTACACGCAAGGAGGTATCAGGGCACTAAGGGCTGCCATACTACAACCTTCGTGTAACAAACAGTTTATTGAAGATAGACTTGATGCGTTGCAGGATTTGATTGACAATGATTCTGGATTGATGAGTGGGTTGCAGGTTAGTTATAGCAGTTTTTTGTTGTAAGACTGACTTGTTGCTGTAATTTTTTGTTGTTTGATTGAATACAAGCTTTTGTATCTCTTTGCGCTGCGTCTTATGTTGTATCACATTTTAACTACCATATTATTTGCTGTGCATTGCACATAAGAAATTTTTGGAAAACCCAAACAATACTAAAAGCGCAAGATCGTTACGTAATTGTAGATATTTAGAAGCATCTTCTGCCCAGCAATGGACGTCTATTAGCTGATATCATGAAAACTCCGCGCACCTCGCTGTCCTCAAGAGCGGATCAAGCCATTTGGGAAAGATGGGCATGCCCACAACCGGGCATGGGCACGACCCAACACTAATGGTCTGCTGTTAGCATAATGACACTAACACTATGGCTTAGAAGTTTTATGCCCACAAGCTTTTTTTAGGGCTGGATCATCTTCGTAGTCTTATGATATATGATAAAACCATAAAAGTCACCATCTGCAGTACTAAAGTTCGATTCTCAGGGGAGTACACTCACGGAGTGGGATAGACCTCATTTAGATTGGATATTTTAGGGATAGAGTAGTCCGTAGGTCCCGGCTACTATCGCAGAAATAGTCTTTTGTCTATCAACACGCATTAGGCCATAGTAGGTAGGCTCATACGCTTTGGTGACATATATGGGATGTAATGATGGTCATTATGACTCCATATAGCTTTTACAAACAGTAATTTTTTTTATATATATTACTTACTATGCTTCGCACGGATGGAGTTTAATATTTTTATATGATACGTACGACACGTAGCGTGATTGTATATCCTATGTCCTTTTGTCCTTTTCCTAGTTCTAAGCTACCTCACTACCAATTTTCAGCCAAATCGGTTCATCCGTTCTTGACTTATAAATAGTGTAACTAACACCACTTTATTTTATATATATAGATCTTTTATATATATACATATATATATTTGTAGGACATACTTAAGAAACTATCAGAAGTGGACAAAATTCTCTTGCTCTGCATGGAAATCCCCAACCAGAACATGGAAAAGACAGGAGAAGCCCAACTCAATCAAGTGTTACTGTTGAAAACTACCATGGACTTGGTGCCGAGCCTCGTGGAGGCTTTGGACAGTGCTGACTGTGGAATACTTAGACGGATGAAATTGGTAATAAAATTATTTTACAGTTATCAAAATGTGGGAATTGTAAAGTTTGGAGAAAGTTTTCAATTTTTGTGTTTGTCTGAAATTTTCATATTTGTATTTTGTTTATAAACTTGTCCTTTTCTTACTCTTTATACAAAATCAATGTTTTCAAGAAAGAAGCAATAACAGGTACAAGACCTAATACATTGTTCCTAAAATAAATATTTGAGTTAATTGTCCTGTTCCGCAAACAAAGACCCAAATTCAGAAAATCTAAATGTGAACTTGAAACTATAATTATGAAAAAAAAACAGAACTGAAAACTTTATTTAAATGTAATTGAAAGCACACAATTTCCTGAATAATGTAAAGAATAGAACATATTATTTTACCCTTTTAATCGCCGTAGTTCTTGCATTTGAATGATTTACAGGAATTCGATCACGAACATTACAAAGAAATAGCGTCTCGTATCAAGAACATAATTCAAGAAGACGCTCACGTAGAAAAAGGTGCGATGGCGAGTCTTCAACGCTGTTTTGCTGTAAAACCAGAAATAAACGGTCTTCTAGATGTAGCCAGAAGAACGTACTCTGAACTCATAGAAGATATACAGAAGATGGTTGAGCAACTTAGTATTGCACATGACATTCCTTTAAGACTTCATCAGAATATGTTGAAAGGATTTCATATTGTGTTGCCTATAGCTCCAAGAAATAGAAGGAGTTTTAGAGTTGAGGATTTGCCAGATATTTTTATACAGGTAGGTAAAACGAGCGGCTCTCGTCATTATTTATTTTATTGGAGAGCTACTATTTCCGTGCATTACTGTGTATCCAGTGATCTTTGATTTTTTTCAACAGGTTCTCAACAACGGTGCTAGTGTTTCTATGACTACTGAGGAACTAGTGGTATTGGATCAGCAAGCAAAGGAATCACTCAACGAGATTCTGAAGATGAGTAATATGTAAGTTCTCAAAGCAGTAAATGCGCGATGCTGAGCGAGGTGTGGTAAACGAAGCAATTTCATGGATCTTTAAAAACAAATTATCACAGCTTTAGTATATTACTTCCACCATGCTTCATCTTTTAAGTATATAATTAAAACATCTAAATAAACAGCATAACACACGAGAAGAATGATAAAATCGATAAAATGATAAATTGAATTTCATTATTATCACTGAACCCGAAACCTAAAAAAAATACTAGTGGATTGGCCAAGTTTTGCACGGGTTGTGCAGTTTTAAAAATATCTGAGGTTCCTTCAATCAGAGCTCTGCCTTTGTGAAATTTAGCGCAATGATTACAACTTATAGCACTCCTGAATAGTGCAGCTTTGTGATAGTGAAAGCGCTATTATGAACGGTTCAGTATCTCTGAAAATAAGCCCTTGCAAACCAACAATCAGAGTAACAAAATTTGCATACGTCATACATATACTCACGGCTATATTTTGCCCGCGCAACCGTTACACAAAAATAATCCTTATAGCATGACTCAATATTCACGTGCGACGGCGCGATGGCTTATTTCATGTAATAAGTTTGGTGTTTCTATACCGATTTCAATGATTATTTTTAATTGAATAGGTAATAATGTTATTTTTTTTTATAATCAGGGATGAGTGAGAGTATTATAAACGTAAGAAACAGTAAATAAATATAATTAGAATGCTCCGAACTGCTATGCTACACGTGTTATTGTAAGTCAACCATAAAAGATAAGCATATGGTGTTGCGGGATATTTTTTAGACAATTTTATGCAGAATATTTCCATCATACATGATTTTCATGTTACTTTAACCATTAAGGCTGGAGACGCGACGGAAGCTTAAAAATGGAGTAGCTTCTCCCGTTTTCCCCTTCACTACTCTGCTGAAAAGTATACTATAACCTTTCCAAGTGTATGAAAAATAATTGTACCAAGTTTCGTTAAAATCCGTCAAGTAGTTTTTGTATCCATAAAGAATATACAGACAGACAGTCCAAAATTTTACTGATTGAATTTTTGCCATCAGTATCGATCACTAATCACCCCCTGATAGTTAATTTGAAAATATAATTCATGTACAGAATTGACATCTTTACAAATTTGTATAGATAAATCTTTCACAAAACACATCGCACCGCCTAGTGAAATAATTAAAAATGTTTGAAGTTTTTAGTGAACTCGCGCTTGTAGAATGTAACATTTTTTCGTGCATATAGCTGGGACTCATGGATAAAAATCCTCCCAAATAGGATCTTATGATCCCCGTTCGAAAGCCACAGACTCAATTAAAGATCACTTATTTCTACTGACTTTAACAAATATATTATCTATCAGATATTAATATAGGGATAGGGAAGTATTTTTTTTAGAAACTTGTTTTTTATGGAGGGAACCTCATTTACTCTTTATTTTTTATTTGACTCTATACATACATAAATATACTCACGGCTATAATTCCCTAGAAGGGGTAGCCAGAGCTAAGGAATTATAAATTCCTCAGCCACTTTTGGAAGTTGAGTGGGGAAAAGATCGTAAAATAAAGGTTTTTGGTGATGGATCTCCAACCGCATCGCCCAAAAATCCAATAAAAAGCCCTAATACCCTTAGTCGCCTCTTACGACACCCGTGGGTAGAAAGGGGTAGCGACGTTCTAAGCCGGCACTACACGGCATATGTGTTTCAATATCCCTGTATATTATATTTCGATTAACATCAGATTTTTCTTTTGTTCAATATATTTTATCGATCTGAAAAGCGCGATAAATGACATAATCTACCAACAACCGATTGCCTCACGATGTCGTGATAATATGACATGATGATAGTGATGAGATATATCTATCATCAATTATTAATTGCTTATTACTTTACTTTATGAGGATTATGTATGAATAATGAAAATACAGGGAAAACCCAGATAGGTTCGGAATCTCCTGGGGTGCCCGACAGGTATGTGTAGCTTCTCCGTGGATGTTCAATTTGTTACTATTCAATAAGATCTTGGTTTACTGTTGGCTGAGTACATAGTTGCATGAAAGTTATTAAAAGCTGATATGTTAAGTAAATGATGCCGTGTAGTGTCGGCTTAGAATAACACTACCCCATTTCTACCCGTGGGTGATCGTAAGAGGCGACTAAGGGTCCAGGGGCTTTTTAAGTGATTTTTGGGCGATGTGGTTGGAGACCCGTCACCAAAATCATTTATTATTACCATCTTTTCCCCAATCAACTTCCAAAAGTGGCTGAGGAATTTTTCATTCCAAAGCTCTGGCTACCCCGTTAAGGGATTTATAGCCGTGAGTATATGTATGTATGTATGTTAAGTAAAGACGGTTTGGGCAGGATGTATGATAATAAATTAGAAAATTATAATAAAGACATATAAATCTTATTTTAAGTATGTATATGTATATTATACTGGCAACAGAAATAAAGTGATGATCACTTTAATCGCAATT
Source organism: Bedellia somnulentella (assembly GCA_963576735.1). Lineage (NCBI taxonomy): Eukaryota > Metazoa > Arthropoda > Insecta > Lepidoptera > Bedelliidae > Bedellia > Bedellia somnulentella. The sequence continues at coordinate 4,387,147 of OY755184.1, read as the reverse complement.
ATCTAACTATGTCGTTTTTTTGAGATACAATAAAGCGACAGACGGACAGGCAGACAGACTGACTCGGCTACTACCTACATTTTTATATTTGTCTTATATATTTAATTAAAAAAATATTTTTATATTATGTTTTTATTAATAAATTTTTAGTTTTCTATCCATAATATGTATATCTATCTATTTATTGATTTATTCTTTATAATTATTATATTCTATTAATTTATTTACATATTTAATCTTTATTTAAATTCAAATGCTTATGTGATAGTGTGTGTGTGTGTGTGTATGTAGAATGCTTGCATGAATGCATGTGTGTGTAAGGATTGATGTATCTGTGTATGTGTGTGCATCTGTGTTCGTGCACTTAGTCTTAAGTTAGTTTTAAGTTAGCTTTAAGTCATGGTCAGAGCTGAAAATCGGCGCTATCCACTTACAGTGAATAGACCGAGCTCTAAACCATTTTGTCTTTTTGTATTTTTCTCATGTTGTTTATGTAGTTATGTATTTAAAAAAAGGCAAATAAAATCTTATTATTATTATTTCGGAAAACATTTTTGTTTCTCGCCTCTCCCATGGCCGAAAATGAAAATATAAATTTTAAATGGGAGAGGCGGTACTCCCCGACAAGAGCACAGTCGGTCGGGGTCAGGGAGTCAGGTTCAAGAACCGACGGACGATCCGAGCCGTATCGAGCAGCACCGCTTTCTGCATTTGTGCTGGAACCGACACGCCACAGAAATCCAACCGCCTCAAGTTGGTCGCGAGACTGGTTGGAATTAACCCGTTCGCGGACAAAACAATTGGGATTATTTCTGTCGAAGTCACACCCCACATGTCGGTGATCTCGTGAGCCAGATCGAGATATTTCCGACGCTTCTCGGTTTCGGCTTTCACGAGACCCTCGTCATGAGGGATAGTGACATCCACTAGAAACACCCTCGACTGCGACCGATCCCATACCACGATATCAGGCTTATTCGCTAGAATAGTCCTGTCCGTGATAACAGATCGGTCCCAATAGATTTTGGCACGGTCGTTTTCTAGGATTGGCTCCGGCAGATACTTGTAATACGGCAGCCTCTGTTGCAAGAGTCCGTATTTTAGTGCGAGCTCCTGATGCAGGATTTTGGCTGCTTGGTTGTGCCTGTGCAAGTACTCAGTGTTAGCAAGAGCCGAACAACCGGAAATAACATGCCTAAGTGACTCTCCGGGACGGCCACATGCTCGACAGATGTCATTCGCGGTACATTGCTGCCCGATAACCCGTCCGCCCAGTTCTTTATCCTGAGGCCCTAAGGTAGGCCCGCATGGCATTTCTATTCATATCAACCGTCCATGCCATGCGGCGCCTAGCTCCACCAGCGGCGGGCACCGACTGCTGGGACTGAGTTGCCCCAGTCCCAACCGATGCCAAGCCATCTGTTATCGGGCAGCAATGTACCGCGAATGACATCTGTCGAGCATGTGGCCGTCCCGTTATTATTATTTCGGAAAACATTTTTGTTTCTCGCCTCTCCCATGGCCGAAAATGAAAATATAAATTTTAAATGGGAGAGGCGGTACGCCCCGACAAGAGCACAGTCGGTCGGGGTCAGGGAGTCAGGTTCAAGAACCGACGGACGATCCGAGCCGTATCGAGCAGCACCGCTTTCTGCATTTGTGCTGGAACCGACACGCCACAGAAATCCAACCGCCTCAAGTTGGTCGCGAGACTGGTTGGAATTAACCCGTTCGCCGACAAAACAATTGGGATTATTTCTGTCGAAGTCACACCCCACATGTCGGTGATCTCGTGAGCCAGATCGAGATATTTCCGACGCTTCTCGGTTTCGGCTTTCACGAGACCCTCGTCATGAGGGATAGTGACATCCACTAGAAACACCCTCGACTGCGACCGATCCCATACCACGATATCAGGCTTATTCGCTAGAATAGTCCTGTCCGTGATAACAGATCGGTCCCAATAGATTTTGGCACGGTCGTTTTCTAGGATTGGCTCCGGCAGATACTTGTAATACGGCAGCCTCTGTTGCAAGAGTCCGTATTTTAGAGCGAGCTCCTGATGCAGGATTTTGGCTGCTTGGTTGTGCCTGTGCAAGTACTCAGTGTTAGCAAGAGCCGAACAACCGGAAATAACATGCCTAAGTGACTCTCCGGGACGGCCACATGCTCGACAGATGTCTGTGGTACCGTCCTTTAGGATGTATTTCCGATAGTTCCGCGTCTTGATAACCTGGTCCTGTATTGCACAGACAAAACCTTCGGTTTCCCCAAAGAGGTCCCCGAAACGCAGCCAATGCAGGGAGGCTTTACGGTCCACGAAAGGTTCGTGAAGTACCTTGTAAAACCTCCCGTGCAGCTCCTTCTCTTTCCATACGGACTCCCGATCAGAGGTGCTAAGTACCTCCGGGTTTCGCCAATCCTGTGAGGCCAACGATAAGGGAGTCAGTCCTTTATCACTAGCGACCACCTCTCCCCGAATACTATCATCCGTCATCGTCAAAAAATAGTTTCTGAGGCTGCATACCTCGCGGTTGTGCATGGTTTTGGCACTCAAGAGGCCTCGACCACCACACTTCCGCGGGATATACAATCTCATAACCGACGATCTCGGATGATGCATTCGATGAGAGGTCATCGTCGTGCGGACTCGTCTGTCCAGAGCGTCTAGTTCGGACTGAGTCCATCTGAGCACGCCAAACGTGTACATCAGTACAGGCATGACCCAGGAGTTAATGGCTCGGATCTTATTAACGCCCGACAAGTAGCTATTAAGCACACTTTGCAGGCGCTCATAAAACTCCTCGCAAACACCCTGTTTCACGTCTGCCACCTTCACACCGATGGTTTGTGACATGCCTAGATACCGGTATGTTATTATTATTTTAGGCATGAATTTTAGTTCCTCGCCTCTCCCATGGCCGAAAATGAAAACATAAATTTTAAATGGGAGAGGCGGTACTCCCCGACAAGAGCACAGTCGGTCGGGGTCAGGGAGTCAGGTTCAAGAACCGACGGACGATCCGAGCCGTATCGAGCAGCACCGCTTTCTGCATTTGTGCTGGAACCGACACGCCACAGAAATCCAACCGCCTCAAGTTGGTCGCGAGACTGGTTGGAATTAACCCGTTCGCGGACAAAACAATTGGGATTATTTCTGTCGAAGTCACACCCCACATGTCGGTGATCTCGTGAGCCAGATCGAGATATTTCCGACGCTTCTCGGTTTCGGCTTTCACGAGACCCTCGTCATGAGGGATAGTGACATCCACTAGAAACACCCTCGACTGCGACCGATCCCATACCACGATATCAGGCTTATTCGCTAGAATAGTCCTGTCCGTGATAACAGATCGGTCCCAATAGATTTTGGCACGGTCGTTTTCTAGGATTGGCTCCGGCAGATACTTGTAATACGGCAGCCTCTGTTGCAAGAGTCCGTATTTTAGTGCGAGCTCCTGATGCAGGATTTTGGCTGCTTGGTTGTGCCTGTGCAAGTACTCAGTGTTAGCAAGAGCCGAACAACCGGAAATAACATGCCTAAGTGACTCTCCGGGACGGCCACATGCTCGACAGATGTCATTCGCGGTACATTGCTGCCCGATAACCCGTCCGCCCAGTTCTTTATCCTGAGGCCCTAAGGTAGGCCCGCATGGCATTTCTATTCATATCAACCGTCCATGCCATGCGGCGCCTAGCTCCACCAGCGGCGGGCACCGACTGCTGGGACTGAGTTGCCCCAGTCCCAACCGATGCCAAGCCATCTGTTATCGGGCAGCAATGTACCGCGAATGACATCTGTCGAGCATGTGGCCGTCCCGTTATTATTATTTCGGAAAACATTTTTGTTTCTCGCCTCTCCCATGGCCGAAAATGAAAATATAAATTTTAAATGGGAGAGGCGGTACGCCCCGACAAGAGCACAGTCGGTCGGGGTCAGGGAGTCAGGTTCAAGAACCGACGGACGATCCGAGCCGTATCGAGCAGCACCGCTTTCTGCATTTGTGCTGGAACCGACACGCCACAGAAATCCAACCGCCTCAAGTTGGTCGCGAGACTGGTTGGAATTAACCCGTTCGCCGACAAAACAATTGGGATTATTTCTGTCGAAGTCACACCCCACATGTCGGTGATCTCGTGAGCCAGATCGAGATATTTCCGACGCTTCTCGGTTTCGGCTTTCACGAGACCCTCGTCATGAGGGATAGTGACATCCACTAGAAACACCCTCGACTGCGACCGATCCCATACCACGATATCAGGCTTATTCGCTAGAATAGTCCTGTCCGTGATAACAGATCGGTCCCAATAGATTTTGGCACGGTCGTTTTCTAGGATTGGCTCCGGCAGATACTTGTAATACGGCAGCCTCTGTTGCAAGAGTCCGTATTTTAGAGCGAGCTCCTGATGCAGGATTTTGGCTGCTTGGTTGTGCCTGTGCAAGTACTCAGTGTTAGCAAGAGCCGAACAACCGGAAATAACATGCCTAAGTGACTCTCCGGGACGGCCACATGCTCGACAGATGTCTGTGGTACCGTCCTTTAGGATGTATTTCCGATAGTTCCGCGTCTTGATAACCTGGTCCTGTATTGCACAGACAAAACCTTCGGTTTCCCCAAAGAGGTCCCCGAAACGCAGCCAATGCAGGGAGGCTTTACGGTCCACGAAAGGTTCGTGAAGTACCTTGTAAAACCTCCCGTGCAGCTCCTTCTCTTTCCATACGGACTCCCGATCAGAGGTGCTAAGTACCTCCGGGTTTCGCCAATCCTGTGAGGCCAACGATAAGGGAGTCAGTCCTTTATCACTAGCGACCACCTCTCCCCGAATACTATCATCCGTCATCGTCAAAAAATAGTTTCTGAGGCTGCATACCTCGCGGTTGTGCATGGTTTTGGCACTCAAGAGGCCTCGACCACCACACTTCCGCGGGATATACAATCTCATAACCGACGATCTCGGATGATGCATTCGATGAGAGGTCATCGTCGTGCGGACTCGTCTGTCCAGAGCGTCTAGTTCGGACTGAGTCCATCTGAGCACGCCAAACGTGTACATCAGTACAGGCATGACCCAGGAGTTAATGGCTCGGATCTTATTAACGCCCGACAAGTAGCTATTAAGCACACTTTGCAGGCGCTCATAAAACTCCTCGCAAACACCCTGTTTCACGTCTGCCACCTTCACACCGATGGTTTGTGACATGCCTAGATACCGGTATGTTATTATTATTTTAGGCATGAATTTTAGTTCCTCGCCTCTCCCATGGCCGAAAATGAAAACATAAATTTTAAATGGGAGAGGCGGTACTCCCCAACAAAAGCACAGTCGGTCGGGGTCAGGTTCAAGAACCGACGGACGATCCGAGCCGTATCGAGCAGCACCGCTTTCTGCATTTGTGCTGGAACCGACACGCCACAGAAATCCAACCGCCTCAAGTTGGTCGCGAGGCTGGTAGGAATTAACCCGTTCGCGGACAAAACAATTGGGATTATTTCTGTCGAAGTCACACCCCACATGTCGGTGATCTCGTGGGCCAGATCGAGATATTTCCGACGCTTCTCGGTTTCGGCTTTCACGAGACCCTCGTCATGAGGGATAGTGACATCCACTAGAAATACCCTCGACTGCGACCGATCCCATACCACGATATCAGGCTTATTCGCTAGAATAGTCCTGTCCGTGATAACGGATCGGTCCCAATAGATTTTGGCACGGTCGTTTTCTAGGATTGGCTCCGGCAGATACTTGTAATACGGCAGCCTCTGTTGCAAGAGTCCGTATTTCAGAGCGAGCTCCTGATGCAGGATTTTGGCTGCTTGGTTGTGTCTGTGCAAGTACTCAGTGTTAGCAAGAGCCGAACAACCGGAAATAACATGCCTAAGTGACTCTCCGGGACGGCCACATGCTCGACAAACGTCTGTGGTACCGTCCTTTAGGATGTATTTCCGATAGTTCCGCGTCTTGATAACCTGGTCCTGTATTGCACAGACAAAACCTTCGGTTTCCCCATAGAGGTCCCCGAAACGCAGCCAATGCAGGGAGGCTTTACGGTCCACGAAAGGTTCGTGAAGTACCTTGTAAAACCTCCCGTGCAGCTCCTTCTCTTTCCATACGGACTCCCGATCAGAGGTGCTAAGTACCTCCGGGGTTCGCCAATCCTGTGAGGCCAACGATAAGGGAGTCAGTCCTTTATCACTAGCGACCACCTCTCCCCGAATACTATCATCCGTCATCGTCAAAAAATAGTTTCTGAGGTTGCATACCTCGCGGTTGTGCATGGTTTTGGCACTCAAGAGGCCTCGACCACCACACTTCCGCGGGATATACAATCTCATAACCGACGATCTCGGATGATGCATTCGATGAGAGGTCATCATCGTGCGGACTCGTCTGTCCAGAGCGTCTAGTTCGGACTGAGTCCATCTGAGCACGCCAAACGTGTACATCAGTACAGGCATGACCCAGGAGTTAATGGCTCGGATCTTATTAACGCCTGACAAGTAGCTATTAAGCACACTTTTCAGGCGTTCATAAAACTCCTCGCAAACACCCTGTTTCACGTCTGCCACCTTCACACCGATGGTTTGTGACATGCCCAGATACCGGTATGTTTCAGTCTCGGAGAGTGCCCTCAAATGATTGGTGCCGACATCGACACCATCAGAGTGCACGACATGCCCCTTCTCAACATGAATGACCGCACACTTATCGACCCCGAGCTCCATCTTGACGGAACCACTGAAATCATTAGTGATCGTCAGTAGCTCCGCCAATCTGTCAGCCGTGGGGGCGTAAAGCTTCAGGTCATCCATGTAAAGGAGATGAGGCAAGCGTGGTCCGCCTCTCCGAAACTGAAAGCCCGTCCCCGAACTCTCCAAGAGTGTACTTAGAGGATTCAGGGCCAAGCAAAACCACACTGGACTCAGGCAATCGCCCTGGAAAATCCCTCGCCTTATATCAATTTGGTCATCCGCGTCCGTCATCCGCTGACCATCTAAACTCAGGATCGTTCTCCAGCACCCCATACACTGCCCGAGGAAGTGTCGAACTGTACTTTCAATTTTGTACAGCTCGAGGACCCTCATGAGCCATAATTGAGGTACCGAATCGAACGCCTTCCTGTAGTCTATCCAGCCAGCGGAGAAGTTCCGACGGTTGCGTTTGACCAGTTGGCCTACGACAGCGTCGATGAGGAGCAGCTCCTTGCTACCGCGACTACCGCCCCTACATCCGTTCTGAGCTCCAGAGATCACATTGTTATCAACAATGTGTTGAGTAATTTTGGAGCTCAGAACGGATGTCAAGGTCTTGTAAATTGTACAAAGACAAGTAATGGGGCGGTATTGTGATGGATCCGCGGTAGCTTCGCTCTTTGGAGCTAAATGAGTGACCCCAGTAGTTAAGAAGTTCGGGAGCGTCCCACTCTCGAGGGCGCTTTGGAACTGACGGGCGAGAGTAGCGTGACAGCGCGTGAACCCCTTCAACCAGTAATGGTGCAATCCGTCCGGCCCCGGACTTTTCCAGTTCGGAGCCTTACGGATCGCAGCCACCACATCCTCCATCATTATTATTATTATTTTAGGCATGAATTTTAGTTCCTTTTTTTTTTTTTTTTTTTTTTTTTTTTTTTTTTTTTTTTTTTTTTTTTTTTTTTTCAAAATAAAGTTAAATACTAACATTTTTTGAACGTCAAAGTTTTAAATTAATCGTTAATCCGTTGCTTCGGAAGGTGTTCGTAAAGAGAAGAAGCAACAAAGAAACTCTTTACATTCACATTTTTTCATTTTTTCAAAATATGGTTTGTACAATTTCAGTTTATAAACATGTTTTTACTTTACAAAAGATTTTCTAAGCGACCAAACCAAACGCTAGTTTGACATAATTAAAATAAATTGTCCATCACAAAAACCAATCACATAACGTGAGAAGAAAAATCCTCACCAGACAATTATTCCTAGGAATAACGAGGGAAGATTTATAGCTTTACGGACATGGTCATGTGCGCGTTGGATCCTTGTCGTTTAAAAAATCTTGAACACTGTAGTAAGATTTCTTTAAAAGCATGGCTTTAATTGCCTTTTTAAAAGATGCCACAGGCAATTCCAATATGTCAGAAGGGAGTTTATTGAACATTTTCAGGGATAGTCCCATAAAGGAGTTACTTACTTTATTAAGTCTCCACTTCGGTACGTTAAGTTTCTCCTTATTCCGAGTGTTAACAGTATGCCTATCACTAACTTTACTAAATTGGCCAATATTCTTTTTGGCATACATTAAATTCTCAAATATGTATTGGCAAGGGACAGTTAAAATGCCAATATCTTTAAATTTTTCGCGCAACGAATACCTCGACCTTAACATGTAAATAGATCGGATAGCTCGCTTTTGTAAGACAAAAACTTTATGAACATCAGCCGCTTTACCCCATAATAAAATACCGTACGACATAATACTATGAAAATAACTGAAATAAACAATGCGAGCTGTTTCTATGTCTGCTATTTCTCTAATCTTACGCACGGCATACGCTGCTGAGCTCAGCCTTTTAATAAGTGTTAGTATATGGGAGTATATTGTTCTTATAATATAGTTTAAAGCTAAATTTGCAGATACATTAGTACTTGTACTAATAACTGCATCCAAGTCAGTTGAAATAGTTATGTTATTCAAATTAATAACATTATTGTATACTATATTACTAGCTAGTAACATAGCTAGACGTTTTTTAGAATAATCAGGTACTTTCAAGGTACTCTTAGTCATTAATGATTTCTTAATATAATTATTTATATTAAAATTAACAATTTTTTGCCTATATCCCAAAGTCAAATTATATAGTAACATATTTAATTTATATATCCTAGTGTTAACCTTATAGCTAAGATGCTTGGAATATAGGAAGTCACTTATAATTATTTTTCTAACATTTAAATTAACTAACCTCTCAAATGATTTCTTTAAGTCACTTGGATTCACCTTATTACTTGAACCTATTAAAATAACTAAAGTAGTATTCGAGTCATATTGTTCTTTTAAAATAGAATTTATTATTTGAGAGTAACTTGCTCCGGGCATACAAGTATTTAAAATACATTGGTCTAATTCTTTGTTTAAATGATGGCCAATGTTAACACCAAGAGAATCGGAGAAGACTAAAGTCCTCTGAGTCGACACACTTCTTTTGTAGGCAAAAGTGGGCTTAACCATATTATTTCTATTTGCAGGAGATACATTATTTATGACAGTACTTACACTGTCACACTTATTGCAAAAACCAGATAGCGTTTCTACTGTTTTTATATTTTGTTTACTTAACTCTATAATTTCTTCTAATCCTTCTATGTAGCTTTGCATCTCTAAGTGACTATTATGATACTTTAATGTTATATCTTGAAGAGATTTTTCTAATTCTATAATCCTATTACTGTCATGACTAATTTTAACTTTATTATTGTCTAGAGAAAGTTCATAATCACTACATAGTTGTTCTAACCTATTTAACTTAAACTTCATCTCATGATGTTGACTACACCTTAGTTTATTAAGTTTTTTAACATGATTCCTTACAATTCTTTTAAGTTTAAGGTACTTTTTCAACTTTTTTGAACCTTTTATGTTCACAATAGGTAGGGGTTTTTCTTCCTTTACCGGAGTAGTTAAGTCTATAGTTGGCATATGAATAATACTATCATACATGTGCTGTAGCATAATTGAGTTCTCCTCAGATTTGTTGCTCCTTAATGTATGAAGTTCTAATTCAGCTCCTGCTAGTTGTGTTTTTAACAATTGTATCTCTTTAAGTGCTGCTTCATGAAAATCATAGCTATCTTGGTGCAAACTAACATCTCTTTGCAGGGCCATCCTTTGGGCTATGCTATCTTGTAGCTCTGCATCCATATCAACAAGTTGTTTCCTTAAACAAGAATTGGTTTTAATAATATTGTTAATTTCATGCTCACTATCCTCACGTTCTTCTAACAATTTTATGGTATTTTCTTTTGATTTTTTTAATTCTAAAAGGGCTGAATTTAACTTCTTTTCTAAATTACTAATAGTTTCACTGCGAGTAGGCATTTTAACTATTTCTAAGCTAATGGTACTTGATATTGTGTAACTAGGTTTTATTTACTAGATAACTTATTGACTAATTTAAGGTTATATTTTACGATAAGAGTATATCTAGGAAAATATAAGAAGATAAGAAGAAATATAACTTATTAATGCAGTACTTAGTTATACTGAGGTATTGTTTTAATGTTATAAATGTGTAAAATAGAGAAAAATACTGGCCTGAAAAAACCGTTGAAATAAAATACTTTAATATACTCTCGAAATATTTGTAAAACTCAATATTCCTTTTATAGTATATCTTATCCTTAATAAACGGAGTTCCTTTCAGTGTGAATTCTTTCAAAAACTATCTTAAATACAATTAAATAATTTAAAAATTTAATTTTCGACACAAACACTTGTCGATGCCACCGTCGATGATTAATATGCATGAAGCTACTAACTAAACAGGAGAGAGTACTCACAAAAATATGGTAAACAAAAATGCAATTTATTACCATGCAATAAAGTTAATTATCTTTTAAAGACTGTCAAGCAGAGAAACGTCCTAGAACGAGAGCCGTGAGAGAGAGAAGTGTGTCCCGCTCGCACGGTTGCCAGTCGAGATTAAGTTCAAAGAAAAACAAATTAAACTTATTTATAGGGAGTATTTTATAAAAAGCAGGTTATAAACTGTTCCTTTTTTGTATTTTATTTGAATTATTATTGTCGCCTATCGATTTGGAGATAAATAATTGGTTAAGTTTGGCAAAAGGGATATTAATATTTTTTACGGGTATCCCCATCGAAACAAGATAAATGTGGTGTCCACAATTTATCATCTGTTTGAGTGTTTTGGAGCTTTTATCATTTAATAGTGATAAATATGGGTTCATGTTATGGATCAATAAATAAAATAACCTGTATCATCTCGAACTTTACCACATGAATGCATTAAACGATTTGAATTTGGTTTTGCTCAAAAAGTGGCTGAGGAAATTTTAATTCTCAAGCACTGGCTACCCATTCTTTTATAATCTATTAATTAAGAATAAATATGTATAAAAAACACGTTGATTTACCAAAAACAATGTATATATGTAAATATAAGTGTTTTTATAATATATTTTTTTATTATGTATGTATGTAAATATAACTAATAAATAAAGGAAAGAAAAATTTTGACACAGGTGGGGATCGAACCCGCGACCTCGGGTATACGCCCCCGTCGCTCTGCCAATTGAGCTACCGTGTCAAAGGCTGCATCAGGTCCCCACATGAGGTTTTCATGAACAAAAACATTCAAAATATGTAAATATAAGTGTTTTTGTATCTTTTAGAGGAACTCTTATTAAAACACCAACAGATGGTCACCCTACTTAAAACGAGACACAGTTAGCTAGTTAGCCATCCTTTTTCAGGACACTTTAGGTCGCCAGCGCGCGTTCCTGTTTAAATAATACTTCCATGTTAATATGTTACCAAATCGAAAGAATTTGGCCGAGGCTATTTTCACCGAAAGTCTTTTTTTATAAATTTCCTCGCCTCTCCCATGGCCGAAAATGAAAACATAAATTTTAAATGGGAGAGGCGGTACTCCCCAACAAAAGCACAGTCGGTCGGGGTCAGGGAGTCAGGTTCAAGAACCGACGGACGATCCGAGCCGTATCGAGCAGCACCGCTTTCTGCATTTGTGCTGGAACCGACACGCCACAGAAATCCAACCGCCTCAAGTTGGTCGCGAGGCTGGTAGGAATTAACCCGTTCGCGGACAAAACAATTGGGATTATTTCTGTCGAAGTCACACCCCACATGTCGGTGATCTCGTGGGCCAGATCGAGATATTTCCGACGCTTCTCGGTTTCGGCTTTCACGACCCTCGTCATGAGGGATAGTGACATCCACTAGAAACACCCTCGACTGCGACCGATCCCATACCACGATATCAGGCTTATTCGCTAGAATAGTCCTGTCCGTGATAACGGATCGGTCCCAATAGATTTTGGCACGGTCGTTTTCTAGGATTGGCTCCGGCAGATACTTGTAATACGGCAGCCTCTGTTGCAAGAGTCCGTATTTCAGAGCGAGCTCCTGATGCAGGATTTTGGCTGCTTGGTTGTGTCTGTGCAAGTACTCAGTGTTAGCAAGAGCCGAACAACCGGAAATAACATGCCTAAGTGACTCTCCGGGACGGCCACATGCTCGACAAACGTCTGTGGTACCGTCCTTTAGGATGTATTTCCGATAGTTCCGCGTCTTGATAACCTGGTCCTGTATTGCACAGACAAAACCTTCGGTTTCCCCAAAGAGGTCCCCGAAACGCAGCCAATGCAGGGAGGCTTTACGGTCCACGAAAGGTTCGTGAAGTACCTTGTAAAACCTCCCGTGCAGCTCCTTCTCTTTCCATACGGACTCCCGATCAGAGGTGCTAAGTACCTCCGGGGTTCGCCAATCCTGTGAGGCCAACGATAAGGGAGTCAGTCCTTTATCACTAGCGACCACCTCTCCCCGAATACTATCATCCGTCATCGTCAAAAAATAGTTTCTGAGGTTGCATACCTCGCGGTTGTGCATGGTTTTGGCACTCAAGAGGCCTCGACCACCACACTTCCGCGGGATATACAATCTCATAACCGACGATCTCGGATGATGCATTCGATGAGAGGTCATCATCGTGCGGACTCGTCTGTCCAGAGCGTCTAGTTCGGACTGAGTCCATCTGAGCACGCCAAACGTGTACATCAGTACAGGCATGACCCAGGAGTTAATGGCTCGGATCTTATTAACGCCTGACAAGTAGCTATTAAGCACACTTTTCAGGCGTTCATAAAACTCCTCGCAAACACCCTGTTTCACGTCTGCCACCTTCACACCGATGGTTTGTGACATGCCCAGATACCGGTATGTTTCAGTCTCGGAGAGTGCCCTCAAATGATTGGTGCCGACATCGACACCATCAGAGTGCACGACATGCCCCTTCTCAACATGAATGACCGCACACTTATCGACCCCGAGCTCCATCTTGACGGAACCACTGAAATCATTAGTGATCGTCAGTAGCTCCGCCAATCTGTCAGCCGTGGGGGCGTAAAGCTTCAGGTCATCCATGTAAAGGAGATGAGGCAAGCGTGGTCCGCCTCTCCGAAACTGAAAGCCCGTCCCCGAACTCTCCAAGAGTGTACTTAGAGGATTCAGGGCCAAGCAAAACCACACTGGACTCAGGCAATCGCCCTGGAAAATCCCTCGCCTTATATCAATTTGGTCATCCGCGTCCGTCATCCGCTGACCATCTAAACTCAGGATCGTTCTCCAGCACCCCATACACTGCCCGAGGAAGTGTCGAACTGTACTTTCAATTTTGTACAGCTCGAGGACCCTCATGAGCCATAATTGAGGTACCGAATCGAACGCCTTCCTGTAGTCTATCCAGCCAGCGGAGAAGTTCCGACGGTTGCGTTTGACCAGTTGGCCTACGACAGCGTCGATGAGGAGCAGCTCCTTGCTACCGCGACTACCGCCCCTACATCCGTTCTGAGCTCCAGAGATCACATTGTTATCAACAATGTGTTGAGTAATTTTGGAGCTCAGAACGGATGTCAAGGTCTTGTAAATTGTACAAAGACAAGTAATGGGGCGGTATTGTGATGGATCCGCGGTAGCTTCGCTCTTTGGAGCTAAATGAGTGACCCCAGTAGTTAAGAAGTTCGGGAGCGTCCCACTCTCGAGGGCGCTTTGGAACTGACGGGCGAGAGTAGCGTGACAGCGCGTGAACCCCTTCAACCAGTAATGGTGCAATCCGTCCGGCCCCGGACTTTTCCAGTTCGGAGCCTTACGGATCGCAGCCACCACATCCTCCTCGGATATGTTGACGGGGTTCATAGGCGCTATGGATTCGCACGCTCCCTCGACCGCCTCGAACCATCGGCCCTCATCGTGATCAACAGGCAGCGACCAAAGCCCACGCCAAAAGGCAACTACATCTGCTTTTTCCGGTCGCTGACCCGTCGAAACCACATCGGGACGCTCCAAAGTTCTGTAGAACTTCTTCTGGTCACTCATGAAGAGACGATTCTGTTGGTACCTCTTTACCCTTTCAGAATATCGCCTAATTCGCTTACCCCAAGCAGCGATCTTCTGCTTCAGATCATCGATGCGCTCCACCAGTCTACAGGCAAACTCCGGTGAGTTGTCAAAGACATTCTCACCAGGGAATGCCTCCCTGACGAAGCGCACCACCCTCGGCCTATTGTTGCCTGATCTGAAGCTGGTCAGTTTGCCGATGAGGACCCTGGCCCTTGTGATACGGCTTTCAATCCGCCTCATCCAGGCTGGTCTAGTTCTAGTCCTGGGACTAGTACCGCCAGCCTGGCGGGAGCCACCAGCTCTTGTTGGTGGCATCCTGACGCCGACAAATTGACAAACTGTCATTGCGGCGCCAAAGAGAATTGAATCCGTATCCCAAAGGTCCATGCTGCTCTCCAAAAATGAGGGCAGCATGTTATTGACGGCCTCAACGACATCCCGAACCTTGATGCTGAGAGGAACTCGGGGCAGCCTTGGCCTCCTTTCGAGAGGCACTTGGCGATATTCCAGGATCGTCTCTTCGAGTGCGCTCCTCACCAAATCCAAATCCAGGGAGACTGTTCCCCAATCGCTTTCCGCACCACCCACATCCGGCAGGTTAGCAATTGGCTCCCTCCGTACTTCCCGTTCAGGGACTGGAGGGAGAACCTGCAAAGGTGGCTCTTCGTCTAGCGGGGGAACAGCCTCGCGTCGCAATTGTTCGAGTTCGGTAGTGCTAAAAAGTTCTGAGCGCTGTATGTACCGAACTCGATCCGCCAGGTTTTGTTCTGTGACGGTCAAATTGGGCTCCAGCCGCAGAAATTCGCGGTACATTGCTGCCCGATAACCCGTCCGTCCAGTTCTTGAACCCGAGGCCCTAATATAGGCCCGCATGGCATTCCTATTCATTTCAACCGTCCATGCCATGCGGCGCCTTGTTCCACCAGCGGCGGGCACCGATTGCTGGGACTGAGTTGCCCCAGTCCCAACCGTTGCCAAGCCATCTGGTGGCTGAGGTGGTCGAGCAGACCGACCAGGTGGTCGGGCCGGTCTGCCGCGGCTGGGGGACCACATGCTGCCACGTCCAGCCCCAGCTCCAGACGCGCCCCAGCGATAACCCCTGGGGAGCGGCCCTATTCGCTCATCGTTGCTATTACTGTCCATTTTACGATGAGCGAAGATTCACCCGGGTTTTCGCTCACTTGCCCCGGGGAGACCGTTATTGCTCTATTTTGCGCTGAGACCAGTTTGTAGACACGGTCAACATCTACAAACTCAAGCGCTGACTATTTGCATTGCTGGAATGGCAAGCTGGTAGACATGTCATCCCGCCATTCCAACAATGGGCGGTGGGGTCGTCACATCCCTACGCCATATTATTATTATTTCGGAAAACATTTTTGTTTCTCGCCTCTCCCATGGCCGAAAATGAAAATATAAATTTTAAATGGGAGAGGCGGTACTCCCCGACAAAAGCACAGTCGGTCGGGGTCAGGGAGTCAGGTTCAAGAACCGACGGACGATCCGAGCCGTATCGAGCAGCACCGCTTTCTGCATTTGTGCTGGAACCGACACGCCACAGAAATCCAACCGCCTCAAGTTGGTCGCGAGACTGGTTGGAATTAACCCGTTCGCGGACAAAACAATTGGGATTATTTCTGTCGAAGTCACACCCCACATGTCGGTGATCTCGTGAGCCAGATTGAGATATTTCCGACGCTTCTCGGTTTCGGCTTTCACGAGACCCTCGTCATGAGGGATAGTGACATCCACTAGAAACATTATTATTATTATTATTATTATTTATTATTATTACCTTTACTATTATTTTTTATTAGCAATTTTTAAAACTAAATGGCATAAATGCTATCCTATGCTATACAGCATGATTTTTCTGATGTTCTTTTTCTTTTTCGTTGCAGTGTAATATCAGGTTTGCTAAAAGATCTGCGACCTTTTATGTCGAGTTTGTACAAATTGTGTGAAAACGTTGCTGAACTAGATATCTTGTTAGCTATGGCACATGTAAGTAATATTAATATTTTTTTGAATATTTTATATTTGCACATTATGCCATAAAGAGTTTTACTATTCTATTTTATTTTACTCCATTACGATAATTCATCTTTTCAATAGAATTTTTTTTTTTATAAATAATAGTCTCAAAACGTACTACCTAACAATAGCCATGGCTGTAAATCCTAAAACGGCCTACCGAAATCTTAAGATCAATAAATTTTTCAGCTGCTTTTGGAACTCACACCATATCCACTTGCAATAACCAATAATAACCATATTACCGCGCAATGGCCTAAAAAGCTGATACCCTTAGAGCCTTTTTTTTGATCCGGAGTTAAAAATATAACCATTTGTTACATTGACTATAGTTAAATGACTAACCAGTAGTTAAATCGTAAATCCATTTTTGATGTCTTTTTTAACTATAGTCAAACTTAACAATTGGTCAGTTTGTTGTTTGTAAATCCATTTTGGTTCGATATTTGACATTAGTTACTCTAACCACGGGTCAAAAAATGCATTTTGCTGATATCTAACTAATAGTTACGATATTTAACAAATTGTTGAGTTAACCACGGATCAAAAAACTGGCCCTGTCACCTAGTACAAACACATACGGAAGGAAATGGATTAGTCTCAAAAAAAATTTCCGATTTGTACCTACACAGTTTGAAATTTAATTTAACCTTTTTCTTACCGCGCTTGTTGCAAAGTAATATGCGACTTCCAGTTTCTGAATTTTTAAGTGGATACCCATCACCATAATCATTAATTTTTATGTCGCAGATTAATATCTAATAACGAATTTCTGACTACCCCTAATTAGTTTGAAATGACTGTACGGATATAAATTATCATCATCATATATCATCATCATCATCACCACAAGAAACTCGATAAATTATCAGATTATTGGTACCCGAGTCTTTTAACAATTCGTTGATTCACCTTGTAGGGCACCTATGCACTACTTAGTATTACCAATTCATTATTCTACCAAATATTATAAATTTATTGTGTTTTGTACATTCTAGGCTAGTACAGCGGGATCTTATGTTCGACCGCAATTCGGTGGCTACCTGGATATAAGAAACAGTGTGCATCCCTTACTAGATTACAACAGTCAATCGTTGCCTGTGCCTAATGATATCGTACGTATTTTAATTTTTAAATAAGAGTATACAATTAAAATGGTAAGACCCATTTTACCATTATACTATTTAAAAATAATGTATCAGTCTCAGTAACATTTAGATGAAATAGGGAATATGCTAAAAAGTTGACCGATGAGTAATGAAAAAGTGTAAAGAGTAAAATGGCTTGTATAAAAGGTTGTTCAATAAATAGAATATATTATATTAACTATATGAATGTAAGCTATTAAGGTTGCAGTTATCGGCAGCTACGTCTTTGAAATTAATTGTAGCTAATAAGTAAATAAGCAAACATATCTACATGTTTCCCTGCAAACTTTTCGAATTTCATTTACATTCATCATTCTTTTAATACATACCCTTATAATCAGCACACTTTTTAAAATATAACCTGTATCATTAAATTCTTTAAATCTAATTCTTTATAGCCATGCGTGTTTGTCCTCTACTACTATTTACCATTCACATTCGTTCAATATCTCGATTACCATTACCATTTTTTTATAAACTTGTGAATAATATCGATGGCATCATTTTATATCTAGTGTGTGTCCAGAATGTTTAATTTGCAGTATGCAAGTCCGGAGCATAATTTTACAATAATAACTGGACCGAACATGGGAGGCAAGAGTATTTACATCAAACAAATAGCACTAATGCAAATTATGGCACAGGTGAGACATTTTCACATTTTTCCATCTCCTCCCACAGAGATTTTAGAGAGGTAACTACGGATACAGGGCTTTTGATGTCAATGCAGAATCTCCTCACCAACGATCTTTGCTTTATGACCATTTCTCTCTTTACTTCTGAAAGTGGCTGAAGAACTGCTGGATCTGAAGTTTTCTTCATAATGCCTATATATGTCCCCACCATGGGGCTCGAGTCAACATTAGGCCATAGTCCATCATTCTAGCCTAATGTGGGTTGGTAGAATAACTACTATTATCGTTAAAGTAGCCGGGACCGATGGCTTAACGAAACCTCCCTTCGCTGCCCTTCCATTAATCAGGTTATTCATACATATATACATACATATACTCACGGCTGTAAATCCCTAGAAGGGGTAGCCAGAGCTAAGGAATTAGAAATTCCTCAGCCACTTTTGGAAATGTGAGTGGGGAAAAGATGGTAAAAGTAAAGGTTGTTGGTGATGGATCTCCAACCGCATCGCCCAAAAATCCCTTAAAAGCCCCAATACCGTTAGTCGCCTCTTACGTACACCCACCGAAAGAAATGGGGTAGTGCTATTCTAAGCTGACACTACACAGCAAAGCCTGCAATATCCTTTCAAACTGGGTTAAATCTTACAAATTTTGTTTGATATTACCCCCTGGGAATTGAACCCACATTATAAAGTGACAACAACAACAGCTCCGTATTACTTTAATGTTTAAAATATAAAAATATAACCTTAGTAAGGAAAAATTGTGACCAAAGTGTTATGTGAAGTACAAAATCTTTGTGGAAGCATTATACTTTGATATTTTTACCATTTAAGGTAAAAATCTTGCCATTCAAACAGTGACGTGAAAAAAGTGTCGTATCATGTTTACAAACCTATTGTGAAACACTTCGTCGTCGAAAAGTGCAACAAAAACGATAAAAACAATAAAAATAACTAAAGTGCAAGTGACTATTGAAGTGCTGCTATTAGAAATATACTAAAAACCAGAACTAGTTTTTAAAAGTCTAGATTATTCCATTTGTTTATTTTTCTCCCCAACATACTAACGCCATCTAGTGCATAGAAGCATTGTCACTGTAGCCTAGTTTCATGCTACTCACCAATAGGTGGCACCAGAGCAGTAAAAGAAACAGATAAAGACGGATAAAATACTTAGTTTACTGTTTTGAATTAAAGAAGAGCAACGAAAGCAAAATGAATTGCCAAGCTTGTCTAAAGCATACTAATATATCGGAGCGGATAAAATGCTCCACGTGCAAGGGCGTATATCATTATAAATGTCTTAATATTACAGCAGCCCAATATAAAAGTAACGCGCAACTCTATGACATTTCTTGGCGTTGTCCTGCTTGTTCAAACATCACTAAGAGACCAAAGAGCGATAATACTCCCGCTAGAAGCTCTAGATTGAGCCTATCCATGACCGCAACACCGAATTCAGATGAAAGTGTGCAGGGAGATACACTGAACAACACAGAGTTTGACTCTGAAGAACTCCTCGGAAACCTGAAAGAATTCCTAAACAGCCAAATAAAAACGATGCAAGAGACTATCATAACTGAGCTCTCTTCTAAAATTGAACAGAAAATTGCCGTAACTTTGAGTGAGTTTAAGACGGAAATATTAATTAAAAGCCAAGCAATAGAAAAGGCGCAAGAGAAGAACTCTGAGAATATAGATGATTTACAAAAAAAAATTATCGCCATGGAAAATGATAAACAAACGTTGACAAACGAAATTAAAAATCTTAGTCAAAAAATTTCGCAGTACGCAACCTCTAAATCCACATCTGAGAATAATGCAAAGAAGATTGTTATTTACGGTCTTAATGAGTACTACCATGAACGAGAATATGACCTGTACCAGAGGCTCATCTCTATGTTTGAAGAAATAGAAAATGTCAACCTTACAGGCTATATAGAAGATGTGCACCGCGTTGGAAAGAGAACAAAAGGTGCTAGGCCATTGGTGGTGGAACTACTTAGCAAGAGTATGAAGAAGTACATATTGGAGAATGCAAGGAACTTTAAAGGAACGGGAATATTCATTTCATCGAACGCGAGAGGCGCGCGCTGGCAGTAAGAGCCAACATGATCGCCCGTAGGTTCGCACGATGTACAGGAGCAGTAAAGGTAACTCTGTTCAGAGCCTACTGCACTTCACTTTACACGTGCGCTCTATGGGCTAATCATACGAAGCGGCAGTATCATGCACTTAGAGTGCAATATAATGACGCTTTCAGGGTGTTGATGGGGCTGCCCCGCTTCTGCAGCGCATCAGGCATGTTTGCCGAAGCGCGAGTAGCGTGCTTCTACGCCACCATGCGCGCCCGCGCCGCCTCCCTGCTGCAGAGGGTGCGGGCCAGCCCCAACAACATCCTGCAAGCTATTGCGGATAGGGTGGATTCGCCTTATATATGGCATTGTATTGACCTTCAATGTAAATATAATAGTTAGGTAAAAGTAGTATTAAGTATTTTTTAAGGTGTCTAACATAGTTGATAAGTCTTGTTACTAACAATATGAGCCCTGTTGCATCGAATAAAGATTTATTATTATTATTTCGGAATTCATGGAAGTAGAGCAAAGAAAAGAAATGAAAATTTTACGATCTCAAATGATAGAAGCTAGAAAGAATGGTCATCATGCAATCATAAAAAATAAACAACTCATAATCGACGGAGAAAAGCAGAATATGAAAGAAAAACCATATATTTTAGACGAATCTAACAATAACCACGAAGACCAGGAAGAAAACAGTAATACTCACCGAAGGATGACTTTTCGGACCCAAAACTAACAGCTTTAAGATATTAATACAAAACATGCAAAGTATGTACAACAAAACTCATTTATTAGAGGCATTTCTAGAAGAGAACCCCTTTCAAGCAGTAGGCGTAACCGAAACGTGGCTAACTCCTGCTAAAAATGATTTAATTAATATTTCTGGATATAAAATTGCATCATCGTACAGCAGGGAAAAAAAGAGGGGCGGCGGCGTTTGTCTACTCGTTCAAGATAAGTTCGAAACTATAGAGTTGAAAGTTTTAACTGATATGTCCGTTGAATATGTGATAGAAATATGTGCAGTAGAATTACCTAAAGAAAATTTTATTTTAATTATTATTTATTGGAATAGGAGAGAGGAAGAAGTTTTTTATAACCAATTATCTTTTTTGCTTAATTATATTACAAATAAATATCCTAAACAAAAAATTATAATAGGCGGTGACTTTAATACAAACGTTTTATCTCAAAATAACGATGCTAAAAACTTAATGAGTCTAATGTTAGAACATAATTTTACGCAGCAAATAAAAGAACCAACGCATTACACAAATTGCCTAGATCTAATTTTTACGAATTTTGAAATTGAACCTACTGCTCCATTTGTTAAAGAATTTGGTTTCTCTGATCACCGAGGTACAATTTTAAATCTTAAAACAATGTCTCAATATTCAAAAATCTGGTATACCAAAAAGAGACTTTTTACGCCGCAAAATATTCTAAAATTTAAACTTAAACTTAGAGAGATCAATTGGCAAAATATAATAAAGTTCGATCAAAACATAAACACAGACTATATAAACTTCTCTAAAACCTTAAAAGATATTCTTGATGACTATATACCAATAAAAAATATAAAATTACAAACAAATACCAAAAGACATTGGCTTACCACCGGTATTAAGATATCATGTCGGAATAAAAGACTTTTAAAGGCATTTACATTACATGCCAATAACCAGATACTCAAGAACCATTATCTCAAATATGAAAAACTTCTAAAGGCTCTTATTAATGCATCTAAAAGACTTTCTTACATCACCAAAATGAAGAAAGCTAGTAACAAAGTCAAAACAATGTGGAATATTATAAACGAGCGGACCAATAAATATACAAAAAAGGAAAAACATAACACTGAGATAAAAATCAATAACAAGAAAATATGTAATCCTGACGAAATAGTAAACCTTTTTAATGATCATTTTACAGAAATTAGTAATAAAAAGTTACAACTTCCTAATGGCAGTTATCCATGCGGCCGTCCAGTTGTACACCCCGTAGAAAACTCTATTTATTTATCTCCAGTTTCATGCAAAGAAGTTTTTAAAATCATAAATAAATTGAAAAACAAGCATAGTTGCGGCATTGATGAACTCCCTCCTAGCTTGATAAAAGAATGTGCGGATGAGTTAAGCTATCCGTTAATGAGACTAATTAATAAATCCTTTGAAGAAGGCATATTCCCAGATCCACTTAAAAAAGCTATAGTTAGGCCAGTACTTAAAAAGCCAGGCTATGATAAGTCAGACCTGAATAAATATCGCCCAATATCACTGCTACCAACATTTTCAAAAGTCTTTGAAAGGGCAATAACCAACAGAGTATATTCTTTTTGCGAAAAATATCACGTCTTTGACGAAAATCAATACGGCTTCAGAAAAAAACGCTCCACGATATCAGCAGTGTACAAATATGTACAAGATATAGTTAATATTATTGACAGTAAAGAATACGCAGTAGGTCTATTGCTGGATATGACGAAAGCGTACGATAGGGTCCAGTTTGATATCTTACTAAAGAAACTTTATGACGTAGGTATTCGCGGTAGTACACACAAATGGTATCTTGAAAATAGGGAACAGTTAGTAGAGATGGAATACTACAACTATGATAGTAGTGAAATAGAAAGACCCCAATCAAGTAGTAAAAAAGTGAACGCTTCTATTCCACAAGGCAGCGTAGCTGGCTGCCTTTTATTTCTCATTTACATCAATGACCTGCCTAAAGTTTTAGATGAAAAAAGTGTCTTATTTGCAGATGATGTCTCCCTCTTAATGAAATGTAAAAGTAATATCAACCTGCGGGAAAAACTCACAACTATCCTAGATAAACTAACAGATTGGATGAATGATCATAATCTTGAAATTAACTATACAAAAACGAACTTAATGGTATTTCATCCACGACAAAAATCTCCCTTAAATATTACACTCAACTACAATAGTACAGACATTCAATTAGTTAACGATTTTACTCTCCTTGGAATAACCATTGACACCCATATAAATTGGAAAAAACACGTCCAAAAGCTGCACCTGAAAATCTCAAAATTTGCGTATGCTCTTAAACAAATAAAGAAAACGACCGACTTGAAAACAGCATTAGCAGCATATTTTGCCTATGCATACGCATGGTTTAATTACGGCATAATTCTCTGGGGAAATAGCGTCGACGCACCTACATTACTTATACTGCAAAAAAGACTCATACGAATTTTAGTAAATATAAAACAAACGGACAGCTGTAGACCCCATTTCAAAGAACTCAAATTGCTAACACTACCTTCCATTTACATATTTGAGATCTGCAAACATGTAAAAAATAACACTAATCTATTTCCTACCAAGCATAATGTGCCTATTAGCATTACACTTCGTAACAGAGACAAGTTGACTCTGCCTACCTCTAACCTTGCAATGCACGCATCTAGTCCACATTCTATGGCAATAAAAATTTATAATAAACTGCCAAAACCTCTAAGAGAGGAAGCCACTATAACTAATTTCTCAAAAAATCTTAAGGAGCTACTAATAAATAAATGCTATTATAGTCTAAGTGAATATCTCAATGATAAATTATAATTACTTCGTCCTCTCCTCTAATTGCTGTGCCCAACAGGGTCCACAATGCTGTAACATAATTAAATACTTAACATCTAAGAAAACCATTGTGGAACGCAATAAATCTATTGAGTATTGAGTATTGAGTATTGAATAGTTCACCACTTGGCTACGGAGGCAGTTCAGTGTCAGTATACATAATCAAATGTCGTTCAATTTTACAGTACAGTAAAATAAAGTATTTCAACGTATTTTTCCAGTTGGGTTGCTTCCTACCAGCAACAAATGCCATATTACGGCTATCAGATCGCGTTTTCTCCAGAATCGGGTTCAATGATAGCGTCGAACTGAATGCATCTACATTTGTTTTGGAGGTATTTATCATTGTTACACTATCCAATTTTATTCAGTAATTATAATTATCAGTCAATAAACATCCACTGCTGTCTTTTTATTAAGAAAACAATCATTAATTATTTTTGTTTCGAGTCAAGTGTTTGTAAAAAACGCAGTGATTTATAATATTATTCATAAACGTATATAAACATAACATAAACGTTCACGCTGAGTATCCCCGAAGGGGTTGGCAGAGGTACTAATACTTCTGAACATCACGTGACTTTGTCACCTGGTGTTCAGAGTACCCACGTTTTGCATGGACAGTGTGCTCACGTGATAGGGGGCAGGCCTATCGCCGTTTTGTACGAATACACTGTCACATGACTAAGTACAACTCAGCCATGTGGGTTTCCTCACGATGTTTTCCCTCACCGTTAACAACCATGATAAATTAACCACATATATGTCTTTAGAAAAGACAAATTGGTGTAGGCCCGACCCAGGATTTGAACACTAGTCGTTTGCACGATAACCGAGTGTTCTACCCACTGGACTATCACGGTTGCTTATATTATTCACTCAACTTCAATTAAATTAAAATCACTGTTGCTCGTTTCCTTAGGTATTTCGTAAAGAGTCTGATATAGGTACTGATCACACTTCACTGCGTCATGTAGGTACTGCTAAATTAGTTTCTTTTCTGATTTTATTTGTCTGTGTACTTTGAGTTATTTGCTTCATTATTTGCATCTTGATACATACATACATACTCACGGCTATAAATCCCTAGATGGGGTAGCCAGAGCTAAGGAATGAGAAATTCCTCAGCCACATTTGGAAAGTTGAGTGGGGAAAAGATGGTAAAATAAAGGTTGTTGGTGATGAGTCTCCAACCGCATCGCCCAAAAATCCCTTAAAAGCCCCAATACTGTTAGTCGCCTCTTACGTACACCCACCGGAAGAAATGGGGTAGTGCTATTCTAAGCCGACACTACACAGCATCTTGATATGCTTTAGAAATAAAATAATAATTCACTATTTTCAGATGAAAGAAGTCCAACATATTTTGAAAAGCGTAACTCCAACCAGTTTGATAATCATAGACGAACTTTGCAGGTGATTGTTGTAATGTATTATCGTAGTGATCCTGGCTACATTCATACGTATACTCACGCCATTAGTTTTTACTAGGATAGGCAGAGATTCTCGTTAGTTCGGTGTATTATCGTTAAACTTGACCGTCTTCATACACTACACATTTATATTAAGGCCCTGAAGAATGACCCTTGCATACCTATTTTTGTAGCCTAAAGTTATAAGTATATCTCCCCTTATGGCGCTTTGCAAACGGCGGGGCGGGCTGGGCCGGTCTATTTCACCGTGAACGATAGAAAAAAGTGAATCCTATACTACAAATCATTGTTCTGTGACTACAAACGCACACGGAGAGCAAAAAGTAGACATCGACGGGTGGACGCGATTTTTTTGCTGCGCAGGCAAAAAGCAGACAACGATCCCGCCCAAAGCCCGACAAAAACCCACCCCGCCACGTTTTCAGCGCCGCGCGTATTTGTATTCCGAAACCACTTTGTGATAGCAATAGCTTCGCAAATAAATGGCTGGGCTATGTCGTTTGGACAGACATACGGATTAAATAATTCAATATTTAGAAATATAAATTGTAACAATAATTTATGAGTTTAAATTGAAACAGCTCAGTGCGCAATTCTAAGAATAATCACGCTCACGTAGACGGTGGCCTTCCCATGGTGGGTATCGGTCTGTGTAGATTTTTCGGTAGCGTCTTTCATATGCTAGGTGAAAGATAATATTTACAGGGCACCGTTGACGTTGTCTCACTACAGATAACCGCGCACGGCCACTCACCACGTTCCATGCTAGCTCGCACGAGACCATACCGTCCACTTTGTATGATCTTGGTAAACATCTATCTTTTCATAAATGGTTTGTCATCTTTCCAATTTGAACGCCTCCCCTTTTGCGCTCATCTTCTTTTAATCTAAAGTACCTTTCTTGGTCATCCCCTACTGACTGATGTTATACAATTATGAATACTACAATATTGATCCACAGAGGTACAAGCACAGAGGAAGGCGCCAGCATAGCGTGGGCAGTTTGCGAGGAGCTCTTACTAAAAGACGCGTATACTTTCTTTACTACGCACTTCATGTACCTCACCAGACTGCGTGACTTGTATTTCAATGTGGTCAAGTAAGATTTTTACTATTTGATTCTATAAATATTTCCTAAGTTCAAAATCTTAAGTGTTTTTGGTTTATTGTTGGCCAAAAATAAGCAGCACTATACAGCTGTAAATGTCGTAAAGATTTAGGCCATCTAAAAGAACTTATTAAAGCTTGATAGCGCAATAGGAGTAATATTTTTGCATTTCGTTCACTCACTTACATACGAGGGGAGGTCCAAAAGTCCGCGGAAGGAAAGCAAAGGAGAGGAGGTATGTTTACTCGCGTAGTATCATTCTAATTATCAACTCATTATCTTAAGGAGCTACTAATAAATAAATGCTATTATAGTCTAAGTGAATATCTCAATGATAAATTATAATTACTTCGTCCTCTCCTCTAATTGCTGTGCCCAACAGGGTCCACAATGCTGTAACATAATTACATACTTACCATCTAAGAAAACCATTGTGGAACGCAATAAATCTATTGAGTATTGTATAAAAATACAAATATCAACCTTCTAACTTCATTAATCAAAGAGCTATCGTGATGGGACCAAGAAAAACTGGAGGTAATCTGCAAAAATGGAGAAAATTGAAAATCTTGCCGTTATCAAGATCCTCATAAATTAAAAAGAACTCCAAAAATTGGTATGAAAGAAATGGAAGCCGTGTATGGGGACCAATGCCCTTCTTAAACAATGGTTTACAAGTGGCATGGACTTTTCAAACAAGGAAGAGATTCAATTGAAGATGACCTCACCCGGGACGCCCTATTGCGCCACCACATCGGATAACGTCGAGAAAATTTAAAAACTTGTACAGGAAGATGTCCGGTGGCAAAAGAAACAGATATCTGCATTAACTTAAGTATCAGAAAACATTATTTTGAGGATACTCCATGACCACCTTGGTATGGCAAAAGTCTCCGAAAGATGGATACCGGAATGCTTACGCCAATTCAAAGCTGCAACGAATCGATGAGTCAAACCATTTTTTGGAGGTCTGTGGCGAAGAACCAAATTTTGGCCCGAATTGTCACTAGAGATGAATTTTGGGTTCATCATGATGTATCCGAGTCAAAGCAAGAGTCGATGCAGTGGCATAAAAAGGGTACAGCTCCCCTAACAAGTTAAAGGTGTCAGTATCAGTGGGCAAGTGATGGCGACGGTATTTTGTTGATAGATTACAAAATATACCCGGAGAATATATAATAAACATAACCGGAGAATATTCTGCTTCACTACTTGAAAAACTGAATGCAGCGATCAAAGAAATAAGAAGAGGATAATGGTCAAATGAGGTTCTCCTTTTGCAAGGCAACGCGCCCGTTCACAAGTGTCACAAAGCGATGGCTGCCTAACACAGATGTGGGTTCGAGGCACTAGTTCATCCAGCCTATAATCCAGTACAGGCCCCTATTTCACCACTCTGACAAGTCAGACAATTGTCCAGAAAAATTATAACTGCACCGATTTCATTTATTAAATATCCGACATTTGTTTTGCTTATCCAAAAATTTCCCTTTAACGCAAATTCAGTTACGTTGAAGGAGATATTTATTCGTTCTCTATACATTCCCCTATATGCAAATTGTCTAAATCAGTATCATTGCCACTACTACTGCTTTCGCGTAGCGCCATTTGGAACTTGAAAATATGACAATTGTAACGCTAGCTTGACACAGCCTCATATGTCGAGTTGGAAAACTTATCCTTGTTTCACAACATAATTGTCAGTAGATTAAGTTATTGACAATTGTTACATTATATGCCTGTCATGTTTAGAAGTATTACTATACGAAATATTTTTCAAACTTATCAGTTGTCACCTTTCACTTGTCACACACAATTGTCACGTTGGTGAAATAGGGGCCAGACCTGGCCCTCAGCTACTATTATCTTTTTCCAAAAATGAAAAAAGACCTTCGAGGAAGTTAATTTTTGGAAGATGCAGAAGTCAAGGAGAAGAATTTCGGCCCATTTTCACAGCAAAGAAAAACAATATTTTATCGAAGGTATACGAAAGTATATTTTAAGATCCAAAAAGTGTATTGAGCTTAAGGGGGACTAAGCTATAAAGGAAAAATAAAATAAATTAAGTAAATATTTAAATTCTAACCGTTTCATTCTGCGGACTTTTGGACCTCCCCTCGTACTTATTATATAAAGCAATATTGACCTAAAAATGTTTGAGTTGGATGGTATACTTAATTTTGAATCTAAATAGTCTTAGTAAGCTTCACTCCGTTTGATTAAGTAGTAGTAAGCAGTATGTATGGAAGCGAATGTTGGGTGTGGCAGAAGAAGCATGAGAGCAGAGTGAATGCAGTAGAGATGAGGTCCCTCAGAAAAATGTGTAATGTTAGATTATGTGACCGAGTGAGAAATAGTGTTATTCGTGAAAAGTGTGGTGTGAAAGATGATATTGTAAGAAAGATAGAAAAAGGAATGTTGAGATGGTTTGAGCACATAGAGAGATAGAAAATTGGTAAAAGGGATCTATAGAGCTAGTGTGGATGGTAACGTTAGTAGAGGACGACCACGGAGAACACACTTGGACCAAATTGAGAGTGTGCTCAAAAAGGCTGGCGTCCGAAGTATGAAGAATAAAAGAGCATGTATGAAAAGATTGATGGATGTAAACGAAGCCAGAGAGGTTTGCCAGGATCGTACAAAGTGGCGATCGATAGTCTCTGCCTACCCCAATGGGAACTAATGGCGTGAGTATATGTATGTATGTATGTATGTAGTAAGCAGTAGTTTAATATTTGATCTTCAGCATCTGAAGTCATACCAAAAGTATTGTTTCCAGTTTACAAACGCTAGTAACAGAAGTGGCAGTACAAAGTCAAACTCAGTCGCGTAGACTAGTGTATAAGCACAAGATCGAGCCCGGAGTGACAAACATTACTAAATACGGCTTAGCACTCGCTGCCAATACCAATCTGCCTGATATCACAGTGCAGTTAGCAGAGGAGCTTGCTGAACTTATTGAGAAAAGTCTAAAGGTATGCAGAAGGAAACATTGACGTGAATATTACGATTAAAAGTACCCTGAGAATCATAAAGCCATATGCAAATTTTAACATGGGTTATAGGTTATGATGGTACCCGTCTGAAGCTTTTGCGTGGAAAAGAATAGCATTTTATTCCGTGGATTTCGTACGAGATAAGGGTTACGGGTTTTTTTAGGAGAAGGATGTAGCTGAAAACTTATTACCTATAAAAACCTTTAATTTACCATCTTTTCCCCACACAATGCAAATTCGGGAGATCTCCTTAACTCTGCCGCTAATCCATTTGTTTAATTCTAGCCTCAAGATATATCCAGCCCAATAACAAACACAGAAAGAACACTTTACGCTCTCAATGCAGAAGTAAGAAAAGCTATTCGGAAAAATGATGCCGATGGAACCGTCAAACAAATAATCGAAAAGTTCAAACAAACACATCCAAATATCATAGATAGTATCCAAACGGAGAACCAAACCGGCAAAAGCAGTGAATACAAAGATTCGTCAAATACATTGTTTAGCAAAGACTCTATTCCAAAGCAAATACCTACATACAGTACTCTTGAAAACAATTTGGATAGTTCAAATAACGAAGTTAATTTCACATCCGTAAGATCTTCAAATGAATTACTTAACACTATCATAAGAGGCGATAATAACCGTAATGCAACTAATGACGAAGACATACCAATGGAAGATCAAGAAATACCTGATACTCCTAATCGCACACATGAAGAAAATATCTTTAAAGATTTCCGTAAACACGAAATAAATAATGTTGACTCTGACCAAGAAACTATGGAAATAACATCAAATGGTTCTCAAAGGAGTTTAGATGATGATAAAGATACAACTGAATCTTTAACTCAAGTGATAAGTGAATCTGAAGAAATCTCTGATTTGGGTCAAATGTCATTAGACGAAGATTTGATGCATGAAACTATAGCCGAAATCCATGAAGAGCTAAATTCAGACATCAGTTCTATTGTGTTAGCTCCGCCTGATGAATTTAGAGATTAATAACAAATTTGTTTATTCAGACAACACAGTCCATTATTGCTAGTACTCCTTAACCTATGTTAGTAACAAAACTATTGATATTGATTATTTAATATAAAATTACACAAATTCATTTATTAATTCCTTACTTAACCGACCCAGTGTTTGAGGATGGGACAGTTCACCTTGTCAGCAATAACCAGGACATAGAGAGGGGGGGATAGAGGAAGATAATGATAAGCAGGGAATAATAAAAGAGTAATTAAAATTTTGTTACTTTATTAAGTTTCTCTTAAAGTTATATACAAGATCTCGTCCTTACATTAAAATGATAACTTCAGAAATGTGAAATACAATAAAAAAACAGTAAGTGTCGTTTTAAGCGAAATGGTCTTCCCTATCGGCAGCCAGGGTGGGGGTGGAAGCGTCCTCCATGGAGGCAAAGTTCATGAAATGGGCCGGTCGGTGCACCTCGTGGTAGAACTCGCGAGGGTTGCCCAGCTGCACCCCGTACTTCATGTTGGGGTCGTGGCGCACACCTGGAATTTACATCATTATTATAGAATAGAATAAAAAACTCTTTATTGCACATCTTAAAACCATAATATTTACAAACAACAAAATTTTACAACTATGTACAAAGGGCGGTCTAATAAGGATCTCCTCCAGTCCGGTCCTTTGGAAGGAAAGGACTATATAACAAAGTCTTGTTAGGTAGATGTACATTGTGAAACAGTTATTATACTGGTTTTATATGCAAGAACATTTCATAAGTGTAAAATAATAAATACGTAACTTTTAAACGCAATTAACTAGAAGTAACTGTAGTAGAAGAGAATAGCACTAGGACTTTACTTCTAAACATCAAATGACATAGTCACCTAGCGCTGAGTACCCACGTATTGCTTGGACAGTGCACTCACATGATAGAGGGCAGGCTTGTCGCCTTTTTTATTCGAATAAACAGTCACATGAGTAAGAACATAGCCATGTAACCAATTATTTGTACATAACATATACATAACTTACCCATAAAGTTATAATTCCAGCTTCCTTGCGATGGCACCATGAAGTAGCCCAAGAATCGATCCGACAGCAACATCTGAACCTTCTCGTAGTGACTGGGCAAGTATCCTTTGGGGTTGTTCCCTCTGTCCGTATTCTTCACCCCCCATTCGTACCCGCTGGGGGTCAGTTTGTAGGCGGTCAGGGAACAAGAGCCGGGGGTGAATGAACAGGTGATGATCACTGTCTTCTCTCCATCCCATGAAGGGTTTTCGGACATTATCTTCGCGTGGGTTGTTATATCCTAAAATAAACAGGTTTAATATATAATTTACACCATTATTGCTACTACAGGTTTAAACACAAAATAAAAAAAAATGAATTTGGAGGACGGTATAGTTGATTTTGTAGCAACTAACAATTCATGATGATCGTCATGATCATAGAGCCTAGACCTCTTTCAATAATTTATCAGGGATATTACTTAAAGCTTAAATTCAAATATTGGGGTAGCTTAACTTTAGAATTAGCAATCATTCAGTCACTTTTGAAAGTATGTTGAAAAAAAGATAGTAAAAATTAAGTATCGTTGTTAATGAGCTTGCAGCCACATTGTCATTCATCGCCTCTTACGCCACTAGCGGGAAAATATCAATGGATACACAGCTATTATACATATATCCATCACAATATGACACATATATAAACACAGGTCCTGTAACCTCATTTATTGTGATAGTCGATGGAATAGAGTGATAAATTAAAAAAAATGAAAGTAAACCTACTTATCCATGGGGTTGTATATAGATAGTTTTAATACCATACGATTCAAAACAGAAAAACCATTCGGTATTCAAATTTGAATGAAGTGCTAAGTAAAAGCTAGAAATACTGGTATCGTCTGTAGAAGTAGAAGCAAGAGGTGAGAAGAGTATTGTAACACTTGTGAGTAAGTAGTATGTGTATGTAGTGATAAGACCGCCAATTGTACTTTTTTAAATTTAATTCTGTTCATTTGTAAATATTTCTCTTTTTTGATGTGCAATAAAGAGTTTTGAGCAAGGTGTGAAAAATGATATTGTAAGAAAGATAGAAAAAGGAATGTTGAGATGGTTGGGGCACAAAGAGAGGATGGATGATAGAAAATTGGTAAAAGGGATCTATAGAGCTAGTGTGGATGGTAATGTTAGTAGAGGACGACCACGGAGAACACACTTGGACCAAATTGAGAGTGTGCTCAAAAAGGCAGACGTCCGTAGTATGAAGAATAAAAGAGCATGTATGAAAAGATTGATGGATGTAAACGAAGCTAGAGAGGTTTGTCAGGATCGTACAAAGTGGCGATCGATAGTTTTTGCCTACCCCAATGGGAACTAACGGCGTGAGTATATGTATGTATGTATGTATGTGTGCAATAAAGAGTTTTGTACCTGCGGCGACAACTGCGGCAGCTCGTTGGGCTGCGTGTGCATCCAGCCCAGCGGCTGCAGCGCGGCGAGCGCGGGGTGGCGCGGCAGCTGGCGCGGCAGGTGCACGGCCTGGTGCGTGCCCCACTGCGGCACCAGCACACAGCACTGCACCTCGCGCACCAGCGGGTTGTCCGCCGGCGTGCTGCCGTACAGGTAGCACGCGATCTGCCCGGGGATAATGTTGTTAATGCCAAGTAACTGATATGCTCTTATTTATGTGCAAACCCATTATTGTATGTGTTAATAGGCAACTACACACGTCACAACACTGCTTATTATCGATCGTAGACTATGACTGTTGTTTATAGCTAAACACAAACAAGTCAAATCCTAAACTAAGCTTAAGTATGTCACACACACACATCTTTCAATTCTCACTTCACATGAGACATGCTCGCTCTCTCATGCTATAATGGCTGGTTCACAGCTCTCGCCATCATTTAAGCGATGAAAAAAAGTTTATATCATGTACAAAACTAATATAAATAAAACGTTCAAGTGTAATAAATAGAGGTTTTTTACCTGAGCCCTCAAATCCGATATAGTGACAAACTTCTTCAAAAGGTTCTTCGGAAGGATGTATGTATAGCCACTCTCCTTAATATCATCTGAGCTGACGTAGATGTGGTTCGTACGAAGATGGAGGTTCGTAGCGGATATTGCTCGCACTCGCCATTCTGTCTTTGAACTGAAACAAGCATGATAAAATTAGACACTGAACATATATAATCTATCTAATGTCTGCTGTGTCCTTTTTTTAAGCGTATAATGGTGCCAAAAAGCACAATCAGGAAAACATGTTGCTAAAGTTATACTTATTTAATGGTCACTAGCGTAAGGAATTGCCACCTTCTTCATTCATTCATTATTAAACAGCTAAATTTCAGTGAGTGATGGTTAGCCATCTGGTAATTTGGGTGACTATGTTTAGTTAATATGACTATCAAAGAGACTTGCATACTGCATCACAACCTTAGCAATATATAATTTAAAAGCAAAACATATTTTTTAAACATACCTGAAAGTTTGCGACTCGTAATTACTAGTAGTAGAAGTAATAATCTCGTCGCCATGCTTGTTAACGGTCCTGGTAGTAGTTGCTGTGAGCTGACTCTGCTCCTTACTCTGTTTCTCTATCTCTGCTATCTGCTGTCGCTGAGCTGACGGGGCAGATATTTCCATTCCCAGGATTATATCTCGGATTTCCGATTGGGTAAGCGAGGCTACGTTTACGCTGGAAAAGAAGGTTTAGTTTAATACATGTGAAAAACAATGGGGCAACAGATCATCTGAACTATGCATAGAGTTGTCATTAAGGTCTACCAACCTGCACTAGGCCATCGGGACGCCCTGTTCAGGCTAAGAGAGAGAGTTTAGAGAGAACATAAATGGGCTCTAATGTTACATGTAAAAAGATTCTGGTTTGATGAATAGATATTTCCAATTTGATGAATTGAATTTGAGTACTTAGACAAATTTCACCAAATTTTAAAAGAGATATCCCTAAGTTCTTTACATCTCAGCATTTTTCAAATATCAAAAGTTTATCTTCAGTTTAAAAAAAAGTAGAAATTTCATATACCAATACAATTCAAAGTATCTACAAAAAAAACATACTTGTTCTTCTTTCCATAGTCAGCCAGAATGAGATCCTTAAGTTGCACTTCCACCTTGATCCAGTCATCATCACTAAGAGTTGGCCAGATATGGTGAGGTTCTGTCAATGTGGTCTTGTCTGGTTTCAGAAGAACCTTTGTTCTTTCCGTGTTCACGTGAAGTGCTCGCAAGATCAATATGAGACGACTGAAAGCCTGTGATAAAAATTTATTAGTGATGTAACAAGATAGTGTTTTTGAACAAGAAACCCAAAACCAAATCTACTCGTTTTGAAGTTCTCATTTTAACTTAGTTAAGACTTAGTAATCTCCTCAAGATACTTTAAATTATTTAAGACTATGAAACCATGCAGTAAACTAGAAGATGGACCCCCTCTAAAAGAGCATTTAAGAAAAACTATTAATTTTAAGATATGTTTAGAGAAATTTCCTGTTTTTAGGGTAATATTTCATCATACAGAGTCACAAACCTACAAATTTTAATAATAATAGGATCTTACAGTATAAGAGGAGATAGTCTTCAACCAATCATCATACAAGTTGAAAAGCACCATCTGAGGCTCGGTGGCCTTCAGAATGAGATCTCCGAACTTCTCCACCTTGAGACACGCCTGGAACGGCAATTGCAGCTCCGAGCCCTTGATTACGATGTTAGGGAAGTCTAGCAAGTGCACCTGAAATATTGGGTTGTTTGTTAATAAGAGTTTGGGGTTAGTGTGTATGGTTATTAAATTATGGATATTTGATCCACGGCTTTCGATTAATTTAATTATCCATTAATACAAAAAAAAAAGTTTTAAGTTAGTATTATTTTGTTTTGAATTCAAGAGTTTTAGTGATGTAGGTACCAAAGTTATTTCAACGAACAAATATTTAAAAATGCCTGAATACTCGGTCAAATACAAAAAGGAACAAATACAAATACAAAAACATCTGTGGGGAAGTTGGTTTACGGTCGATATTTGTACTTTATAAAAGTTGTTACGCCATAGGAAAACATAACAAGAAGAATGTCTACACAAAACAGTGCATTGAACGTTGCGCACCACTGTGCCGTCACTAAATAGTACCTCTCTATCACTTGTTCTGCTCTCTTTGATTTTTAAAAGGTTATCACGTAACAAAGTTTGTCTCAAAAACTATTAGCAGGTAAACAACAATTGCCACGAAACTTTAAATACAACCATCCCATTAAACCAAAAAAGTAATTCATATCACAATAACATACCTCTAGTGGATCCAACATTCCCTTTCGCGTAACAATGATCTGTTTAGGCTGCTCCTCCACGGGCAGTGAACGAATCAACGCTGCTACTTCTTCGGCGGTCTTCCATTTGGCGAGCTGGTGTGGACAAATAAAATCACTTTATTTTATGATACAATAATATTTTTCTGTATAAAAGACGAAAATTAAGGGTATTCTATTCTATAATGTTATATGCTTAGATTATGTAAATATTGTTTGGAAATTAAACCAAACACTCTGATAAGTCGATATATGAACTGTCACGATCTGAGTGAAATGCCAATAATAAGCAAGTGACAAGCAGTTAATATGTACGGAAGAACTACTATTAGTTGCGCCCACCGATGAGATGTCGCTATAATAAACATAAAAGACTGACGAGACTTGATTAAATTCTTGCTTATCTATAGTAAAGGCAAAAATCGATTTTTTTACAGATTCCCTTTTATTCTTTCCACTACTATCAGATCTAAATACGCCCTTTGCGGTCGTCCTCTACTCACACCAATATCCACATTGCCTTTGTATGTCTCATTACTTACCTTTCATCCATTTTAAAGCTACAAATAATATTTCTATTCTATACGCCTCACCTGTCCAAGACGTTTCTGTCCCGCCCACACGCTGGTGTGAATGATCTTCAAGAACAATTGTCCCGTCCTCGGGTTAAATATGAAGATGGCTCCATTGATGGGTTTAGTTGTCAAGTTGCCTTCGAAAGTCTTGTGAATTGTCACACGGTACACATTTGTGTCGTCTACGAACCTGGAAAATATGTCTTTATTAATTAAAAGAAGAGTAAGTTTGATCTGAGAATTAGTTCGAAACATCAAAAACATATTAGTCCACTTAAATCAAAGGAACTTTAACTGTACCTATAGTCAATGTTAAAACGCAGATTCTCTGTGGCCATTTACCGCGACAATTTGTGTCATGGGTGCTTTTGAACCCGGCTCTTTAATTAAAGTCTGTAGTTTAACGTTTATGTAGGTTAAATATAAGTTTTCAGCTAATTGTGACGATAACTTTGTTGAGATTCAGTTTTCAGTCTTATTTAATCAACTAATGTTATATCTCTAGTGTAATTAAAATGTTATAATTTGTTTATCATACTGTACTAAATATTTAAGACTTAAACTTACCAAATAATTTGATTAGAGAAGAGCTCCCCATAGTTCTGACTGGAGAGATAAGGCTCAGTGGGTTCCGAAGAGTAGAGTTGCAAAGCCTTCCTGATACGTTCTCGAAGTACGTACAAGGCTGGGTTCGCTTTCATTATCTTGGCCATCGCTTGCTGGATCAGCGGTTTGCAGCCAGGGAACCAGTTACCGTAGGCACTGAGGAATAAAGATATATTTTAGACACTTTCTATCGTGATTATCTATCAGTTACTTTGTTTGATTTAAAGAAAACAGTGGTTTTAACCCTGTGTATGATAAATATTTTGAGAGGCAGTGATGTATCATACTAAATATATTGACAATTATATTATTGAAGTTTAGGAGAGAAATTCATAAAGGATATATTTATTTCTTTTACAGCCCTAAGCTACCTTAAAAAGAGATAGACTGATTCTAGTGCCTGTGAGTTTTGAGGAACTTGGCTCAGACATTCCGCTCTATCCTATAAACAACAATACATACATGTGCACATTATAAGCCAGATCGATGGCAATAAGCAATCCAGTTGGTAATGGATAGATAGACATGTACAATACATACATGTGCACATTATAAGCCAGATCGATGGCAATAAGCAATCCAGTTGGTAATGGAGTGATAGACATGTTATTGATGATGTAATACAAAAACTTGGCTTGGATTTATCTCTCCATGTCGTAGGAGTCTTACTATATAAATAATAATTTTATTTAGAGCACCACTAGTATAAATAAGATACATACCTGTGCAAGTTATAGGCGAGATCGATGGCAATAAGCAGTCCAGTTGGTGATGGATAGATAGACATGTTATCCGTGGTGTAATCCAAGAACTTGGCTCGGGCGTATCGTTCTATGTCGTGGGAATCGTAGTCTCCCCAACGGAGTTGGATGTCGAGCCAGTACTTCTGGGTTGTGGTGTTGTCCATTGTATCTCTGGATACAAGAAATTACTTTTTAGTTTTGGGTTAAACTTGCTAATAGTTTTATTCAAATTCAAATCATTTAATGCATTCATGTGGTGATGTTCTATGTAAAAAATAGAAGGTAATAGAAGAAGTATACTCGCTTCACAAAGAAATTAAAAACTTTCAGAAGAACAAAGAAGCATGCATAATGTATATTTATAAAAACTTATTGAGAATACAAGATAATTTAGGAAATGTAGTCTTTTCACAAAAACCGTGCTTCATTTTACTAATTCAGAAGTATCAATATAGTATAGAATAGTGTTTATGAATGAAAAATAATAGAAAATAAAGAAAATTTTATTCTTTCACAAAGCCATAAGAACCTTAAAAAAAATAGTAGATAAAGTTCTAAATTTAAACCAGTCATAAGTATATAGTAGTAAATAGAGAATAAAACATCCAATTCTAAATTTTGTTACGGTACTCTTTAAATTTTCCAATGACTACACTAAAACTTACTTGCTATCAGCCAACAAAGAAGGTCGAGACACATTCCACTTGTAAGCAGAGAACAGCAGAATATCAGCACATGAGGAATTCATCTTGTACGACTTACGAGGATGGATTGTTTCCTTCTGTACCGTTTCTATCTCCAGAGCGTCTAGCTCTTGATCAAATACCTGCAAATATGATTATGTTTAGTATTAAAACAAATATTTTAGGTCTTTGATAGTAACATACAAGTGATTGGTATAAAAAATAAACCCACATCACGGCGGTAATATATCAAGTTTTTTTTAACTTCCTTACATATTATCTCTTACAAGGTTTTCTCTTATCAAACAAATGTCACTCCTCACATTTAATTTCCAACCAATAGCAATGAATGTAAATTACAAAACACAATAGTTAACTAATGGACAGGGACACAGTACAACTGATGAACGTACAAATTTATGTTAATCAAAATTAAACTCTGCATTAATTTAAAAATAGCATAATTGAAAACCTAATCTTCTAAAAGTATAACTAACCTGACACAAATCCATGACAATAGACTCGTGCACTTTCTGCCACAAGTGAGCTCTGAATATCTGGATGAGCGAAATCTTCAGCGTGGGGATCTTGCCGTGCATGAATATACCAGTCAAATCCAGTTGTACCTACAAGCATAAAATAAAGAATTCTTTATAAAATTCGAAGTAAAAATAATATGAATCATTTAATGAGCTTAAGGTGGTTAAAGTTGATCAGAAAGCGCTTTCTCTGGCCGAAAGAGGGACGGCATCATTCTTGCGTGCCGTTTCATTCGACCCCCAGAGCACAGGAGTTCTCTGGTTTCAGGACCCCTACGCAATTCATCATGTCAACTTTGAATCAAATATATAGGGCTACCAAATATAAAAATTGTGGTTTCATCTGTTTCAACGTTAAGACGACGGCTATGGTTCAGTGCTTGAAATGCTCGTTCTGACTGGTTTCAATTATTATTTATACTGTGAACATTAACGCTTGTTTCTCAACCTAACACATTATATATATATGTATTCGGTATTATTCAATTTTATCAAGTTATTATCCAATACAAGTTCTCATTGTAGCCCACTGACCTCCATTATACTATATAAGTACGCTGGACTAATGATACGTATCAAAATGACAGCTATTTACTGTGCCAATTTGAAGCGCCCCCAATGAAGGAACGAGGAACTAAATATGACGTAAACTGCAAAATGGCCAGTGTTTTTTTTACCATAAAGCATAATATATCTATGGTTTTTAGAAAAAAATATAAATCAATAGTGCTGTAAAGTTTCGTTTCGATAAAACTTAGCCTTTCCTTTAAGCAGAAACATTTTATCGATATATTTTATCTTCCTGTCCCATCTCTTTTATTAGTTCCTTGTTCCTTCACTGCTGCCGTTAGCGCCAAAATGGCGAAAATCAAATCGCCTCACTGTCACCCGGCCTATAATTAGTCCAGCGTACTTATATAGTATAATGGAGGTCAGTGTTGTAGCCCCATTGCAAGTAAATGACTTCTGATCTAGAAAGCACATGATGACTCTATAAAATGAGAGAAACATAAGAAATAAACTTCCATTTTCTTCTGCATCGATGAAAACACATCGTATCAACACATAAATTGAAAATACATCTTATAATCACAATATAACAAAAGTTGCACCATACCTGGAAACCGACATACACGTTAGCTCTGTTGATAGTGGGTGACCACCACAGAGTGAATCGTCGGTTGGGAATTTGGTTCAAACCAGACCTTTGCGCGTTGGTCAGCTTTTTGTACTTCATTGACTCTTCGAAGCCTGATGCTTTCTCCCTGATGAGAATATACAAGGGTATTAGAATAATCCCTAAAAACGAATTTTTCTATTTGAAAGTGTAGTAGATGGAATAAATGAACAAGATATCAAATTTTGTGTCTGTTCGAAAATATAATGATATCCTTTTAAACAGTTGATTTATTCTTCCAAAACTATTACCTCAAAAATCTTTGGAGCTATTAAATTCAGTTGGATAGAAGTTCTAACTAGTATCCTGATAAAGGCAACTAAATATTGGATTAAGAAGCACTTCTCTATCTTAATAATTAATTAAGTAAGTTACCAGAAAAGCCCCTCCCATGTAGGGAAGTAGGTGCCCTTAAAGAGAGTATGCTCGAGTATTCCCTCCACTCCTCCGAGGGCCTGGATCATGTCAGTTCGGTAGTTGTTCAAGTTCCATAGTTTACCATCGTGGCGTTGGTGGGTCCACCAGAACGGATTTTGTTTTAGTACCTGGAAATGTCATGGCAAAATTATCACCTGTCATAAAATACTGGACAAACAGGTGAGATTGGTTGATTAATGACAACACTGAGATTGACTTAATCATAAAATGTAAATGCGACCCGATTGTATAGCTTCACTTATGACTATCAATCTTGTGATGAGTTTGCAGCCGCATCACCCAAAAGCCTAAGCAACACCCCTAAGTACAACTCCTTCACTGTAACTTTTTCATTTTAAAATATCTTACCCCAAAGCCCTAAACATCCTCTGAACTACTTTAAATGTCTTTAATAGA
This sequence comes from Bedellia somnulentella, assembly GCA_963576735.1. NCBI lineage: Eukaryota > Metazoa > Arthropoda > Insecta > Lepidoptera > Bedelliidae > Bedellia > Bedellia somnulentella. The sequence goes on along the minus strand of OY755184.1, from coordinate 4,346,495 downwards.
CTAATAAACATACATACATATGTATGTTTATTAGTAGTACTCACGGCTATAAATCCCATGAAGGGGTAACCAGAGCTAGGGAATTAGAAATTCCTCAGCCACTTTTGGAAGTTGTGTGGGGAAAAGATGGTGAAGTAAAGGTTTTTGGTGATGGGTCTCCAACCGCATCGCCCAAAAATCCCTTAAATGCCCCAATACCGTTAGTCGCCTCTTACGTACACCCACCGGAAGAAATGGGGTAGTGCTATTCTAAGCCGACACTAAACAGCTAATAGACTAATAAAATAACCCTTATATCTCTTAATACCCTTTTAAGAATTATTTAACAACCTAAAAAACAGTTACACAATTAAGTTGTTGTAGCACACCCAATATTTGAAAATTTCCCTAAGTAACAAGTTCAAACATAATTACCTGGTACTGTTTGAACTCAGTTCGAATACGCCATCCCTTGTCATACGCCAAAGTGTGTCTGTCTTTCTGGAACAGCGTGTTGATACGAGGAATACCTCTGTCCCACGAATCTTCTAGATCTTCCAATGTGAGACGTCTGAAATATTGTCAATCTTCTATTATATCTGTTTTTTAGCAATATATTTAGATTTGAGGATGACTATAGTTGATCAGAAAGCGCTTTCTCTGGCCGAAAGAGGGACGGCATCATTCTTGCGTGCCGTTTCATTCGACCCCCAGAGCACAGGAATTCTCTGGTTTCAGGACCCCTACGCAATTCATCATGTCAACTTTGTCATGAATACGTGTGATATCGCATTAGATGTCTACTAAGATCCAATCATTGTAATCATCGTAAATAATTTGTTATTATTTATATTTTCTATTGGTTATTGGAGACGTAATTAGAGCACATTTTACCTATCATAAAAGAAACCGAAATACGTTTTTAGGTTGTCAATCCGAAAAGCTTAACCTTTGTAACATTAAATCAAATCTACATGCTCCAAATCAAAATCACAACCCCGAATTTCACTTAAATAGTAAATACTCGTACAACCAAACTACCAAGTATGCAAAATTACAAACCTATTTTGCGCATTAGCCTCCTGTCGTTTCAGCGCATATTCAGCCCAAACGCGCTGCGAATCCACAAATTCAGCTTCCCACGGCTGGATGTAGCGGTACAAATTGGGGATCAGTTGGTCCTCATCGTGGGACATACCAGACCGGTAGTGGGTTATACCCACGTCCGTTTGTTTGGACCAACGGAGGTCAGACTGGAATTAAATGCTTTATACAATATTTGTTTTCATTTAACAACCGTGATAGCTTGGTTTGAATCCTTAGCCGGACAGTAATGTTATGTGATGTTCAGAAGTATTAGTACCTCTGCCACGGCTTCGGGTATATACAGTGTAAATGTTTGAGGTTCTTTTATTATAATAGTAGATGCGTTATAAATTGACTCTTTGACTTATGATTTCCGTGGTCTCACTCTCTCGCACTTATCGGTGCGGTCGCGCTTCTTTTTATATCCTTTGCCACATGACTCAGTTCATAGTTTTTAAATAAATTAAATGATTAAATAATACATAACAGAAACGTTCACGCCTAATATCCCGGAAGGGGTTGGCAGAGGTACTAATACTTCTGAACATCACATGACTTTGTCACCTGGTGTTCAGAGTACCCAAGTTTTGCATGGACAGTGTACTCACGTGATAGGGGGCAGGCCTATCGCCGTTTTGTACGAATACACTGTCACATGACTAAGTACAACTCAGCCATGTGGGTTTCCTCACGATGTTTTCCCTCACCGTTAACAATCATGATGTAGGCCCGACCCGGGATTTGAACACTAGTCGTTTGCACGATAACCGGTGTTCTACCCATTGAGCTATCACGTCGTCGCAATAATACAATTCCTAAAACAATACACTTGTTAGATCTTTAAAAATCAAATTTAAGTTATTCCGTAGTTTATAAGGCTTTCCATATCAAGATTCTAAAAAAATCTTGCCTATACTATGGTTCAAAACCTAAAGATTCATTTACGACTTTTAGCACTGCAAACAAAAGATAGAACCTTCATATACACAAAAACATTAACAGTAGTACAAATCTCATACCTGTGGTATCAAAACATGTCCCATACTCAGCATACCAAGCCCGCCCAACTCTTTAGGCGTATAGAACACCACGGGCGGGAACCTCGAGGGCATTTTAGAGTTGAGTCCGATCTTGATACGGGTTTGAATCTTGTTCTCACACTTTACTAGCAAGTCCAGCAGCTCTTGGGTGTTCACTACTGCTTCGCGGAAGTATGTCATTAGACCTGGTGGGTAATTTGTGAAGGTTAACGAAAAGCAAAGAAATATTTGGATATGAATTTATTTCCGGAGCATTTAATGTTATTTCTTGAGCAGTTTAACTTGAGTTTTTAAAGTGAAACATAATATTACTCAGAACTTAAGATCTAATTCATGAATATCCATAGGTTAGAAATTACTCTTGGTATACAATTATTGTAGTATGATATAATGATAGGCTTTAAGAAACCATAGTTAGTCATTAAATGTAAAGAAATATTTTAACTTAACAACATTTTCCGCAACGAAACAAATTTGAATCATAAACTGACCATAAAAATTCATTAAATAAATCTTACCAATAAGAGCAGTATTCCATTTATTGACAATCTTAGTGAAAGTAGTGGATCCAGATGCCATCAATATCTGTCTGACCCTATTATGGAAACGGGCCAATGATTCGTCGTCAACCCTCAAGTAACATTGGGCTGTTCGTTCCTTAGTTATTTCGTTTTGCAGATTCCATACACCGTCTCTGTGAGTTAGCTCTTCGTGTTGGCTTCGAGCCTGGAAAAATATATTGTTGTGTACAGGAAAAGGGGTTAAACCAGAGACCAGTTCTTGGCGCTTTTAAAGACGCTATCATTAACATGGATATAACTTGGTATTCACAATGACAGTCACAAGTCTCGACAAATTCTAACTACGAATATTCCTTTCCTATCATTATTTCCTGAATATTTTAAATTAATTGTAAATTATCAATTAAATCCTAATCTCGCATGACTTTGTGAAATCATAGTCATTGCCATCATTATAGTAAAAAGGCGAACAAAAACTTGTGCAATTATTAAAACTGTTTTTGAGATTTATCCATGGTATACCGAAAAGTATCAAAAGAGACAAGGCAATTTAAAATCGTAACCATTTTATATAACATATAACACCATAAAAACACAAATATCTACAAACCTTCGGCAATATCCTGCACTCGAATCCAGCCATATTAAACAGCAAATTAGGGTTGTCCTTCGAATACACAGACACGAAACTATTCTCCCATTGTATGGTGGTGACGGAGCGAGGTAGACGGTTCTTTATATCCCAAAATACAGCGCGACCACTATTGGGAAGAAAATAAATTGTTTGTCTAAACTTATTGCAGAGTTTCTGTTTTTGTTTGTCTGTAAAGTAGGCTCTAACATAACTCAAATGATTTTTTAATAATTCTTTCATCCAGGAATACTACGAACTTTTGAAGTAACATAGGCTATTATATAATTTGAATATATAATATTATATAATCATATAATTTGAAAAATAACACAATTTATCGTTATTTTAACAGTCCCACTTTTCCCTGCTGAAGTTGCAACAGCCAACCAGAAGGGGTATTGGAGATTTTGTGTGATCGTCAATGATGCGAATGGAGAGCAAACGCCAAGCATCTTTTCCTTTACCCAAAACGCCTGAGGAATTTTCAAACCTAAAGCTAGGTAGGCGGACCCCTTTTTGAGACTCTCATCCGTGAATATAGGTAGAGGTATTTATTTATTTATTTATTTATTTATTACGGATTGCCAACAGTGAAAATAGTAAACAATCTTAAAAAGTACTAGAATTGAAATGACACATATCAACTAAATACACCAATTATAGGCTAACCACATCATTAGATTTAAAAATTGAAATAATTAATTATATTACTAACATTACAGATATAACATTCTAAAAAATGATTATTATAATATTTAAATAAATTGATTAAAACTAAATTAAAATTAAATTAAAACTAAATTTAAAAAAAACAGTTAACTATGCCAATTATAGAAATTACAACAATAAATATATTTAAATGATCAGACATTTCTTCTCTAATAAGAATAATTTAATAAAGAACTAAGATAATAGGAAATAGACTACAATCATAAGAACAAAATTAAAATTCAATTTAGTAATACAATTGGTAAACTAATTAAATACAAACTGACCCCATCTTATGTATTCACAACCTTAACTTTTTGCTTAAAAACGGCCAAAGAGTCACCAAATATATCAATTTCACCGTGTTTTGCCTGCATTTCGTTATAACTTTTACACATTCTCGTAATGGGTGAATTAAGTCCAATATTAGTACGGTATACTTACAGATTAACATCATGTTTCATGAGTCTCATCCTGGCGTCTCGTGGCCAGCACTTCTTATTGTTGTATCCGACGATATTCTCGTTGTTAGGATCTGGATGCTCGGTTAGGTAACGTTGGATTAGGTCGCGAGCGTCTTCTGCTGTGAACCTGGGGTGCAGAAAGATTTATTATTGGAGTCAGCCGAATGCTGGCTAAAATTAAACTAGTTCTTGAATAAGAAAAATAATTGCTGTAAAAACTGAACTTATAATAAATACACTGCCCAGAAAATAACAGAACAATAAGAGTTGATGATAATAGGTCTTTTGGACTGGTATTAAGTATAAAACTGATAATGATTGAGCTAAGAAATGTCTTCTAAATTCGTCTCTTAAATGTTTAAAAAAAACAATTAGAGAGGTCAAAATGTAGTCACTAGGAATCACCTTAGATACTGCATATTATACAGTTATAGACATAATGAACATTTACAGAAAGTTAATTCCAATAATATCTAAAATCTTACCTGAAGTAAATATGAACTCTATCCACATAACGGCAGTAAAGCCTGATGGGGTGAGCAGTTTCAGTCTTCCGATCTTGGAAAGACAGGAAATCATTAGGCAACTGAGGTGGACCAGCCATCTCGCTGGCTCGCTGTAATCCTAATACAAGAAGATCTAATACTAGGCCATAGTATTGGACGATGAATGAGGCGAATTGGAGACCTCGGATGATTCCGTAGGAGTTTGTGTGGTTCATATCCTGTTGGAAGAGGAAGGGTTGGTTAGGTTATATTTCTATGATAGGAAAATTAATAACATTTTTATGTATGAAGTTCTCCTTAATAAAACAGTGGTGTTGTGATGTAATTAGAACCGCCAAACATGGCCCTGCTTGGCCATTGTACTTCAGATGTCACTAAGTAAAATATTTTTATTTCAGCTCAAAACAATTTCAAGGCACTAAACTCAACCTTAAGCTACTCCAAACACATATAAATCAGTAAAAAAACAGCACAAACCTTATAATTAATAACAACGTTGTTCTTAGCAGTCATGTAGTCGGCGATATTATGATCGACAATCAATCTCAGCAATCTATTGAGCAGTGTGAGATCGATCTTCTCGTACAACTTCTCGAATCGTGACTCTAGAAGAACGTTGCATTCGCCCTCGCCTACTTCCCATACCTCTTGGAGGTTGTTTATACCTGCGTGAAGGGATTTATTTAGATAAACATAATGAGAAGGGTTTTATATTCTATGGTTATTTTGAATGTTTTTGTTCATGAAAACCTCATGTGGGGATTATTACTCATAAATAAAGAAAATATAAAGGAAAGAAAATTTAAATAATTTCACCACCGGCGGGGTCGAACCCGCGACCTCCGGGTATACGCCCTCGTCGCTCTGCCAATTAAGCTACAGTATCAATAGCTTCCACTTCGAAATTCTTATATCCTTTGTTTCTTTTTACATTTTTCAAGCAGTGTCGAATTTTTTTTTTCCTTTATTTATCCTCCTATGGTTATCTTATTCTTAGAACATAACTCTGCGAGAATTAATAATAACACAGCGTTAACTAAGCACCAGTTTGCATTTATTAAATTTAACTAAAATAAATTTTATTTCCAGGGTTTTATTCTGGTTATAATAATAACCGTGATAGCCCAGTGGGTAGAACACTCGGTTATCGTGCAAACGACTAGTGTTCAAATCATGGGTCGGGCCTACACCAATTTGTCTTTTCTAAAGACATACGTGTGGTTAATTTATCATGGTTGTTAACGGTGAGGGAAAACATCGTGAGGAAACCCACATGGCTGAGTTGTACTTGGCCCTATCACGTGAGTACACTGTCCATACAAAACGTGGGTACTCTGAACACCAGGTAGCAAAGTCACGTAATGTTCAGAAGTATTAGTACTTCTGCCAACCCCTTCGGGGATATTCGGCGCGAACGTTTATGTTATGTTATTCTGGTTCTGAGCAAGCAACAGCAGAATATTTTTATAATTTTGATTAAATTTAATAGTTCATCAAACTAAACATATTGCACATAAAATATTTCAAATAGCACATCTTCATTATAGAGGAATCTTCTTTGCTTGTTTCTTGTGACTGAGGTAAAGTTCACATGACCAAAGTGAGGTTTGCAACAAGGGGATGGTAGAACCACACAGATCTCCTTTGCCACAACGCACACTGTGGGCACGCAAATAACTTCTGTGATGTTCTTGATATCTTCTCGAATTATTCTTGATAAATTCTAATGTAGATATTGTAAGCTTCTTCGATTTGATATGATTAGCGAACAACAAAATAATTCAATTCAGATTCAGATTCAAAACACTATAAATGCACCACAGAAAATTCAATACACAAGATTAAACATACATACATATACTCACGCCATTAGTTCCCATTGGGATAGGTAGACTTTTGATCACCACTTCATCAAGCTTTGCTAGCTAAATTCATTAAAACTAGATATAAGAAGAAGAAGAAAGCTTGGTTAGATTTACTAGCGATTAAAGCTAGTAAACGAATGGATGCGAGAGTAACAGATGATGTAGTGAAGAATAGTGAAGATGAATATAAGAGAGTTAAGAATGAGGTTAAGAAGAAAATAGAAAATAAAAAGCGTGATCTGATAGAATGGTGTGAGAGGAAACTCTCTGATAATTTCCGGAATAACCGAAAGTTGTTCTGGAAATATATCCGGAAAGAAAAGGGAGTTTCCCAAAACACGAGAGTGAATGTTGTGAGAGATGAACAGGGTGAATTGGCGACGGATGAAAGTAGCATAAGACGAGTATGGAAGAACTATTTTGAGGGACTCTTTGAAAAAGAGGATTCACCTATTTCTTCGCCAATTGGCAGCAATGTTGACTGGAATGAGGCATTGGGTGAAGTAATGAAAGCATTGAAAAGTATGAAAGCAGGGAAAGCGGCAGGGTATGATAGGATAAGTATCGAAATGCTGAGGGCCGGTAAAGGGTTGGTGGCTTCCTGGCTGTACTTCCTTTTTCAAAAGTGTAGGTCGAGTGGTAAAGTACCACGAGATTGGTGCAGGGCAGTAATTGTGCCCTTATATAAAGGAAAAGGGTCACACCAGGAAGCTAAAAACTACCGCGGAATCAGCCTACTCAGTGTTGTCGGTAAATTGTATGCAAAGGTATTGATTGAAAGAGTGATGAATGAAACAGATGACAAAATTTGGGATGTGCAAGCAGGATTTAGAAAGGGAATGGGATGTATGGATCAAATCTTTTCTTTAAGGAGCATAACTGAAAAGTTCTTAGCCAAGAATCGAAAGGTGTATTGCTCCTTCATAGATTTAGAGAAGGCGTATGATAGGGTGGTAAGGAAGTATTTGTGGGAGGTGTTATCCAAGTTCGGCTTGGGGAGCCAACTTAGACGTGCATTGGTATCACTCTATGAGGATTCTTGTGCATGTGTAAGAATAAACGGGGAAAACACAGACTGGTTCGGTATCTCTAGGGGTGTCCGACAGGGATGTGTAGCTTCTCCGTTGCTCTTCAACTTGTTCATGGATGACTGTCTGATAGAGCTGCGTGAAAGTGATTATGGACTGAGAATGGGTGGATTCGTCATCAAATGCCTCTTATATGCTGATGATCAAGTGTTACTTGCATCGTCGGTTGAAGAGTTGCAAGAGATGATGAATATTGCATGTGCGTCGTTTGAAAGAAAAGGAATGAGAGTGAATGTGGATAAAACCAAAACCATGGTTTTCGAGAGAGAGGAGAATATGACTGAATGCGTGATTGAGATCAATGGTAAGAAAGTTGAACAAGTGAAAGAGTTCGTATATCTGGGAAGTTTGTTTACTAGGGATGGAAAGTGTGATGAAGACATTGAAAGAAGAGTAAAAAAGGGTAATGCGGTAAATGGAGCACTGGATAGTCTCATGTCTAGTCAATCGGTGTCCGAAAAGGCCCGAATGGCTGTGCATGATGCTGTCCTCGTTCCTACGCTTATGTATGGCAGTGAATGTTGGGTGTGGCAGAAGAAGCATGAAAGCAGAGTGAATGCAGTAGAAATGAGATCCCTCAGAAAAGTTTGTAATGTAAGGTTATGTGATCGTGTGAGGAATGATGTGATTCGTGAAAGGTGTGTTGTAAAAGATGATATTGTAAGGAAGACAGAAAAAGGAATGTTGAGATGGTTTGGGCACATAGAGAGGATGGATGACAGTAAAGTGGTGAAGAGATCTATAGAGCCAATGTGGAAGGTAATGTTAGTAGAGGACGACCTCGGAGGACACATTTAGATCAAATAGAAAATGTGCTCAAAAAGGTAGGTGTCCGAAGTACGAAGAATAAAAGAGCATGTATGAAAAGATTGATGGATGTGAATGAAGCTAGAGAGGTTTGCCAGGATCGTACAAAGTGGCGATCGATAGTCTCTGCCTACCCCAATTGGAACTAACGGCGTGAGAATATGTATGTATGTATGTAGATATAAAAAATCCCAACATAACCAACCTTGACACCACTTATAAACCAATAGTGGTGGAGGCTCAGTGTCAGCTGGTTTGACCCACGGAGGTAGCAGTCTTCGCTTGTCAGCTTCGTACCACAGATACTGGTCTAAGTACGCATCCGTTATCTTCTCTAGAGGTTCCACATCGTACACTGGCACCAGGTGAGAGTATAGGTCCATGAATTCTATGCCCACCTAGTTAAATTAAATGGTATTAGAGCTTGAAATAAGTTTAAATTGGCATATGTTTATAAAATCTAAATTTAAAAAGTTTTCGCTGAATATATCAAACAAAATTGAACATTTTGCGGAATTGTTACAATAGTCTTGGTCTACAAAAAACAATACATGTTATCTTCTAACGTTTTAGTTCAAAAATCAAATGTTTATAATATTATAATAACCCCTCTTATTAAAGGGTAGTAAAATCTCCCAATTATGAAATTGGGAGATTCAAAATAGCACAAAACCAAATAACCACTCACCTCTCTGAAAGTTCTCTGTGTGAGCAAGTGACGTTTAATTCTGGACAGCGCTTCGTGAGGATTGTCGTACGCCTGCTCGATGAGACCCAGCTCTTCTCGCTGACTCTGGTTTAGTCTGTGCGTTTAAAAGGTACATTTATTAAATAATAATACAAGAAGTGTATCATTTGCTTGAAATAGATAGAAAGACATTTATTCGCTGTACAGAAAAACCAAACTACAATACTAACATAATAATAAAGATGAAAATGAACATTAACAAACATAATACCATAGAAAAAGAATATATTTGATTATATCATAATCATAACAAAGCTGTTTAACAAGATGTCAATAAAATATTTGGATTAGTATTTTTTTGCAAAAGACTACAATTGAATGAATGAATGAATGAAAAAGTTCATTTCAGACATTAAATTATCCATACATATTGATTAGTAAATAAGACTTAGTATCCAAATAAGGGTAGCTGTTAGATGTGATATAGTTATTGCCTTCACAAAATATACGGGTGTTTCCTACAGGAACAAAGGCAACGACGAACTAGTTCATAATAAATCATATCTTACCTAGACTTAACACTGTAAGCTTCTTTCAGTCTCTCGAGCGCCAATATAAGCAGCTTGGTGTCATGTTTGTATGACAGCGGAGGGAAAGGTATGGGCGCGAATCTTCTTGACTCCAGCCAATGTACTGTCGTTGTGTAGATTGCTACGGCCTCTTCGGGGGAGATGTATGGACCGTCCTGATGAGAGGGTTTTAGAGTTAGGATTTTGTTGGGCTATTTTATCGTTGGTCACATATTTATATAGTTTGTATTACGAGTTTGGCTGTTTGGATGTTGAATAGCCACACAATTAAATTAGACACACATTGTCGTCTTTAGTGTTATTAATACTAAAATGCTAGAAGTGCCAGATTTAATATTTTAGAAGCTCGGTCATGGTATTAGTAAAATGTTTAAACTTCTTGAGGAAACAGCAAATATATGGCCAGTATGATACACTACACCAACTAGATTTCAGTGTCTGACGCCATATTGTTGCACTCCACATAGTTTGATTTTTGTAACAACTGTTTTTAGGTGTATGGTTTATTGGTTTTCTTGGGCAAAAATTGTTGTTATTTTTTTCCTTCTATATAATTTAATGGTGAGCAATTTGTTTACGCGAGAGTAGTTGCTATAAACTTGAAACCAAATCACTACAATATACATATAATAAAAAACCTACCTTCAGATAATTATGCTGTCTCTCCTGCTCAGCCTTAAGATAGAGTCGTGTAAGTCTACCCAAGTTCTTCTTACACACAGTTTTATCCACTGTGGCACCTCTTCTTATGCGTTCTCTGTTGTAATGGGCTGTATTTGTCCACCAGTCCGCTTTCATCTTCACGTAGCGGAGGATCATGTTTTCTATTGGAATGGGCAAGCCTGGGACCTGAGAATATAAGAGTTTTGGTTTGGCCATAATATTAGTGTAAGACTAACATTACATACATACATATACTCACGGCTATATTTCCCTAGAAGGGGTAGCCAGAGCTAAGGAATTATAAATTCCTCAGCCACTTTTGGAAGTTGAGTGGGGAAAAGATGGTAAAAATAAAGGTTTTTGGTGATGGGTCTCCAACCGCATCGCCCAAAAATCCAATAAAAAGCCCCAATACCCTTAGTCGCCTCTTACGACACCCGTGTAGTGCCGGCTTAGAATGTCGCTACCCCTTTTCTGCCCACTAACATTAATAGAAGCTTTATTACTGAACATCGGTTAAATTTGAGACACATAATGAAACAGTAAATTACAATCACAATATCTCAAAGCAAAAATAAAACTTTGCATAAAACATATTTTAATGTGTAAAAGGAAGCAGCTAGTGTTGATATGCCTTGTGATCATGAACAAAAATATAAACTAAAGTTCTCTTTACAATTTATCTCTAGTCAAAAATTCCCATTTGACAAATACCTTCCAAGGAATATTGGCTTTCCAGCACCTCCAGGCCTCAGAAAGATGTTGCAGGATAGTCCTGGCCTTGTTCTGCTTGATACCTTCAGGCATCATATCCACTATATCGTGCATGACTGATGCTCGGAGCTCCAGGTCAAAGTGGGATTCTACTCGCTGTTTGGTCACCGTTTTGGCTACACCTGGATTGGATGGATGAGATGTTAAGAGTTGTGTATAAATGGAGAATTGAAATTATAAAATGCTTACTTAGTTTTAGATTTGTAACATGTTTTGGACATCAACCTAAAATATATTCATATTTCCATTCAATGGTTGTCTAGAAGAAATGGCTTTCAGTGATAAGTACTGTTAATTATATACATTTATTGAACTGTTTTTTTTTTGTGATGATATAGAGATTTTAAATGTCAATTCCATTCTACCAACCTTTCGAATGTCTTCCCTCAAACTGCCTGGAAAGCAAGTTGCCCAGCCACCTCTCGAGCAATGGAGTGATTCCTCTCATGAAAAACAGCCACACCCGCCAGCCAGGAGCCCAGATACCGCAACCTGGACCCTTTGATACTGGACCCTGAGGGTACCAAATTGTGTTAGGATACTAGCTGACTTGAGCAGCATTGTCTTGCCGTAGGAAAAAATAAACCAATGGGACAATGAAATGCACAATAGATTATATCCTAATCTCATGTCTAATAAATTGGCACAGAAAATTCCATGAGAATTGGTGTACCCATTCCAGAGGATTTTAGGTTCAAACACTGTGGTATGAGAATATACCTTTAGAATCCATGCATGCATATATTAATGACTGCAAATTAGAAAAAAAAAATATCCAGAGCTTCATTATTGGAAATTTCTTAGCCACTTTGGAAGTTTAGTAAGAAAATGATTGTAACATGAAGCATGGTTACAGAAGGATCTTCAGCCACATCACTTTTAATACCCAATATCCTAAAGTCACCTCCTACAACACCCTCGGGAAGAAGTGTTGATGCTATTCTAAACAGACATGAGACAGCTGCACATTAAAAGATAATCATCATAAAAAATACTTTACATTGTTTACTAAATGTATGACAAGAGTATTTATATACATATTCATATTCTCACGCCGTTAGTTCCCATTGGGGTAGACAGAGACTCTCGATCGCCACTTTGTACGATCCTGGCAAACCTCTCTAGCTTCATTCACATCCATCAATCTTTTTATACATGCTCTTTTATTCTTCGTACTTCGGACACCTGCCTTTTTGAGCACATTTTCTATTTGATCTAAATGTGTCCTCCGAGGTCGTCCTCTACTAACATTACCTTCCACATTGGCTCTATAGATCTCTTTCACCACTTTACTGTCATCCATCCTCTCTATGTTTATTTATATGATTTTATAAAACTTATACAGAATTTATTATATTTTGAATATACAACACTAGATGAATTTTGATCCAAAAATAATTAAAATGATCAGTAAAAAGAAATCTAAACGATTTTATACTTACAGTATTAAACCTGTAGTAAATAAGATGCTTTAAATCCTTGCACATTCGAATCTGCCTCATAAGTTTGTACTTATATCGGTACATTCCTGTCAGCTGACCAACATGAGCAAATATGTACTGTAGACCATCGGAAAGTTGGAACGAATCTACGTTGTTCAGACGATATTGTACGTGCGAGTCCACTATCAGCTTTGTGAGACGGAGAATTTCTCGACATAAATGGAATGCTGGAAAGAAATACTATGGTTAATGTATGTAGCAAGTATAACTTAAATAAGTGAGTAAGTTTCAAGAAGTGCTTTATATATTGAAGATGTTACAGTTCAACTAGGCTCAATAACAATAACGATCTAATTTTACAATATTATTTGCAACACGAGCAACTTACCATTTCCGAAACGTGACTTCTTTCTCTCCTTAGTGGTCAAGGTTTTGACTGGTTTCAAATTGAAGTTATAATCCAAATGCAAGTAATTCAGATTCTTTCTGTGTATGAGAAGGTTCAACATATTGTACCCTTGGCGGCACACTTGCAACCCAGCTTCTACCCAATCCAGGGTTGTGGTTTGGAAGAACTTGGTTGATTTGAATGATCTAAATAAATACCTGCAAAACAAAGAGACTATAAAATATTTTAACTCTCTACTTAGGAAGCCGTAAAGATATTTTTGTATAGCTGTGGTAACATAACACACTTGTCTTGGTACTACAAATCTTGTGGTTTTAACTATTTATTAGCTATCTCTTTCACACTTCCATATCATTATCTCATTCTAGCCGACGAGCTCATAATGTTAACCACACAACATATTAACATTAACGAACGTATACAAGAAACACTACATTATGATGGTTTTAAAAAAAGCATACCTTTTCTTCTGAGGCTTCGGAGGTCGATGTTTTAGAGCATTCAATACATAGTATTTAAGCAGTTTCTGATAGGACACCCTCACTTTGACGGGCTGTCCTGGAGGACAGTGCTCCTTGTACCAGGTCTTGACTAGGGGCACGTCGATTGCACGACGGGTGCGACCTGAAGGAAATGGTGACAATGTTTTACAGTGACTGGCAGAAGGAATGGAAGTAAAGAAAAAAATAAGACTTTTTTGTGATTACTAAAGTACTGTTCCCAGAACTGGTAATGCAATTTTTTTAAGATATATATATTGCTTATTATTCATTGAAATATAATTGTAGAATAATTCGTTTTTAATCTTATTAGTGTAAAGGTACAAGGGACATGAAGCTAATAATTAGTAATCTTCTCCCATTTAAACTTCCTGAAGTGACTTAGGCATGACTGATTCAAAAGCTCTGGCTATCCTATCTTGGAATTATAACATTGAGTATAAGTTTGATAAGGTATTACTTCTTCATATCTAAAGTTCTTAGGCTTTGGCCAATAATATGAAAGCAAAAATTTACCTATAACTGAGGATATCAGTTGAACACTTACCAGATCTCATATTAAAAGGCCTCGGTGCCCACAACAGAGCAATCCCATTGGCTGTATTATCAGTATACAAAGCTGTCTCCTGAAGGAATGGAGTAACTTCCTCTGGTAACTCATAGTCGTCCTCCTCTGGAAGAGGGTCCAGTGACTTCACGGAATGACGATGAGATATCGGGTTGATCAGCGGGTCGAAATAGAATGCAGGTAGGTCAGGGTCCTCAGTTTTGATATACACTACGTTTGGCGTGTGATACCTGTAAGACAATTGCTCTTATTGAAAAAAATACTTACGAGTATTTATACTAATGTTACAAAGCTTTAAGACTTAGTTTGCTTGAATAAGCTAATCTCAGGAACTACTGGTGTGATTTTGGCGGAGAAGATAGAAATTTGATGGTTACACAGAATTTAGTGCTATGAAGTATTTGATCATCATCATCATTAGCGAACAGACGCCTACTTTTAAGGTTTACAAAAAATATCTTAACAATGACCAGCTCTGCACTGTCCTTTCCTTATCAATTGGCTTCCTATGATTGATTGGTTGGTTGTCAAGATTTATAAAGTTGTTTGTTAGTAGCAAAAGCCTGCCTAGAACCTGGCCTCTGACTGAAATGATAATGATTTTACTGTGGGTGTGTTGAATATATTTACTTACCATGACAACTGGACGAAATGGGGCAAATTATTGTACAAATACGGGAATGCAATCCTATATTCCGTTCTAATTGGCTGTCTAATGATAATCTTATTGATGTCATTAAATTCATTCCAATCCTCGTCCCCAGCAGAATTGTCCTTAACCAAAGGTTCAAACTTCGGGCCTCCAGGTATCGCCATATTCAAAGCTTTTGCCGTGAAGAAACTCTTAGAGTCAAACAGATAGAAGTAATTGTCATCTACCAAATCAGTCAAAAGCTGATTCGCCAAACGATACAAAGTGGCCATTTGAGGCACTGTCATATTCCATTTCCTGTATGTAGAACCATTCACGTGCCTAGAATTCACAAGTGGCTTATGATCATAGAACCACGACGCAACAGCCTTATCTTCCTCCGGGTCTAATTCTATTTGGATGGGTTCTAAAGGTTCAACATCCAGTATGTTATCAGCATAGTCTAAGGGTGGTTCCTCGTCGTCGAAAGGTGGGAACCTCATACGTTTGAAATGTCTACGATCCCTTTTTTCACGACGCATCATAATCCACATTGTGCCCCATTGCGCGATGTACACTGGCTCGATTACCCATGGGATTTCGTTGACGAAAGTAATTGCGCCTGTAATATGGTACAGTACTTTCACGTCTCTTATTTGCTCCCAAGGCATAGGCATGTTTTCAAGAAGTTTCATAACGGCATGCGGCATATATTTGAGTGCCCCAAGATACACTCTCTTGTCGTGACGGTATTTGCGGCTCGTCATGTCTCCATGGTCGCGAATGATCTTGCGAATATGTTCTGGAGGCATATCTTCCTTTTGTGCATCCACAAACCCAAATTTGCGCTTCTCGGCAAATCGCTTTGACTGAAGTTGAAGCCATTTTTGACCTGCGGAGCGGATAGTATCCATTAGTAACAATTTATATCTCCACTTATTCCATTATTTTACTGGTTCCTACGCTGATGTATGTTAGTGAATGTTGGGCATGGCAAAAGAGGCATGAAAGTAGAGTGAATGCAGTGGAAATGAGATCCCTCAGAAGTATATGTAATGTAAGATTGTGCGACAGAGTGAAAAATAGTGTAATTCGTGAACGTTTAGGTGTGAAAGATAATGTAGTGTGCAAGATAGAGAAAGGTATGTTAAGGTGAATTAAATCTTTTTGTTCATGAAAACCTCATGTGGGGATTATTACTAATAAAAAAAGGATAGAAGAATTTCGCGCTGGCAGCCATTGACACGGTAGCTCAATTGGCAGAGCGACGGTGGCGTATACCCGAGGTCGCGGGTTCGATTCCCTCCTGTGTCGAAATTTTTCTTTTCTTTATTTATTCTTTATCTATACTTATAATAAATCTGTAGAGAGGTCAATTCTGTACATGAAATATATTTTCAAAATAACTATCAGGTGGTGATAAGGAATCGATACTGATGCCAAAAATGCAATCAGTAAAATGTTTGTCTGTCGGTTTGTATGTTCCTTATGGAAACAAAAACTACTCGACGGATTTTAACGAAACTTTGTACAATTATTCTTTATACTTCTGCGCAGGTTTTTGTATACATTCCAGCAGAGTAGTAAAGGGGAATTTTGGGAAATTTTGGGAAAACCGGAGAAGTTACTCCATTTTTTAAGCTTCCGTCACGTGTGCAGCCTTAATGGTTAAACTTACATAGAAATCATGTATGACAGAAATATTCTTCACAAAATTATCTAAAAAAAAATTCATAACAGATAGCTTAGCAGTTCGGACCATTCTGATTATATTTGTTTACTCTTACGTTTGTAAACCTCTCACTCATCCCTAATTTAAAAAAGGTAACATTATTACCTATTCAATTAAAAAAAAGAATCATAGATATCGGTAGAGAAACACCGAAATTATACATAAAATAAGCCATCGCGCTCGTGACCAAAACCAAATCTTTACTAATTTACATATAACATACTAGATGGCGCCAGTAGTTGCATCCTACAGAAGGTAATGATTTATTTTTTAGATTGTTATAAATTAATCATAGCGTTTTATTTCAAAATTTGCTATCGAACGGAAATACTGAACCTTTCATTAAAGCTCATTCAAAATCACCAAACTACACTGTTTAGGGAGTGCTATAAATTTAATAAATTGAAAACATTGCGCTGAATTTTACAATGCTTGACCAATGACTGAAGAAAGAAACCTCAGATATTTAAAAAAAAACGCTACCCATGCGAAGCTGGGACGATCCACTAGTTAATTAATGTTAAGGTGGTTTGTGCACATAGAGAGGATGGATGACAGTAAATTGGTGAAAGAGATCTATAGACCCGAGGTCGTGGGTTCATTTCCCTCCTGTGTCGAAACTTTTCTTTCCTTTATTTATTCTTTATTTATTAATGTTAAGGTGGTTTGTGCACATAGAGAGGATGGATGACAGTAAATTGGTGAAAGAGATCAATAGAGCCAACGTGGAAGGTAATGTGAGTAGAGGACGACCACGGAGGACACACCTGGACCAAATAAGAGTGTGTGCTCAAAAAGGCCGGCGTCCGAAGTATGAAGAATAAAAGAGCATGTATGAGAAGAATGATGAATGTAACAGAAGCAAAAGAGATTTGCCTGGATCGTACAAAGTGGCGATCGATAGTCTCTGCCTACCCCAATGGGAACAATGGGCGTGAGTATAAGTAAGTAAGTTATTCCATTATTTTAGAACTTTTCAAAACAACAATTATTAGCTGATGGTAAAACAATAGAGGTGCGGTGTTCCTACTTCAAGCTAACACTACACGGACAATATACATCTAATAAATAGTAATTTGTAAAGTTTTATTTAAATAAAAATACTATGTAAGAATATGCGATGATACTGTGGCTGATAAGATATGTGTAATAACCTAACAAAATTCTTAATGTATACAATATTTTTTAAAGATAAAACATTTATTTTATCCCCTTTTTCTTTGTTTTAATAATCATAAAATTGTTTAATACATAAAGTCGGCCAGTGATCCAAATATGACGATAATTTTGTCAATAATTTCAGTTAAAACAAATAATATGAAAGGCAGACAATAATAAATCATGTCTCTACAAGACCAAAAGTTTGACAATAAATAAACATGTACGTTTACATTTGCGCCAATTCAAATGCATGGTAGCATCTTAAGTACATTTCTCATTGCTTTATTGTATTTTAAATTATAATTTAAAAAAATGTTATTTTACACTCTTTTCTCTCAACCCTCCTTTCTGCGCAAAAATGAGTTCTTCCGGTTTTCACTTCACATATTAATAAAAAGATTATTGCATAAGTTTACTCAAACAGGAAAACAAAAATTGTTGGCAACTTCAGCATTTTTCATCACAACTACAATGAAAAACTATATCTGTTGCTTTCTTACTATATCCCCTTACCATAATTTCAAATGAATCTCAATTTTGAAATTAGTAAGTCAGGGAAGATCAAATCATACATACTTTCCAACTAATTTCCCTGACACTCCCAAACATACAGGTCTAAGAAATGTAGAGTAAAAAAATAATTGACATAGTAAGAGCTGTTATTTTTATACCTGCACTGCAACACACTAAAAGCTTCTTATACACTAACAATCAAGTTGTTCTTGCAACTTCTACGCAAGAGTCCCAAGAGATGATGTATATTTCATGTGCTTGTTTTGAAAGAAAGGGAATAAAGGTGAATGTGCAGAGTGAAAAAAGGTAATGTGGTAAATCAAGCAATGAATAGCCAGTTAATCAGTGTCAAAAAAAAGAGCCAAAGGTGCTGTTATTGTTTCTACACTTATGTATGGCAGTGAATGTTGGGAAATGCAGAAGAAGCGTGACAGTAGAGTGAATGCAGTAGAAATGAGTTCCCTTAGAAGTTTGTAATTTTATGATATATGATGGAGTGAGAAATAGCATGATTTGTGAGAGGTGCAATGTGAAAGTAATACTGTAAAATAGGCAGAACTAGGAATATTGAGATGGTTTGGCTACATAAATAGGATGGACAGTAAATTGGTAAAAGAGATCTAAAGAGCCAATGTGGAAGTTATTCTTAGCAGAGGACACATTTGGACCAAATAGAGAGTGTGCACAAAAAGACAGATATCAAAAGTATGAGGAATAAGAGAGCATTAACAAAAAGATTAATGGGTAATTAATCATGGATCTAACTAGGATCCTACAATTAAAAGCCTACCCCAATGGGAACTATTCAAGCATGAATCACACAAACCGGTAAGGCAGTCACTTAGTGGCAGAGAGCAGGGAACAGGGACCAGATGGAAAATGGGGCCTAGGAGAGGATGTTTTCTTCAGAGCTTATTTGCTTGTGTAACATTCCCTACAGAATGGGCTAGTAAAATAATTTTAATTACTTTTCCAAATTGTATGTCTTTTCCGGACAATGGGGCCCTAAATATAAAAAAAACAAGCAAGTTTAGGTAAGGGAAGGGATTTTTTGTAAGATAGTATAATTAAATATTATACAAAAAAAGTATTTGGTTAACTTAATTTTCATTATCATAAAGCCAACATGATGCTTTCTCTATTATATTTAAAATATTCATTATGCCATCAATGCATGCTGATGAAACAAAAAATAATAATTGGGGTATATGAAAATTACTACTCCAGAAGCATTCATTGGAAAAAGATATATTTATGATTCTCATAGATTAATCAAATTACTTTAGTTATTTTAAAACAATAATTTGCCTGCAAGCTATCTTCTTCTGAATTTGCTATCATGTGTCAATATTTAGATCATAATATGACAATAGATTGATTGGACAGGTTAAGTAGAGACTCATCTGGATTGTATTTTATTGATTGTAAGTGGGTGATAAAATAGTTTCCATTTTATTTAAAAACGTTAGGACAATTGTTGAATTGTGCAACAGATACTTACTTTTCTCTTTAAGTTTTTCTTCAGGTATGTGCTGTGCCTTTGGCGGATGCAATGTTGGAGCAGCTGGCCCAGCGGCCGCTGCAGCAGCATGGGCCTGCAGAGCTGCTTGTTGAGCGGCAGCTAACTGCTGCTGGGCCATCATGGTGGCCCAGGGATTGGGCCCTAACAAGTAGGGCGGTAGCGACATGGCTTCTCCCTTCTATAATACAATAAACCCCGATTATAGTCGAAAACGAAACTTAATGAAAGCAAGCATCGATAATATATTTCTAATTTAGATAATAACAATATTTACGGTTAACATACACATGGGATTTTATTATACCGGGCGGCAAGATAAAATAGATAAATTACTTACTTTTCGCACCGATTACAATTCACACATATTTTGTATTAACAGTATTTGCTGTAAGTAGCTAAAATACGCAATAACATTTAGCATTATTCCATCAAGTTTACATATCGAATCGAACAACGCGTTGTCAATCGCAAAAGTCGGCCATTACCACAGATAAAAATTTATAGGTAATTTCGTCACTACTATCGTTCTCATAGCATAGCATAAGCATAGACTAGACTATGGCGCGGCTAAGCTCTTTGCACATTACAAATTAAACTAATTTTTTTGTGCTTTTCCTGCTGTTAATGTTAATCATCATAATATGTTTAAATCACTGAATTTGACAAAGGTTTGAGTGCAAAACATGTTGAGTTAGGGAATGCGTTTTATTAAAAAAATGACTAATTTAATTTTAGCCGCGGCAAAAAGGTGTAAATGTTTAATTTAACACACAGCCCTTCGTTCATATATACCAAAGATACACCAACAAAGCACGAAAAGCGGCCCGGCAAAACAGCGCTTATATTTATGATGAGCACTGTTGATAGTCGCATGGCATGCTAGACCTTAAGCGAAGCAATCCTCTGTGAAATTTTGCGAATATAACACCTTGCCAAGGCTTAAAAAATATGGAGTTTCATACTTTCGGTAAGTATTAATAGTTCATTTATTTCTAATAAATTAAAAGAAAAATTAATACAAAACCTTGCTTATCGTTAGCTAAAACAATTTTTTTATAATAAACTAAACGAATCAGAACAAAAATGCGATGGAGCCGCTTCTTCCAAAAAAAACTAGTTGTACAAAAAATATTGTTTAATTTAATTTTAATGAAAAGTTATTTCAATTAGGTATGGATGATACCTATTGGAATTTTCAGACGGGCAGTGGAAGGACCGTATCATCCGTATATATAAAATATTGATATTATCAATGTATATAAAATGAAATAATAATAATAATAATAATAAAAAACTTTATTTCGGATATACAAGATCCATATGCAGTTAGTAAGTTAGTAACATCGAAATACTTATTTAATATGTTAGTTTTTGTTAATCTGTCCTTATTTTTAACTTAAAGATTAACTAATAAAAAGAAAATAAAACAAAATAACACTATTTACAATATATGCCGAACCTAGCATGAATCGGTTCCCTAGTATCCTGTTGCACATATACCCAGTGTTTATACATGGGATCGTCATACTTATCGGCCAACACCCTAACAAGTGTATTCGAGCTGTCCCAAGTTCTGCGCATAATGGACGCGACACGCTTCCGGAGGATAGCGTAGAAATCATCCACGCGCCCCTCCGCAAACATGCCAGACGCACTGCAATACCTGGGCAGCCCTAACAGCACTCTAAACGCGTTATTATACTGCACACGTAGCGCGTTGTATGCCTTCTGCGTATATGTGACCCACAGGGAGCAAGTATAAAAAGATTGGCAAAAGGCTCTGAATAGAGCGACTTTTACCTCTCTAGAACATCGTGCAAACCGGCGAGCCAACATATTGCATCTGACAGACAGCGCCCTACGTTCCCTGTTTATATCAATATCATCATTGAGGTCCGAATTGATACAATGTCCAAGATATTTAAATTCCGTTACAGTACTAAGCGGATTACCGTAGAGCGCAACTGATGGTATGTGAGAGTATTGTTTGCCTTTTGACTTAAAAGCCAACAACACACTCTTTTGGACATTGTACCTTAGGCCATGTTCCGATGCATAACGCTCACACACTACTAATAGGCGTCTTAATGCACTGATCGAAGGGCTCAGCAACACCATATCATCAGCATAACTTATGTTATTGAACATTAATCCATCAATTGAGCATCCAAGTCCGGTGTTACTGAGCTCCTCGATCAACTCATTTACATATAAATTGAACAGTTTCGGCGAGGTTATTCCACCTTGCCTCACCCCGCATAACAATTTGTAATCTCTTGAATAAACATTGTTCCATTTAATAGTATTACTCTGATTGTTATACCAATACTTTAGCATATTTGTGATGGCGCTGGGTACCTTGGAAGTTGTCAATTTATGCCAAAGCTTATCATAACAAACAAGGTCAAAAGCTTTCGACAGATCTAAAAAGCACGCAAACACTGGTGTGCTTCTGTCAGCATAGTATCTGACTGTTCGTTTTAGACACAAAATTGCACTTTCGGTTGACAAACCTGATTTGAAACCAAATTGCTCGTCACGTATTTTCAAATATGTGTCCAGTTGTATATCCAACAAACAGTCAAACACTTTTGCAATCACACATGCCAGGGATATGGGCCGATAATTATGACTGTCCGACAAATCACCCGTTCTGTTCTTAGCTATTGGAGTCACTACTGTTCGCATAAGATCCGCGGGTAAATACGAGTGACTCACACATAAGTTAAAAAATAGTGTTAAAACCCTGGGTACCTGAGCACCAGCACATCTTAAATGTTCTACACTTAGGCTGTCAATTCCAGGTGATTTACCCCTTTTCATCCCATTTAAAGCTTTACTCACGTCTTGTAATGAGAATTTAAATACCTGACCTAAATTAACCGAGCTCATGGGATCAGCAAGCTGAGTGGAGAGAGAGGGTTCCACCTGAAAACGTTCCCGGAACAAGTCAGCCACGTTTTGATCACCGCTTACGCCATCAACATTGAGGGGTGTACAAGTCTTAGGTTGTAGCTTATTAACCTGCTTCCAGAATTTACCAAAATCCTTAGAATCATGAGCAGAAGCAAGGATGTCCATTTTAATACGGTCTTCATTATTCTGGCACCATTTCAACTTACTTTTAAACAACTGCCTAGTTTCACTCATCTTTTTAAACTCTACACCATGCCTAGGTTTGCCATGCCACACCCAGTTCTGGAAACAAGCGCGAGCATCCCTATGTGCCTCTTTAATATATTTATTCCAACCTATTACTTGACGTACCCTATTTTTATTATTTACAAGACTATGACTAGATGAGGCCGCATCTTGTAGTACACACACAATATTTTTATACATATTATCTAAAACTAACTTATGTTCTAATTTATCACAAAAATTATCACAGCAGTCCACTAACTCTGAAGGATGCATTATAGTTGCTAAACGTACATTACAATTATCATAATACTGCTTGACCTGGTCATTGCCCCTAGTGCCCCAAATAATTTTATTAATTTGTTTTGGCTTCGAGTACATGATTTTTGGTAGCAAATTTACATCACATAACACCTGCAGTGGAAAGTGATCCGACCAAGTAACTTCATATAACACCTGTACACTATTAATGGTTAAACTAGCACTTTTTGTAGCTAAACAATGGTCAAGCCAGCTCGTAGTACCATGCGCTTCACTTAAAAATGTGTAAGTGTCACTGGGTAATAGTTCAAGGTCAACACATGTCAGACTTTGCTCGCAGGAAAACTGCAACATTTCCCTGCAAAAGTTCTCACCTGGATGTGCATTAAAGTCTCCAAGCATATACACTGCTTCAATGTCACTATTCTCCACTATAGCACTCATTTCCGCTAAGCAGTCGGTAAACTCTTGCAGGTTTTCTTGAGTGTCAGTTGGCATATAAATTGAGAATACAATAAACAGCTGTCCATTCACTTCACACTTTATTGCGCATAGACGCACACTAATACACTATTGAAATATATCATTATTTTCAAAATTGTTTTACTGCAATCAAGTATGTTTCATAAATCACCTGCTTAAGCTTGGATTCGAAAAGTTGAATGTAGTAGAATACTTCTTGAATTTTTATAATACCGATCAAAATGGTCCATCGTAAAGAATGATTTCTTCAAAGTAACATGGTATCTTATATTAAAGTAAATCAAAACTTTTTGCATAAAATAAAATCCATGCCAATTCGACTCCTTGCCTTCCTTCTATTCCATCACCACATCGTAAGTATTTCAACTGCGTTGTCAAAAATGTGTTGACTTGCAATAAATAATAGGTTTTAAGTGAATGCGGTAAGTTTAATAATTGTAGAAAAATACATATTAACATGTGTTGATTTGCTGTAGACGGCAATGCTCAATATAAACCGACCCTTATTGGATTGTAGATGAAGTAGATTATTTAAAGTGCTAGATGAGATATAATGGAATTTATTTATTTGTAACAAGTTTCTGTATATGTATGATCGCCGTCTACTTTTGGGCGTTGAATTTGTATGAAGTGCGGTATCTTTGGTATGTATGATCGAAGACACAGCCGCTAAAAGTTTATTCACCTGAAAATAAAGTATATTTTTTTTCATATATACATACATATACTCATGGCTGTAAATCCCTACAAGAGGTAGCCAGAGCTAAGGAATTAGAAATTCCTCGGTCACTTTTGAAAAATTGAGTCGGGAAAAGATGGTAAAATAAAGGTTGTTGGTGAAGGGTCTCCAACCGCATCGTCCAAAAATCCCTTAAAAGCCCCAATACCGTTAGTTGCCTCTTACGTACACCCACCGGAAGAAATGGGGTAGTCCTATTCTTAGCCGACACTACACAGCAAAGCCGCCACTGCACAGCAAAATATTCCTATTGAATTGGCCTAGACCTCGTATTTAAAACATACCTTTTTTATATTTTAAATGGATTAAAGACATCAAACTAAACAACTTTGCCTATGGAATGCTAAGCCTAAATATTATAATTTTCAAAATAATTAATAATTAAAAAGTGTCACTGCCTAGATCATTCATGGGCAACGGCCGGCCCGCGGGCCGGATCCGGCCCGCTTTGGCTTTTGACCCGGCCCGCGACACATTTTGAATTTCAAACCGAAACTGTGTATGTGTGCTGTATAAAATAAAATAATAATTTGAAAACTGAAATGAACGGCTACTTGTAATATAAATGACAACCATTGCTTGTTATGGCTACTTTTAGTATGTGAAATTCCAGCGGGCGTTACACAATGAATAGGTCACTTATCGAAAAGGTTCAAAGTGTTCGCGAATGGGCTTCATTGGAAATTCGGATGAAAAAGCAACTGAATTGCATTAACCACCAACAAAACACCAATGAGTCTTGTATTAAAGACTATCAATTTTATTCGATCTCGCGCGCTTGATCATTGGCAGTTCAAAGCATTTTTAGAGGATATCCCATCTGAATACAATGATGTGACGTACTTTTGCGAAGTAAGGTGATTAAGCGAAGGAAAAATGTTAAACAGATTTTATGCCCATAAAAAATAAATTTCTGATTTTATGGGAATCAAGGAAAACCTCATTGTAGAACTGAGTGACCCAAAACGGTTAAGCGATATTATATATAGCAATTTCTTGTCGATATCACAAGTCACTTAAACGACCTCAACTCGAAATTACAAAAACAGGGACAGCCGGTATATGAATTATACAGCCACCTAAATGTGTTTCAAACCAAAATTTGCTTATGGTGAACCCAAATGAGGTCTGGGAGCTACTATCATTTTCCGACACTAAGTAGCCATGAAAATGCAGCTTACGATCAGTACCGCTGAGGAGCTAAAATTACTATCGAAACAATTTGTGGATGTACATATAAATGAGAACAATTTTTCTCGATGATGAAGACTAACAAATCGAAACACCGAAAGAGACTCACAGACGAAAGTCTCAAAGATTCTGTATGCCTCTGTATAAGTGGAATTTGCCGAGACAATAAAAAACTTGTTGCAGAAGTTCAAGCACCAATTGTTCATTGATTGTAACAATACATAATCCATTAAAAATTAAAGAAAAAATATTACTATTTTTTTTCCTATTCTGTTTGGCCCGCGTCTGTATATTTATAATAAGTTTGGCACGAAACATGACAAAGGTTGTACTGGCCTAGATCAAACTGAGAAAGTATAGTGAGGTTCTTAGCTTCAGCTGAAATAAAAAAAAACTTGTGATTTGACCTCAGACCAACTACCTATAGAACTTAGAGCATACACAACTAGAGAGATAAAGAATACGTCACGACGAGCAACAAAAGGATAGCTAATTATAAAACTCTTAAAGATAGAAACAGTTAGTACTGTGATTTTTTGTCCCTTACGGTGTAACCTGTTTTTTGTTGGAACAAACTGTCACTCTTGACAGTTTGTAGAAAATTCAGTGTCAGAATAATAGGCTCTTTGTTTACCTTTGATGATTTAAGATTATTTTGTTCAGATACGTGCAACAAATCATATTTTGGACTCGTAGGAAGTAAGCTTGTTTAGGGCAGAGACCTTGTTTATGTGATCGTGCTTTAAAAATAGGTAAATAAAAAGTTTTGGGCTGCAGTTATCGAAGCGAGTAAAAAGCCTCAGATGAATCACTTCGCAGTGGCGTATCAAAGAAAAATCGGAATATATTTACAGTTTATGAACCTTACTGGATTTGCAATAGAAGATATCGTGTTATTTATACGTTTTACCTGTGTTTTTGATTTAATTCTAAACATAACCTTCAACAACAAAAACAACAGTGTTGCCCACTTCAAAATCTCAATAATCCTAGAGAAGTAAGAATTCGGTATTGCTGTGTAGTGTCGGCATAGAATAGCACTACCCTATTTCTTCCGGTGGGTGTACGTAAGAGGCGAATAATGGTTTTGGGGCTTTTGAGGGATTTTTAGGCGATGCGGTTGGAGACCCATCACGAACAACCTTTATTTCACCATGTTTTCCCCACACAACCTCCAAAAGTGGCTGAGGAATTTCTGATTCCTTAGCTCTGGCTACCCATTCTAGGGATTTATAGCCGTGAGTATATGTATGTATGTATGTAAGTAAGAATTCATCATGTGAATAAGATAATTACTATGAACAAGGAAAGTATTCGGAACCAATTAAAAAATATATTGCTTAAAAGACAGTAACTTTGATTGTTGATTAAACTATGTTGAATTTGACTAAGGTAACGTGTATTAAATTATAATGAATATTTGATTTTAAGAGTTGTTTTATTTTTAAACAAATATTATTGATTTATTACCCTATTAAATGATTTTTTATTCCCACCGAGTAGCCATGGTACAGATTTTGGTGTTACTTGTTGGGAAGAAAACACAAAAATCTGGTGATTGTTGTCTATTTATTTATTAGTCATTGTTAATAGGTATGTGTTGCATCTAGTTTATTGTTTGCTCATAATTTATATCTATTTATAAACTTATTATTTGAGGATATTTGCCATATATGTTCAGTAAGATTATATGTTTGTCGTTATTGAAGGTTTTTTTTTATTTCAGCTGAGGCTAAGAACCTCACTATACTTTCTCAGTTTGATCTAGGTACGACACTTTTTGTGTATTAATTATTTTGAAAATAACGAGATTTTAGATAAGCATTCCATAGGCAAAGTTGTTTAGTTTGGTGTCTTTAATAGATTTAAAATATATAAAGGGTAAACATAAACATAATAACATAAAAGTTCACGCCGAATATCCCCGAAGGGGTTGGCAGAGGTACTAATACTTCTGAACATCACGTGACTTTGTCACCTGGTGTTCAGAGTACCCACGTTTTGCATGGACAGTGTACTCACGTGATAGGGGGCAGGCCTATCGCCGTTTTGTACGAATACACTGTCACATGACTAAGTACAGCTCAGCCATGTGGGTTTCCTCACGATGTTTTCCCTCACCGTTAACAACCATGATAAATTAATTAAAATATAAAGGGTATGTTTTGAAAACGAGGTCTAGGTCAATTATCGGGCAAAAAATATCAGAAAATTTCGATTACAGAAATGTCATAGTTTTCATTAAGCTTGGGTAGATCTGCCTCCACAGAGTGATTAAAATGAGATGCGATCTCGGTTCTGTAAAGAAACAGAGGGACTTATTAGCGGAACTGAGCCCGCGCGAAGATTCGTATCATTCATTTGATTCCACAACTCCGGACTTGACAGCGGTTATTTTTTTTATTATTTTGGCTGACGCTGACGGTTGATAGCATTATACGAATGTAAAGTCTGTTTGAATTAATTGTGGATACATTTGTAAAGGAAATTAAATAAAAGTCTTTCGATTTATTTAAATTAAAAATGTCGCATTCAAGTATATTGTAAATCGATGCAAACTAATTAAATTGTGTGGTATCGATGCACCACCTTCATCGACATACGGATGGGTGGGGTGGGGACATCGCTATAACTGTCATAAAAATATTTTGTCGAACGAATGTCATATTTTCGAGTGTACTGAAAATTTTAATTTCGAGAACCTACCTACCTAAAAGAGAACCAATTTGGGCACTTCTTCGTTGTTGAATAATTAACTTAGAAGTATTGTGTTATGGCGGATCACGATGATTTTGAAGATAGCCAGTTTCCTGATAATGATGAGTACATTCCTTATGTGACAGCCGGTAACCTAGCTCAAAGAAATGGCGCGAAAGTTATGCTTTGGGGTAAGGTGACCAAAGTATCTGCAAGTGAGGGATTTTTTGTAAAAACTGTTGATGATCAAGAGGTTTTAATAAGATTACGTCGACCGCTGGATGAACCACTTGAAGGATGGTACGAAATTTGTGGCGTGTCTCAAGGAAAAAGTGTATTGTGTGATGAATATGTACCATTCTCCGAAGAAATGGCTAAGAATATTGATATTGAAGGACATAAGTCACTAGCTAAGCTTCTCTCAGCCCTCGATGATCCATGGAATCTGGGTGATGATGGTTCATCTGGTATGAATGGTGTTGTTCCTATGGAATAAACACTACCCTAATTATTCTTAATGTAAGATATTTGTAAGGTTTTATCTCTAAGTTTTATATAATATAAAGTGTTGAACATCTGTTAGTTTATTTTATTTTTAATTCCATGACTTAGTGGTTAACATTGAAAGTAGATTTACAAACAATATCACTGGGATGCATGTGCTGAGACAAGTTTCATGCCAACATAATTCATTCATTGGCAATCAACTACCAACTGCACCACCAGTAGTGCTATCCATTATGAACGGCACTACCAATACAATTTAGATTTCAATTGTACAATCAACACACAGAAAATATGAAACTTCTTCTTATCCCCTATGATGAGATTGTACTCACGAAATTTTAGTAAGTTTGAAAGCATCAAGAGGTAAAAAACTTAGAAAATTTCTTTAGATTATTTTTGTAATCAATTAACAAACAAAAATTTTCATCACCAGCAGGATGTGTTTACATAATTGATTAGTACCCCACATGAGGTTTTCTTGTAAAAATTTTTTTGTTTATTTTTGTTTTTAACGAATAAAGTACTAGGATGACAGAAACTCTTGGAGTTCACTGAAAATCTTTTACCTATCCACTACTAACTGTACTAATACTTCTAAGCATCACATGATATTTATGGCACCAGGT
Organism: Bedellia somnulentella; assembly: GCA_963576735.1. Lineage (NCBI taxonomy): Eukaryota > Metazoa > Arthropoda > Insecta > Lepidoptera > Bedelliidae > Bedellia > Bedellia somnulentella. Next base: position 4,316,959 of record OY755184.1, on the reverse strand, counting down.
ATTCAGAATAAATAAAAAAATAAAATAAAAATTTATTCAGTTTTCAAAAGTACATAATATTTGTCTTAACCTAGTTAGTTATTTAAAGTACAAAATATAACATTTTCCTGTTCCTGAGCTAGGTAATTTACCTGTATTCCAGGCAAGAATAAACAAAAAAGGCTTAAACTATCAGTTTTCATATAATGGCATTGGTAAGTAGTGTATAAATTATTATCAGAATCGATTGTATCTAACTTACCTATGCTTTGCTTAGTATTTGTAAATAAATAATAAAAATATGTTCATCTTTTATTTTCTGCCTGCATCAGACTTTAATAACTTAGGAATTCTAAGTTATTATAAAAAGAGATTAAAAGTAGTTTTAGTCAAACCTAAAAGATTATAACTTTTCATTTGCACATTGAAAGTAAAATAATCTGTGTCAGGTTTTGCCTAGTTGATCTTAGAAGCGACTGGCCAACTTGGTCAAAGGTCATCAAACCACCCTACTTCCTAGAAATGCTAAGGTCTTGTTAGGTTAAATAAAAGTCTAATGCATTGATAGTAAATTGCATTAGACTTTATTCTAGTCTAGACCAGAGCTTTGAGGATAGATAATAAAATTAATATTCATTTAATGAATAACTAGTAGCTGTGTAGTGTCGGCTTAGACTAGCACTACCCCATTTCTGCCGGTGGGTGTACATAAGTGGCAACTAACGGTATTGGGACTTTTAAGAGATTTTTGGGTGATGCGGTTGGAGACCCATCACCAATAACCTTTATTTTGCCATCTTTTCCCCACTCAACTTTCCAAAAGTGGCTGATGAACTTCTAGTTCCTTAGCTCTGGCTACCCCTTCTAGTGACTTATAGCCGTGAGTATATGTATGTATGTATATATTTATAAATAAAGTTATTAACTTAGCCAATAACAAGTATTCGCAAATTAATAAATAAACCTGATAATTCAACCCTGCAAAAGCTTTCCACTTAGAATACTTGTACTGAATCTTTGAACTCCCTAGCACTAGTACATGTATATATGTATAGTGTCACAACAAGTCATATCTCAAGTTATTTTACACCAATTAGCTTAAACTATATCACTTAACACAATTAAGAAAATAAATAATCACTGGAGTCAAATATTTTTACATAACATAACATAAGCGTTCACGCCGAATATCCCCGAAGGGGTTGGCAGAGGTACTAATACTTCTGAACATCACGTGACTTTGTCACCTGGTGTTCAGAGTACCCACGTTTTGCATGGACAGTGTACTCACGTGATAGGGGGCAAGCCTATCGCCGTTTTGTACGAATACACTGTCACATGACTAAGTACAACTCAGCCATGTGGGTTTCCTCACGATGTTTTGCCTCACCGTTAACAACCATGATAAATTAACCACACATATAATTTAATGTTTTTTGACATGAATTCCTCATGTGGGGATTATTACTCATAAATAAAAGATGTTATTAAAGGAAAGAAAAATTTCGACACTGGCGGGGTTCGAACCCGCGACCTTCGGGTACACGCCCCCGTCGCTCCGCCAACCGAGCCAAATACCGTTTGTCGCCTCTTACGTACACCCCGTAAATAGTAAAATTGTACCTTTACTAAAATCTGGAGGTGATAAAAATAATCCTGAAGGTTATAGGCCTATATCTATACTACCAGTTATGAGTAAAATATTTGAAAAACTTATGCTTAATCAACTGCTCTTGCATTTTAGTTCCAACAATTTGTTTCACCCTAAACAATTTGGTTTCACGAAAGGCCGCTCTACCACTGACGCAGGCGTTGCCCTAATTAAACATATTTTTGGTTCGTGGGAACTTAAGAATGATGCAATCGGTTTGTTCTGCGATCTTACAAAAGCTTTTGATTGTGCAGATCATAATATTTTATTCATAAAATTGGGACATTATGGCATCGAAGGTGACGCACTTAAATTAATAAAGTCCTACTTCTCAGATCGAATACAAAAAGTGCAAATCGATAAAATAAAATCATCTGGAACTCATGTAAAAATGGGTGTTCCACAGGGATCTATATTAGGCCCATTTTTGTTTCTAGTATATATTAATGATTTGCCGTTCATGGTCGAGAAAAGGTCTGAAATAGTATTATTTGCTGATGATACTTCTTTAATTTTTGACGTTAAAAGGAATTCGGAAAATATTGACGATGTAAATAATGCAGTTTCCCAAATTCAAACATGGTTTGCTTCAAATAATCTTGTACTAAATGCCAAAAAAACCAAATGTATTAAATTTGCATTACCAAATGTTAAAAGTGTTGATAATGAAATTACATTAAATAATGAAAAATTACCATTTACGGATAGCGCAGTTTTCTTAGGGATACATCTGGACTCAAAGCTCCAATGGGGACCCCACATTAGCGCGCTAGCTGGCAGGCTAAGCAGTGCTGCCTATGCCGTTAGAAAGATAAGACATTTAACTGATGTACAGACCGCTCGTTTAGTTTACTATAGTTATTTTCATAGCATCATGTCTTATGGCATTTTACTCTGGGGCAGAGCTGCTGATGTTGGGTCAATATTCATTTTACAGAAAAGAGCAATAAGAGCTATTTATAATTTAGGTTCACGAGATTCCCTTAGAGAATTGTTTAAAACCATAAATATAATGACACTGCCATGTCAATATATTTATGAAAACATCATGTATGTGAGAAAAAATTTGAAAGCATTTTCCAAAAACTGTGACAGACATACTAGAAGTCTTAGAGATAATAATAAAATTTCAATTCAAAAGTACAGATTGTCAAAAATAAATACATCTTTTATGGGGTTATGTGTAAAATTTTATAATAAAATACCTGATGACATTTTGAATCTAACAGAAAAGAAATTCAAAGTAATTATAAAACGCAGTCTTCATTTAAAAGCTTATTACAGTTTAAATGATTATATGATAGATGAAACTGCTTGGTGTCACCAGGGCTCTATTCAGGATATTTCCAGACATACACCAATATTGTAATTTGACTAAGAAAAGATGTGTGTTGCTGAGTTTCTTACGGGTTCTTCTCGCAACAATACACCTTCCGAATCCGAAGTAGTCAGTAGAGTAAGATTTAACTTATACGTAAGTTTGTGACGTTCAAAAAATAGAGAACAATTCTTTTTATTTTGAAATAAATATTTTTTTATCTTATCTTTTATCTTAACCCACTGGAAGAAATGGGGTAGTGCTATTCTAAGCCTATACTACACAGCGCACTCTCAGAACGAAAGAGGCTCAAGTCAAAACTCCGCTAACACTACTTGAACGTGTAAAAAAGAAACAAAGGATAGAGAAATTTCGCGCTGGATGCCAACTGACACTGTGGCTCGGTTGGCGGAGCGACGGGGGCGTGTACCCGAAGGTCGCGGGTTCGAACCCCGCCAGTGTCGAAATTTTTTTTTCCTTTAATAACATCTTCTATTTATGAGTAATAACCACACATATGTCTTTAGAAAAGACAAATTGGTGTAGGCCCGACCCAGGATTTGAACACTAGTCGTTTGCACGATAACCGAGTGTTCTACCCACTGGGCTATCACGGTTGCTATAATAATAATAATATACTATTTTTATTTACTTAAATTGAGTAGTAATAATCCCCACATAAAGTTTTCATGCAAAACAAAGCCTAGTTATATTTCACTTATAATTGGTAAAACCAGGTGTAACTAACTATACCATCTGTCGCAATCTCAGAACGAAAGAGGCTCAACTCAAAAATAGTGATATTGAGTTACAATACTAGAGAGCCATAAAAAAGTATGCTCAATTCGAGGAATAGTGAATTTGTTTCTTTTGCACTAATTGTTAAAAAAACAGGATAGCGAATTTTCCGACCCTATAACAATAAGTGCCTTTGTTTTAGAATATACTTTTTTATGCGTCTCTATGATTGTAACTCAATATCACTATTTTTGACTTGAGCCTCTTTCGTTCTGAGAGTGCGCTGTGTAGTATAGGCTTAGAATAGCACTACCCCATTTCTTCCAGTGGGTGTACGTAAGAGGCGACAAACGGTATTGGGGCTTTAAAGGGATTTTTGGCTTTAAAGGATCTAAACTATGAATAGGTATAAAGTGAATAAGTAAGTTTTTGAATGGAAGCTGATATAATCTTAGATATATAACCGTACATTTCTATCTAGAGTCATTCAATTTCTATCCTAACACCCAATTCTGGATTCGTGGATATGATCTAATCTCATTTTCTTTGGCTTTCTTCCGGAACATCTTCATTCTTCTCTCGTGAATGACTGCGTTACATACAGCACCCTCAATACACGTTACCGGGCGATTCCTGAAAATAAATTAATTGTTTCATATCCAATATACATAGTAACAGATACCCAGACATTCATTTATCTAACCACGCTCATGACTTCAGATACTTCAGAGGTGTGAGTTAAATTGAAAGCTATGCTCATACTAATCTTTTTGTTTGGGCCAGTAAGTTACCAAATAAGTTTTCGGTTAGAAGAAATCCTCATAGTTCAGTGGGAAGACCACTGCTTCTTATGAAGAGGTGTGGGTTGAGTAAATCATATGAAAGTGTATTCGTTCAAAGCATGCCCCTTTCACGTGAATGCAATGTCGAATGAGAACCAGTATGTCATTATTATTAGTGGGCGTAACCGCCTCGGGTTTCCTTTCCACACTTAACCCAGCTACGAGGTGGGCCATTGTACGTGGACCATTTGGCCGTTTAAGTTTCCCAACCTAATTCAGACCAGAAGGACAAAAGCTTATACAGGTCAGCCATTGCTTCTGGTAGCGACTTTTTGGATCCGATGGTTTTATTTCGGATATCGGTTACACCGTTGCATTACACCAGTATGTCATATGAGAAGTATTAATTGACCGACACATTTTTTAAAAATCTCTTAGTTTCTCAACTATCACGTGATGTACTCGCCCTCACGCTCTTCATGGTACGGGGGCAGATGACGGATTAATGATGATGGAATTATTGTCGGATGAGGTTATGAAGTATTGCCAAAGGAACAGGTATATACAGTAAATAGGAATTTGCTTAAAACCCCAGCAAAAAGCAATCTTTAAGTGCTGCCGTCTGTACATACATTTTAATTCCTCTCAGTTCATGGTTAACGTCAGATTCCACTCTAACGCTGGCTGGTCTTTGTCCACTGCCGGTTAATGCTAAATCTGTTAGGTAATTCTTAATGTAATGCTTCAGTTGGACAGTTTCTTTCAGCAATTTCGCCTTTTCCGCTTTCAAACAGATCGTTTGAACTTGGACGCGGTTCATTTTAGCCATGAAGTTTTCTAGTTTTTCATATTCTTTGCATTCATTCTGAAATTACACTAAAATTAAATGCTGAAGTATAAAAACAAATGCATATTTTTACTTAATTAAATTATTGTTTTAGTACACCGCGTCGATACACAATAGATTCCCGTTAAAGTAAATTAATTAATATCTAGCGTCTCTTACAAAACTTAATCTAAAACGGTACTAGTAAATTGTAGTACCACAGATTCATTGAAATAAACTTTTAAATACACACCCTTAGCTGGCGTGCTTAATTAGAATAGGGTCAGTTATTTATATTTTTCCTCAGCCACTTCTGAAAGTTAAGTGGGAAAAAGATGGTAAAATAAAAGTGGTCGGTGATGGGTCTCCAACCGTATTGCCATCTACAAAAATCCATTAAAAAGTCCCAATACCCTAAGTCGCCTCTTACGTACACCTACGGGAAGAAACGGGATAGTGCTATTCTAAGCCGACACTGCACAGCACAGCATACTTTCAGTTTCATGTTAAATTCGTTCATTTCAATAAAAGTTTAAACATCTTTTGATGTGATCAAGACGCACGGCAGTGCGTCAAGCCAAGCCAAGACGGCGAGCGCGCACCGTATGTGTATGTCGTAGGATGATTTGATGTTTAGGTTTTTTGCAAATAACCTAGGGATTTTGCAAAAATCCGGATAATTAGACAACGGTTATAATATTTTCTAATCTTACTAGGTGTTTTGCAAAAAAACTAGTTGGTTTAGTAAGATTGTACTTATTTAATGCTGATTGGCTGATTTCCGATTGCTCGCCTACACTTATTCTGATTGGTTCGTCATTGTGGTATTAATAAATAAAATTACAATCACGTTCGGACATAACTAAGTAACACTTGTATTATGGGATACTAACTCAGAGATTTATTTAATACAGCGTGTTAGTTTGACGGCGATTGTTACTTCAATATTAATTCGTATGTTAAAGTTTAATGCTTAATATCCACCATATGAAATAAACAAAAAGATTAAAACCGCTTTAGCAGAAAAACCTACTTTCTCCATCAGATGGAAAACTGTGGTTATCTACACTAGCCTAGCGCACACACTCCTACCCGTATAATGTCTCACCCACACACAGAGAACAGCGGGCGCGTCATGTGACCATCTAGTCTTGCGCACACTTGCTCGTGACCGTATAAACCGCACTATGACAGCAATGCAAAATTTCTTTGAATTTCGCGACTATGTTTGATTTTTCTTTGAACTTATCGCCGCGCCTGGTGAGGCTGTGGTCTTAGTCGCCTCGTATTTCAATCCAGTATTAAATATGGGGTAGTGTAATTCAAACATTTTCAAGTAAAACGATTGATGGATGTAAACAAAGCTAGAGAGGTTTGCCAGGATCGTACGAAGTGGCGATCGATAGTCTCTGCCTACCCCAATGGGAACTAATGGCGTGAGAATATGTATATATCTATATCTCTATTAATTAACACCGACGATTATAACAAAACTGTCGTCCTAAATAATCAGCTACCGCTATTTTTGTTTTACTTTACATCTCTGCCTCCCCAAAGGGTAGTAACGGCGTGAGTATGTATGTAATGTATGTACTTCATGAGCGTACGATAATAAAGTTAAAAACAAATAGAGACCCTCGAAACGATGCATTTACGTGGCATAAAATAAAGTGCGCAAGAGATACCTATTCATTCATTAACCGACATCGAAATTGGAGGAGTTCTTGGTGTTTACTAAACTCTCTCGGGGCTAAAGGGCTCTAAACGGGTGTATCTGTACTCTATCACAGTTAACTAAAGAATACGAATAAAAATAACTCACCCCGTTTTGATTGGCAGTGGCAGATCCGGGCTATCACCTTTATTTGCGCAAAACGCAGAACATTTTGAGAATTAACATTATAAAACACCAACACTGAACTTTGCTGGTTCGTGTACGCCATATTTACTCAACACAATCACAACACAAGATACTAAAACTGAACTCACACTCCGAAAATTAATGCGAAAAATCAAAGTGACATCCAATCATAAGCGGCACAAACACAATGAGCTACAAACAACTAACTTAGTACTAATACTGTTCCTTTGATGTAATGCCGACAAGCCCGCCCGACTTGTTGATACAAGCAGATTTTGAATTTCGCGGCGATCGATGTTTACGAATTATGAATTTTTCTCTGAACATACTGCCGCATTCCAACGCAGTATTAACTATGGGGTAGTGTTATTCAAATTTATCATGTCAAATAATAACATGTAAAAAATAAGAAGATATTAGAAGCTAAGTTCGATTGATTACTTTACTGGCCTTGATTTGATTTGGCCGCCGGTTAAAGGTCACGGGGCGCGTCGCAGCTGTCAGCTGAGTTGCCCGCCTTGTCATCGCGTTTCACGCATACATTGAGCGTGTTGGTGTCAATAGTACTACTTTCTTAGTGCAAATTTTAACAAAATTTGAAAAAAAATAAGTGTGTTTTTTTTCAACGAATTCTGCCTCTATACGTGATAATTAATCATACTTTTCAAGGAAAACAGTCATTACAATTACACCCTGTATAATATAATACTTGCTCTCAGCGGAGATCAAACCCGCAACCTCCAAAATGAAAAGCTATTCACCGATCCACTCGGCCACGGACGTCTTCAACAATAAAGTAAGAACGTTTTAAATTGTAGTATTGAGGTATTATAGCTAGAGTTATAAAGGGAAATGACAAACTATTTTTATACTTAGGAACTTATTGCAACTAAAATTAAAATAACAATCAAATTGAATGTAGGTAGGAACAATGAAGTATGAAACATCTTTAGTACATCTTTAATTAACAACCAGTCAGAGATGACGTGTTTATGGGGCGCTGCAATCGACCAATCAGTGTACAGTATTCATTAAAACTGACATTTCGTTTTGGAGTCATACTAAACTAACTAGTTTTTTTTTGCAAAAAACCTAGTAAGATTAGAAAATATTATAACCGTTGTCTAATTATCCGGATTTTTGCAAAATCCCTAGGTTTTTTGCAAAAAACCTAAACATCAAATCATCCTACGACATGTATATTACACGAACCATTTGGAGCGACTTTTTACACCATCATAACTCAAAATCTAATCAACATAAACCAACCAAATTTGGCTCATTTGTTGATATCAAGGATACAAACTAGTAGCCTAATTTCCATAAATACATAACAAAGGGTTATTAAGATATAAACGTCCAAATATCGCGATTTTTTTAGTGACTCACTGACATATAGATCAAAAAGCTAACCCACTTCCAGATATCCCAGGAAGTTGAAATTCGGCATCCAGGTCGGTGATAAAATATTAACAAAGGAAAAAATCTGAAAACGGAGAATTTTTAAGATTTTTCAATATTTCCCTCACAAGAACATTTTGTATAGAAATCATAATAAATTCCATGATGTTTACGCCTGATCTGCGTGTATAGGCAATCCGCAGGCGCGACGGCGCGGAGATCGCTGGCGGGAGAACGCATTACGCAACCAACCACCGTCGACTTAACATACATATTGTAAATGTAATAACTGTCTTATTTAAAAGTAAATGTTTTATTGGCAAGTCTTCGTCTTTATTATTCCTTGCCTTAACATTTGGCGCCCGTGACAGGACAACCTGCCTCCACTTCAATGGCGCCTTGGACGTGTGTCACACCTCTATCCAGGAGCGGACGGTGTTAGCCGGGTTGCTGATGTAACCACATCAAAAGGGGTCTTACGTAGAGCAGTAAATAGGCTTTGTTTACTACCCCACGAGAATATTAAAAGCTAACTACATCAAGCTTTCAACGTCAATCCGCAGGCGCGGAGGCGCGAAGATTGCTGGCGGGAGAACGCACTACGCAACCAACCACCGTCGACTTAACATACATATTGTAAATGTAATAACTGTCTTATTTAAAAGTAAATGTTTTATTGGCAAGTCTTCGTCTTTATTATTCCTTGCCTTAACACATGATGAAATGTTGTTGACGCTAATATAAAACTCCGTTCTGAATAGGTTTAGGTATGCTATGCATACTTACTTGATCATTCATTAAACTTCGACGCTAAAGTTATTTGCAATTACAAAACTCAAACTATGAGTATAGGTACTAACTGTACTAGCACAGCCCGGTTGGTTGCGAACAATAGCAATACATTTCTTCAATATATAAAAACTCAGATTCGATTCCTGTCGTACTAATTAATAGGTATCATAACACCTAGTACCTATCTCATGTCAGCAGAACGGCGACCACTGTATGAGTCATACAGTATGAGTATGACACAACATCGGATAGCGTTTTCATAATACATAGATATCTACTAATCATTAAACCTAAGGAAATTAAATAAAATGATTTGATTTTCGAAGCGCTCATAATCACATTTAATAACATTATACTATTTATGATTGTAATAATGATAATTACATACATGAAATAACATAAACTAACTTAAACTTAGTCGCTACCACGTCGCTACAAGCGTGGGGCCACAGGAGATCACAGGGCAAGACGCGCGGGGTGAGGGGCAGGGGCGGGGCATGACGGGATCTGCGAACGTACAAAGCGAGCGCCAGCCGCGCTCCGCTCAACGCTCATACGCGCGAGCGACCCCATGCTGTTCGGTTGTCTAGCGAAATCCCGCCTATAAGGTTGAGTTTTATGCTTCGTCGTCGTATGAGTTACAGCTGGTAACGGTGTTGTAAATTCTGCTTTTTTTCTTGCTGATTGTTTTTAGATTGGGTTGTTTGTAGGTTTGTTTCTTTTGCCAAATTCATTGATTTGTTTGATTAAAATAGTAAGGTAGGTATAAAATCAAACGCAGAAAAAAAAATACCAACTTATTTCTTAACAAAAAGTAATAATATCCCACCAAAAACATTTTAAATGTAAAAAATGTTAACCAAGCAAATACAATACAAAAATTTATAATATGTTAACTAAAAGACTTCGCAGACAAAAGGATTGATATCTGAATGGTTGCCAAGCACTGCAGATAATCCTGAAATACAAAGTAGATAACAAGTTAAATTAAAGTTTTGATTTAATTTGGCTAGTTTTCACCACAAAATCAAATTAAAATGTACCTAGCAGATAAGTTGATTATCATGATAACTCGTATGTGGAAACGAGCCAAGTTAAATCAAAACTTTAATTTAACTTGTTATCTACTTTGTATTTCAGGATTATCTGCAGTGCTTGGCAACCATTCAGATATCAATCCTTTTGTCTGCGAAGTCTTTTAGTTAACATATTATAAATTTTTGTATTGTATTTGCTTGGCTAACATTTTTTACATTTATATGTTTTACAGTTACAGTTAATACCGATACTTTCTGCTAATCGTATCACGAGTGATGATTCTGTTTTCTAACTAGCCGCGCTACAGAATGTTAAAATTTATCAAAATCCACCTTATCATTCTTTAATATTAATACTTACGATCATAGCCTCATCCAGGTTTTCATATTGTACATCTCCTTGGTTATCGTCGGGAGCTGTCACAGTGACCACTACTTGGTCAGCCTCGTTCTCATACTTGCTACAGATGTCGGCCAAATGCTGGATTTTGTCCAGTTTTGAAGTGGCTTCTTCCAATCTCTATACAAGAAGAAGTAGGTATACAACAAAGAAATAGTAATTATATAAAGTATTCGCAGTTTGAGGTGATGAGATGTTTCAAAGTAAGTATGAAAAATAAAAGAGCATGTATCAAAAATATTAATAGAGTCACACTCCAATGGGAACCATATGGCGCGAGTAATCATCATTGTCTCTGTCATTAGACGTCCACGTCCAATGCTTGCCATAGGGTTCTCTCAAGGTAAGCACAATGACTGCATGGAAACTCAGTGGGCGGTATTCCAGTCAATATGGCATGATAGCGGTCAATTGATCTGCAGAGGGGATGAATAAAGTAAATTTTAATTGAGGGTTGAGGGAAAATCTACAGAGGTTTTCTAGCGAAACAGTCAGAACAGAAATGGAATTAGTAGGAATAATTATACAAATATACGTACAATCACGCCATTAGTTCCCATTGGGGTAGGCAAAGACTATCGATTGCTACTTTGTACGATTCTGGTAAACCTCGAGTTTCGTAAATAGATTCAATGAAATTATAAAATAATTAGTCTCAGTCTACAACAATCATGTATAGTATGTAATGACATTACATAAAATCACGACTTCATCCTGATTATCAAAGATAATAAAATATTATTATCAAGGCTCAGAATTGAAAATTCGGAAAAAAAAACAATCAATTTGCAATCTTTCTCTATCTAATAATCATCAACGTCCGTCAGAATATGCTGCCCGCCGACATTGCCCGGCGACACAACCTGTGTTGAAAGAGTTTGTATTGACAAAAAGTTGCCAGCATATGGTGGCGGCCGGGGGGGTTCAGTGTGTGTGTGTGTTGCGCTTCAGGCCCTGGTGGCAAATGGCGGTCAGGTTCAAGAAAGTAAGAAACTCAAATTGAATAAACCTGGGGAAGACTTTGCGATGACTGAAATGACACTGATGGTGCTACATTACCTCAATGGCAGCTTGGCTAGCTTCCACTAATAAAATCATTTGCTGGTCAGCGTTTGTTTCAGCTAACTTGGTTTCTTTCTTCAACTGCCAGTGCCTTTTGGAAAGAGCTTCTTTTTGCTCATGAACACTACCAAGTTTCTTTTGTGAAACTTCCATGAATTTTACATGCTGGTTTTGTAGACTTAATACGAGTTTCTATAAAGAAGATAATACATTACTGACTACACACATACTCAGGGCTATTAAATCCCTAAAAAGGGTTGCCAGAGCTTCAGAATCAAAAAATTCTTCAGCCAATTTTGGAAGTTAATTGGGGAAAAGATTGTAAAATGAATGTTTTTGGTGATGCGTCTCCAACCACATCGTCAAAAAATCACTTAAAAGCCCCGATACCCTAAGTCGCCACTTAAGATCACCCTTGGGAAGCAATGGGGTAGTGCTATTTTAAGCCGAAAATACTTGTGTATAAGTAAGCTTTTGAATGGAAGCTGATAAAATCTTGTCATGTTTACAACATAACAGAATCACTAACTAATTCGTAAAATATACTACAATGCAACCAAAATATGTACATACGATATAGTGGTCCATTTAGTTAACAGGTACTTTCTTTGAGGCTAGTCTGATTTACTTGCTGTGTTAGTATTTATTTATTTATATGATAAGTGTTAAGCCGTCAGTCCCGGCTACTACTACTACCTAGTGTGGGTTAGCAGACTTTTAATAATACTTCTAATTATTTATTTTTATTTATTTATTTACGGAAAACAAACAGCTTTAACACAACAATTAGCAAAAAACAATAAAAATTAAAACATAGCCAGAAACAGTTTTCACATATTGGTAACGAACATGTGCTTAAATAAGTATTACTGTAAATTAACTAACAATATAAGAACTAGGAAAGATATAGTAGATTAACAAAATTGACAATAAAAAAAAAAACAAAAAAAAAAGAATTAAGTGGTAATAATGAAATGGATAGAAATAATGAGAGGACATACGTTCATAAATATACTCACAGTTGTAAATCCCTAAAAGGGGTTGTTAGAGCTTCAGAAGAAAAATTCCTTAGCCACTTTTGGAAGTCCACTGGGGAAATAAAATAAAATAAAGGTTCTTGGTGATAGGTCTCGAATCACCTCGCCCAAAATACACTAAAAAGCCCCCAACCCCTAAGTCGCCCCTTATGATCACCCACGGGCAGACTGCTATTCTGAGCCAACACTACACAGCATGGTGATGATAAAGTAATAATAAGCAACGCATACCGTGGACTGATGAATCAACCGTTCGTTTCTAGCTATATCGCGCTGGTAAAACTCATCCTTTTCCTTTAGAAGCTGGTAGTGGTTCATCATAGGGTTGTGTTGGTCCATATATGCCTTGTAGACTTGCCGAAGACTATTCACATATTGTTCTATTTCATCATCTTTTGGGCGTCGAAGATTGCGCATATCCTCTTCATGCTGAAAAGAGTTGCTTAAATACAACACACAAAGTTTGGGTCTAACTGTTCATTAAATATTACTTAAAAAAAAAGGTAAGTCGAAGATGGTTTCCAGCCACATCATCACAATCGTTTAAATATCCATGTACCATTATTAGCACTAATAGTTAATTAAGAAATACTTAAATTCTACTTATTATGTTATGCGCAATTAAAATTTTACAACGTAACTTTAGAAAAGGTATTGTTCAATTTGTCACATGATAACTTCCGGTCTTTAACGAGGCGTGTCTTCCCGCGCAGTGTTTGCTGGCAGGCTGCTTCCGGTAGTCGAACCTGTCACACTCACAATTTGCCTGTCATTCGGTGACACCCGTGACAGATTTGGGATGTGAATGTGATGCTACTGTTTCTAAACTAAATTGGAGTTAGGTTGGAAAAGCTGGTTGATAAAATATAGATTTATCAAAAAAGTGGTTGACGTCTGTGGCCTTGTAATAGCACTAACTAACCCATTTTTTCTCGCAGGTGTCGTAAGAGACGACTCAGGGTTTTGGAGATTTTTAATTATTGTTGGGCGATGTGATTGGAGATGTATCGACCAACAGCTTTACTTTATTTAACAGTTTTTTTTCAGAAGTAACTGAAGATTTTCTATTTCTGAAGCTTTGGCTGAGTACGCGTTTCAAAACTAACTAATGTAAAAACTCTTTCATCGTTAGGGCATCCAAAAATATGAATGAAAACAATATAGATATTTTTGATAGCACGGTCACAACTATAAAGTCAAGTTTTACCCGGAGGCAGTACTTTGACGACAACCAATAGAAGGCACCTTGTTAATATTTAAATGTTGTTTTGTTTTTTTTTAGTGAAAAAATTGTACTCTGCAGTTTTGTCATACTAACCATTATAAAGTAAATATAACCCGTTTTTTCTTAAGCTAGCAAGATATTATGTGTGAAGATTTGTAAATGGCCAAAAGATAACATTAAGTTTGTATCAAAAAGTTTTAATGCTGTAAATCTTCTGAATAAAATAAAAAAAATATACGTTTATAACGGTCACATTTAAATCCGAAATCTTGAGATATTGGTTTATAATTAAATAGGGTAGGCAGCATCATCAGCTTTATTTACATTCATCAATATTAAGATACATGCCCTTTAAATAAATACACTTCGGACGCCTTTTTGGTCACATTCTCTATTTGATCTAAACGTGTCCTCTACCAACATTAGCATTCACATTGGCTCTATATCTCTTTCACCAATTTTCTTCCATCAATCCTCTTTATATAAGTAAATCGATGTGTATGAAACATATAGAAGGATGACATTAATAAATAAAGGAAAGAAAAATTTCGACACAGGCGGGAATCGAACCCGCGACCTCGGCTATACGCCCCCGTCTTTGTTTATTAGTAGTAATCCCCACATGAGGTTTTCATGAACAAAAAGATTTAAATTAAGGATGACATTGTTCATTATTCAGTCGTATATATAAGTATTATAAGTAGTGAAGTGAACCGTGAGTGTCCTATGTTATATAAAGCACGAGCCACACCATGGCAGCGGTATTGCTTAGTCATTATGGAACTGATGGGTAACGTGGGAACGCTCGTGTTAGTGTTTTGTGCGACGATATTTTATGTCCAAGTAAGTTATTTTTCCAATTAAAACAACTATTAATTTTCGGATACTTAATCGCTTGTTATTACGTGGTTTATAAGACCAATTTGACGATGTAATAACACGCGATTGAATATCCGAAAATCACTAGTTGTTTTAATTGTAATCATGAAAGTCTAAGAAAATACTAAGTAATTTTTCCGTTTGCGTGTGAGTGATAAGAACAAGCTGGATAAAAGCAGATATGTGAAATATAAAATATATGTATTTTTTCTAAAAATTACAACTCATCAAAGCTAAAATATGCTTCTTTTAATTTGTCTTCAGATCCCTCTTTTGTTGTTATAAATCTATTATAAACAGTAAAATATCAGAGATACAGAAGTTGTGTTTTTGTATTAAATGGTTTTTAATTGATACAATAAAAAAAATGTTTCAAAATATTTTTATATTATATACTAGTGGATCGTCCCAGCTTCGCACGGGTAGCGTTGTTTTTTTAAATATCTGAGGTTTCTTTCTTCAGTCACTGCTCAAGCATTGTGAAATTCAGCGTAATGTTTTCAATTTATTAAATCTATAGCACTCCCTTAACAGTGTAGTTTGGTGATTTAGAATGCGCTTTAATGAACGGTTCAGTATTTCCGTTTAATAGCAAATTTTGGAATAAAACGCCATGAAGTATTTATAACAATCCAAAAAATAAATCATTACGTTATGTAGGATGCAACTACTGGCGCCATCTAGTATTTTATATGTAAATTAGTAAAGATTTGGTTTCGATCACGGGCGCGATGGCTTATTTTATAAATAATTTCGGTGTTTGTCTACCGATTTCTATGATTCTTTTTTTATTGAATAGGTAATAATGTTACCTTTTTTAAATTAGGGATGAGTGAGAGGTTTACAAACGTAAAAGTAAACAAATATAATCAGGATGTTCCGAACTGCTAAGCTATCAGGAATTACACGTGTTATTATGAGTCAACCGTAAAAGATAGACAAATACTGTTCAGGATTTTTTTTTAGATAATTTTATGAAGAATATTTCCGCCACACATGATTTCTATGTAAATTTAACCATTAAGGCTGCACACGCGACGGAAGCTTAAAAAATGTAGTAACTTCTCCCGTTTTCCCAAAATTTCCCAAAATTCCCCTTTACTTCTCTTCTGGAAAGTATACAAAAACCTGCGCTGGAGTATGAAGAATAATTGTACCAAGTTTCGTTAAAATCCGTCGAGCAGTTTTTGTTTCCATAAGGAACATACAAACCGACAGACAGACAGACAGACAGACAGACAGACAGACAGACAGACAGACAAAAATTTTACTGATTGCATTTTTGGCATCAGTATCGATCCCTTATCACCACCTGATAGTTATTTTGAAAATATATTTCATGTACAGAATTGACCTCTCTACAGATTTATTATAAGTATAGATAATTTTATGAAGGACCGTTGAGTTTTTTTTTATTATTAGCACTACCCCATTTCTTCCGTTCGGTGTACGTCAGAGGTGACTAACGGTATTGGAGCTTTTAAGGGATATTTAGGCGATGCGGTTGGAGACCCATTACCAACAACCTTATTTATCTTTTTCTTACTCAATTTTCCAAAAGTGGCTGAGGAATTTTTAATTCCTTAGCTCTGGCTACCCCTTCTAGGGATTTATAACTGTGAGTATATGTATGTATGTATGTAATTTAAAACTAAATAGCGACGATACAAAATTTTACGAAAATGATAAATTAACTAGAAAATTCATGAAATGATTGAATGTGTAACATTCATGTGAAATGGCCATAGCGTTTGAAACAGACGAAGGCATTGCGAATCAAAAAATACTTTAGTACATCTGCCTACATATTACTACAATTTGGTTCTTTCTTACAATACCCCTGCATAGTTCTATAGCTTCAATAGTCGTAATCGAACTCTTTTTAATATCTAGCAAGTGAACAGTCTTTTTTTAATTATTAACTTTTTAAAGGGTCTTAACTGTAGAGTCGATGGCGGCCCAAAAGAAGAAGAACTAAAAGGAATATACATGACCTGCCTAAAACATCAGAACGGAAGAAACTCAAGTGACAGAAATAACTCCGACGAGCATAGTTCCAGAGAAAAACGGAAACAATCCCAAAACAATAAATGGAGAAAAGAAGATGCTTTTGGAAGCAGAGATGAAGGTTTTGGAGGGAGAGAAGATTGGTCTGGTGGAGATTGGTCTAAATATCGGGACAGGACTCCAAGTCATGACAACTGGGGAAACAGCAGGGATATGTCAAATCGAAACGAGAGAACAGGGAGTAGAGACAGGAACAATATGAATAGAGACCGTATGGGAGGGAATAATAGAGATACGGGAAGAGATGACTTCATGGAAACTGATGATTATGGGGGTGGGGTAAGATTTTTATTCTTAACTTTTAAAATATAAAATTACAAGTTAGGATAATTCTCATAATATACATACATACATACATATACTCACGCCATTAATTCCCATTGGGGTAGGCAGAGACTATCGATCGCCACTTCGTACGATCCTGACAAACCTCTCTAGCTTCGTTTACATCCATCAATCTTTTCATACATGCTCTTTTATTCTTCATACTTCGGACGCCAGCCTTTTTGAGCACACTCTCAATTTGGTCCAAGTGTGTTCTCCGTGGTCGTCCTCTACTAACATTACCATCCACACTAGCTCTATAGATCCCTTTTACCAATTTTCTATCATCCATCCTCTCATAATATGTAAGAATAAAGTAACTATTGTAAAATTACAAGAGGTTTTTTATACATTTGATTATTTGTGTAAGCCATATAGGTAAAGTGATAAACCACCAAATAATCAATCTTTCTTTTATTACTTTTCCTTGCAAAGGAAACAGGTGCTAAAACGATGTAATTTGTGACAATGTTACATTATCTAAATTCGTTCTTTTGTCACAGGATATGTATAGAAGTTCAAATAACGGATACAGATCCAGTACCCAATCTTCAAGAAGATCGAAACGCGAGCGGTCTTCCGGGCACAGAAGTCAGTACAATCCGAACGCGTCACAAAAATCCTCTGGTTCAGAAAACTCTTATCAGAAGAACGACAAGAATTCCCATGACAATAACAGCAGCAGAGCAGATGAGGCGGGGAAAGCTTGTGCTTTGCATTGTTTTTTAGAAGAGTTGGAAATGGTCAGTTGTTTGATATTAAATCACTCAGGATATTCATATTTAGGATATCTTATATGTTCGCTGTAAAGTGTTGGTTTAGAATACCACTACCCCTTTTCTTCCCATGGGTGATCGTAAGAGGCGACTAAGGGTATTAAAGCTTTTTTAGTATTTTTTGGGCGGTGCGGTTGGGTTGGAGACCCATCACCAATAACATTTATTTGACAATCTTTTTCCCCTTACCTTCCAAAAGTGGCTAAAGAATTTTCTGCTTCTGAAGCCCTTGGCTACACCGTTCAGGGATGTATAGCCGTGAGTATATGTATGTATGTGTGATGTCTCAAAATATTTTTTATAACAGTGTTAGAGTAAATTATTCTTGATGTTTTTAGGGTTCCGTAGCCAAATGGCAAAAACGGGACCCTTATAGATTCGTCATGTCTGTCTGTCTGTCCGTCCGTCCGTCCGTCCGTATGTCACAGCCAGTTTATTCCGAAACTATAAGAACTACATTATTGGAAATTGGTGCGTAGATGTATTCTGTAAACCGCATTAAGATTTTAAAATAAAATCTGAAAAAAAAACCAAAATTTTTAGGGTTCCCCATACATAGAACTGAAACTAAAAATTTTTTTTTTCATCAAACCTATACGTGTGGGGTATCTATCAAAAGGTATTTGAAAATGATGTTGAGGTTTCTTATATCATTTTTTTCAAAACTGAATAGTTTGCGCGAGAGACTTTTTCAAAGTGCTAAAATGTGTGTCCCCCCCCCCCGTAACTTCTAAAATATGGGCATGATAATACTGAAAAAAATATATGATGTGTATTACTATACAAACTACTAACGAAAATTGGTTTGAATGAGATCTAGCCCGTAGTTCTATTTTTAAACGTCATAAATCAAATTACTTACCTAATTTGGCTCCCATGATTTTCACACAAACGGGATTTTCTATATATATGATAGTACGGAACCCTTAGTGCGCGATCCGACTCGCACTTGGCCGGTTTTTTATCTAGACATGAGAGGACATTGTACAGTTTTGTTCAGCTAGTTATACCAAAATGTTTGTGATATGATAACCGACCTACTCCGGGTAGGCTTGAGCCATTCGGTGGGGATGGGGAGATACAAACACTGTTTAGATAATTATGATTGATTATATTGTTAAAAGTTGGAGTAGCAAACTCCTTCAGATTATGCATAATACTCACGGGTATAAATCCCAAGAATGGGTAGACAAAGCATCAAATTTAGAAACTCACAGCCCCTTTTGGAATTAAGTGGGGAATAAAATTGTTAAATGAAATGGTGACAGATCTCCAGCTACATTGCCTAAAAATCACTTAAATACCCCAAAACTCTCAGTCGCCTTCCACCAGACACGCGGGAAGAAATGGGTTAGAGCTATTCTTAGCCGACACTACATAGCTAGTTTCGATGTAAATAATTATTTTAATAAAATCTAAGGATTTCTTTACAGACAGGTGACACAGGAATGCCTGACAGATATTTGGTGACTCAAGTCGTAACTAAAGACGTAAGAGATGAGGACTTAAGAGATTTCCTACAGGAATCCATTGAGGAGTGTTTTCAGATGCTATACAATGGTAAGTTAACTAGCTTTTGTTTGTACTAAGATAATGTTGATTTCATATTGTGCGAACGTTTGTTAAAAGTTAATATTAATTGAAGAAAATCAATGTTTTTTTTAAAGTCTTATCTATAGTAATAGCAAAACCAATCCTCTCTAGTGATAGATTATACAAAGTATAAAGATTTTTAATATGATATAATAATCTAAATAAATATACGGACAAATTATACACAGGTGAAGTTAGTCCCAAACTTAGTCGAACTTGTATTATGGGATATACTAACTCAACGATATCTATACTTATAATAAATCTGTAGAGAGGTCAATTCTGTACATGAAATATATTTTCAAAATAACTATCAGGTGGTGATTAGGGATCGATACTGATGCCAAAAATGCAATCAGTAAAATTTTTGTCTGTCTGTCTGTCTGTCTGTCTGTCTGTCTGTCGGTTTGTATGTTCCTTATGGAAACAAAAACTACTCGACGGATTTTAACGAAACTTGGTACAATTATTCTTCATACACCTGCGCAGGTTTTTGTATACTTTCCAGCAGAGTAGTAAAGGGGAATTTTGGGTAATTTTGGAAAAACGGGAGAAGTTACTCCATTTTTTAAGCTTCCGTCGCGTGTGCAGCCTTAATGGTTAAACTTACATAGAAATCATGTATTACGGAAATATTCTTTATAAAATTATCTAAAAAAAAATCCTCAACAGTTTATGTCTATCTTTTACGGTTGACTCACAACAACACGTGTAATTCCTGATAGCTTAGCAGTTCGGAACATTCTGATTATATTTGTTTACTCTTTCGTTTGTAAACCTCTTACTCATTCCTAATTTAAAAAAGGTAACATTATTACCTCATCAATAAAAAAAGAATCATAGAAATCGGTAGACAAACACCGAAATTATACATAAAATAAGCCTGCGCGCCCGTGACCAAAACCAAATCTTTACTTATTTATATATAACATACTAGATGGCGCCAGTAGTTGCATCCTACATCACGTAATGATTTATTTTTCAGATTGATATAAATACTTCATAGCGTTTTATTCCAAAATTTGCTATTTAATGGAAATACTGAACCGTTCATTAAAGCGCATTCAAAATCACCAAACTACACTGTTTAGGGAGTGCTATAAATTAAATAAATTGAAAACATTGCGCTGAATTTCACAATGCTTAAGCAGGGACTATAGAAAGAAACCTTAGATATTTAAAAAAACAACGCTACCCGTGCGAAGCTGGGACGATCCACTAGTATTTAATATGATATAATACACATATAAATGACATCTAAGACTAAGAAACAATCATTTTAGTTAATCACATAAATGTCGTTCTCAGCGAGAATTGAACCCGCGACCTCCGGACCGAGAAGCTAGTCACCTATCAGTCCCGGACGTCATCAAAGTAATTAAATATAAATGTTTATTTCAGAAAACACACAGGACAAATGTGAATTTTCTAAGAATCTGCTGCTGTGCTTATCAGAAAAAGGACGTGCAAACTGCGATGACTGGAAAGAAGATTTCAAAATATAACTCTTTAGAAAATGGACACGAAAAAATATTGTTGCTTTGAAATATTGCTGTTGATCGTTGGACGTTGAAAGTCGAAGTCTAGTTTTATGTTAAGTTGATTATTGCATAATTATATACGCTAATAAAGAAAAATACAAAAAAAGAGGCGGTGGTACATGGAGAATAAACTTGATGAGCATTCGTATGTTTTTTAATTCATGGTTCTATGGACGGCATAAGCTAGTTAACTACTAAGAAGGCTGGAAGGGTAACAAGGGCTCGAATTGGATCCACAAACTAGTAATAAAATAAATAAAGAAATTATTTATTCATTGCTCCACGATAACTTTTGTATAGATAAGAAACTATCACCATCTTAAATAGTTTTAAAAAGGGTTTCTTAAAGATTCATCAGTCACTTTAAGTTTATGTAATTAAAGTGTGTGGTACTAACGGATTGTAAAGAGTAAGAGTAATCCGAAATCGTCTCTATCATACATAACACATAAAAATTGTGTTAAGTTATATATGTGGAATTTTTTTCTGGCTATACGGTGATTTAGCCATAGTCCACCACGCTGGCCATGTACGGGTTGGCAGACTAACGATTACTACCGTGATAGTAGCCGTTTCCAACGGCTTAACGTGTCCTTCGAAGCACGGAATCATCTTAATTTTCGGATCATCAGGTGATTCAAGCCTGCAATATCCTTCCAAACTGGATTAAATCTTACAAATTAAATTTGTGGGATTAACCCCCGGGGATCGAAACCGAGACCTTTGTAATTGAAGCCAAGCGCTTAACCGCGAGACCACGGTGGCAGTGTGGTATGTAATATTATTACGCAACTTGCTCTACTAGGCCTACAAGAGAAGACCTGTTACTGTTAAAATAAGTTGCAAAACATGTACTCCATACCTCCAATCTTGCATCATTGAGCGCACTAGCCCTCTCCAAAGCTTTCAACTTCTTCTCAGTCTCATAATTACTGTTTTGAATAAACTGTATGAGTTTCAAATGCTGCTCGTCGCGTTCCTGGCTCTCCCCGATGTCGGTTTCATCTTTCTGCCAGGTCAACAATTGTGTGTCCTTGCGGCTGTCGTATACTTCTTGGATTTTGTCTAGTCGCTGTGATCCTATAACTGGAAATATGAACTAGTCAAGATTCAATGTCTTTGAAATAAGACTTGAATGAAAAATTTCGATTCATTAAACAGTTGTAGGTAGCTCAATTCATGAAGACGCGCCCCACCCTTTCTTCTAATCTACACTATGAGAAATGTGAAATTAATGCTTATGTCTTAGTGCCTTAACGTTTCATTAATTTATCTATGTGGAAATATATATACACAAACAAATGTTGGCTAATCGTGTTGAAACATAAGATTCGTAAAAACAAACAACAACACATTAAGCTACAATTTAGCTTTTGAAATAATAGCCCTTGGTAACTTTATCCATTCATACTTTTCTCCTTACATTATAAAGAAAGCCATTTCTTTTGTTTGTTTTTAACAAATAGGCCCCGAAAACATTTTTTTTTAAATATTACAACTAAATATCATAGGGGTGAGCGGTGATCGAATATGTCAGTGAATAATGAAGCCGTCGCGGACCACTCTAGTCCAATGAATGAATAAACACTAATTAATAATGGATGAAAAGCTTCTTACATATAAATTCGCTGATAGTCTCCATGTGAGCTTGAAATGACCTGCGATGTTGTTCGTCAGCTTCTCCAATAGCATCCACCAAAGTGTTGATCAGTCGGTCTTTGCGCTCGATCATGAAGTTGAAACCTTTCATTAGGCCCTTAAAATATTAATTTATGAACACCACTTCAAGTATTATCTAGTCGGAGGTTTATTGTTCGAATATATTGTAAATGTTCGTAGTAAGAATTGAAAATCTCTGTCCAACCTAATGTGAACTTTTGCCGTGGTTACACACACATATATAAGACAATAAAAGGAAGCTCTACTGAAACTTGAATAACAAAGTTTCGTTTCCATTGTATGTATTTCTTAAATAGTTATGTTAATATAATGAAAAATACATAAAACATCCTATGAAAAATTCAACTGATTAAAATGGTGTTATGATTGTAGCTACAAAGTTCAAAGGCAGGGTTCAAAAAAGGCGTTGCCCCTTTGTATTCATATTTGTTTCTCTTATTACGGTTTGCTTCTAAACCTTATAAATAAATAATCTAATTTCTAATTAAATAAATCGTTTATTAGGTAGGCGATAGATAGAATTTGTTTAATTATATAAGAACTTACTTCAATTTCGGTGGCCATCTGCTTGCATTTGATTCGCCGCAACATATATCGCCATATTTGATTGAGCTTGGCTGCATTGGTCTTACTGAATGCTTCTTCTTTGTCTAATTTATTCTTTAAAAAGAAAAAGACTGATCTTTATTAGTCTTAGTGATGACTTGCGAAAAAGTGACGAAGTTGCGTCTTATATTGAGATTCCTAAGTAAGCAGCAACTCACACAGCAAGTGCAATATTCGCAAAAAGGAATATTAAATGTAGAACGTCTGTTGGGGCTCAAAGATTCTAAAGTGGCAGCCACGTACCGGGCGACGCCGTGTGGGTAGACCAACGACTTGATGAAAATCACGGGAGGCAGATGGTTAGGAGTACAGGACCCTTCTTTGTGAAAATCTTTGAGGGAGGCCAATGTTGAAGATATTAATTTTTAGATGTTTATATGTAGTCTTAAATCTTAGACTTAATGTCAAGAAGTCTTAATTCCCTGTGGATATATAGATGGGTTATATTATATGGATCAATGTAGTGACCGTAAATTCTCACTAGGTGAACCAACAATAGGTGAAGGCTACCAGAAGCTTATGGGTTGAACTACTTGGATAAAGGGTCACTCATTATTTTAAATTACCTTAATGAACCTGGCAATAAGTTCATTCTTTCTTCTGCGAGCCTCTTCCTCGATATCTGCGCGATGTTGCAAGTATCGGGCCCGCTCTTCATCCGACATGCGGGCCAACTTATTCACTTTACCCTTCTTTGGCATTTTGGTATAATTATATCACACTTTTATAACTGGAAGAAAATTGGTTTTAATTTTTTGTTAGTAGATACGTAATGAAATATATTTTTTGGAGAAGCAAGATAACTTTAAGGCGTTATACCAATTAAAAAAACTTCATATTGGTACTACTAACAATGCTACTTAGTAATAGCCAGAGCTTTAGAAAAAACTGAAGACCCTCAGCCACTTTTGTAAGTTAAGTCTGAAAAATATTGTAAGATTATGAAAGGTTGGTGATGGGCTTCTAGCCACATCGCTCATAAGTTTCGGCTACTCATATAATATGTTTGTATGTATGTACATTGGCGTAGACCCGACATAGGATTCGAACTCATATCTCCTGAATTGTAACTGGTGGTATTGTACCCACAGATCTGTCAAGGCAGTTTGACAGTATATAATGTAAATTCTATTTATCGTAATACTAACTTACCTAAAAACTACTTAACCATCACACGAACTCAAGTTATTTTCTGAACATAGGTGTAGATCTTATGTTAAATCGATTGCCGGTTACCATACCAATATACACTAGCTACTAACCGGAATCTTCGTTTAATCGATACCGAATATCGCACCACGATAATAATCTAAGTCACCGCCCCCTTAATTAAAGACGACGTGATAGCAAAATGGGTAGAACACCGGTTAACGTGTAAGCGGCTAGTATTCAAATTCCGGGTCGGGCCTACACCTATTTGTCTTTTCTAAAAACATATATATGTGGTTAATTTATCATGGTTGTTAACGGTGAGGGAAAACATCGTGAGGAAACCCACATGGCTGAGTTGTACTTAGTCATGTGACAGTGTATTCGTACAAAGCGGCGATAGGCCTGCCCCCTATCACGAGAGTACACTGTCCATGCAAAACGTGGGTACTCTGAACACCGGGTGACTAAGCCACGTGATGTTCAGAAGTATTAGTACCTCTGCCAAACCCTTCGGGGATATTCGGCGTGAACGTTTATGTTTATGTTGGTTTAGAATAACACTCACCCATTTCTTCCCGCGGGTTACTAATGAAGCGACGAAAGGGTGTTGGGATTTTTTTATTGATTGTTGGTCGATGTAGCTGGAGACACATTACCAACTATCCTTTATTTTACAGTCTTTCTTACTCAACTTCCAAAAGTGGCTGAGAAATTTCTAAGTCTGAAGGATTGGCTACCACTTTTTGGGATTTATTGCTGTGGGAATATGTTTATTTGTACCTTTTCGCACTGAACTTCTAAAACAAAATTGGTTAATCAGTGGAAAGTAATGTTTGTAGAGGAAAACCTCTGAGGACACATTTGGACCAAATAGAGAGTTTGCTCAAAGAACAAAAAAGCAAAGAAAAGAAAGGAAGAATTAAAGGGCTTGTATGAAAAGTTTGATGCAATTAAACGAAGCAAGAGAGGTTTGCCAGGATCGTACAAAGTGGCGATCGATAGTCTGCCTACCCCAATAGGAACTAACGGCGTGAGTTTGTTGTATGTATGTTACTTATTGATAAGATCTCATTCTTTAAAGAGGAATGGGTTGCAACCCAGAAAAAGGCAGTCGCTTCTGTACATACATACTGTACGTACATGTACTCCCACTACCATGGCTTACACTTGGGTGGTTGGCTGTGATGTGACGATGTAAATATACCTAGGTGGTTGCAGTTTAGTCATGGCCGTGGTTAAGCTTAAACCATACATACATATACTTATGGCTACCAATCCCAAGAAACGTAGCCAGAGCTTGAAAATTAGTAACCAAAATTAAGTATATCATTAAACAGTTTCACAGCTTTACTAAAGCACTTCCATAAAGGTGCTCCCTCACCGGGAGCATTCACGCGTACTGTAACATTACAGATTCGTCTTTGAGCATTACAATACAATAATACCTCATAGCCATAGCATTCGCGAGTAATTCATACAATAATTCATATAATCATTACAAGGTGCGCATTGTAATGGCCGGTTCTCCTTCTTCACATACATACATACATACATATACTCACGGCTACAAATCCCTAAAAGGGGTAGCCAGAGCTATGGAAATAAAAGTTTCTCAGCCACTTTTGGAAAGTCGAGTGGGGAAATGATGGTAAAATAAAGGTTGTTGGTGATGGGTCTCCAACCGCATCGCCCAAAAATCCCTTAAAAGCCCCAATACCGTTAGTCACCTCTTACGTACACCCACCGGAAGAAATGGGATAGTGCTATTCTAAGCCGACAATACACAGCATTTCTTCTCCTTCTTCACTGATGATGTAATGCTCAAATCTATACTTTTAGAGAGTGGTGATGTCAAGTAGAGGCAGTGAGACTTCCTCATTGGTTCTTTGGGCTGCGGGCTGCTAACAACTCTGTTGCTTGGTTACCAAACCTTTCATTAATAAACGAATCATAACATTTTCATGAACAGCATTTCTTCTAATTGAAACGCTTAGTCCTAAAAGTATTTGAATTAAAACTATAACCAATTTTAGCTTAACGTTTTGAAAACATTATAGTTATTATCATGGATAATATGTCATCAATGTCTATAAGTGGAAAAAGTGGTAACAGCAATGTGTCTACCAAGTCATCAGAGGCACTTGCTGAAAGAGACGAGGACCTTACTAAGGATAACAGTGAGTAAATTAGGACTTATTTAGTAGAGTAGGTAGAGATTTAAAATAGAGGATTAATCATTTGTGATGAGATGAATGTATTAAATGTATGTATATTTATGCCGTTTTGGTTGAACTACCCACTTTTCGACTTGACAGTGTACCCACTTGATTGTTACCACCTAGACCTAAAGTTGTTTTTTTTAAATATTCAACATTCAAGACTACAAAATAAAAATCCACATTTGCATACATACATACACTATACTCACTACAATAATGTGGGTGGTGAGACCTTCAGATTTAAATATTTGTACAGCTACTTTCGGTTATTGATTAGAGATAGGAGGAAATTGCCAAGTTGCCTCTTATTACACCACCAAGAAGAAATGCGGTAGTACTATTTGAAGCCGAAACTACACTGCTCTAATGACTACTATATATGTGTCAACTGAGTGTGGATATTTGTTTCTCAGAAATTACATCGTGTCTTCTATACCTAGCTTGTTAGTCCCATTCAGATGACTGTCTTGTTAAAAGTAGTACCAGCGCAGTTTCGTCTAACATGATGATGATGAAGACGACGTCATAACTCAATGGGTAGAACACCGGTTAACGTGCAAACGACTAGTGTTCAAATCCCGGGTAAGACCTACAGCAATTTGTCTTTTCTAAAGACATATGTGTGGTCAATTTATCATGGTTGTTAACGGTGAGGGAAAACATTGTGAGGAAACCCACATGGCTGAGTTGTGGTTAATCATGTGACAGTGCATTTCTACAAAACGGCGATAGGCCTGCCCCCTATCACGTGAGTACACAATGAATGCAAAACGTGGGTACTCTGAACACCAGGTGACCAAGTCACGTGATGTTCAGAAGTATAAGTACCTCTGCCAACCCCTTCGGGGATATTCGGCGTGAACGTTTATGTTATGTTATGATAAAACAATGAATACGCCTTTACTGCCCACAAAAAAACATTCTTCTTGTTACAGGAGCCTCACCAATAGACCTCGAATGCAATATCCAAGCAGAACGCATCACAAAAATACTAGACGAATGTCTGTACAAAACAAAACTGGCTATTTGTCTCCCGCGATTGATACGAGATCACTTCGACACTCTCGACTTTATAATGGCGTCGGACCATATTGACGACGTGCTGTTTATATTCGAACAGTATGATCGAAACTTATATTCGTCTAGTTTGGTTAATATTGATGCTATGGAGGAACTTAAAGCTGTAAGTTCGTGTAACCTATGTATCTATTTAAAACTAGGCTTCAAATCATGGGTCATCAAATTTTAATGGGTTTACTTAAAATTCATGTTGAGTACACTAAAATATTAAACTTTAATAAAGTTTATTTTTTTTCCAGGGAAATGTTGCTTTGAAAAGTCGCCTGAATCCAGAACTTGGTCATCTCATCTACATTTTAAATAGTTACAACCAAATCAAACCAATCGTGGAAAAGATGATTGATGAGGTACTACATATATTCATTCTTTTTTGTGTGTTTCATTAAGTGAACCATCTTGGTACTTCGATGGCTTAGTGATTAATTGCTTTCCTTCAGATCAAGAAAGATTTTCAGCCACACCAGTTCGGCCGTCCTTAAGTTATGAATGGTGTATCTAACACGAATTTCTTTTTTTAAATAGATTTCATATAAACCTGGGATGGAGCCTAATCATGTGCTATAAAACTTGTACTAGTTAGTATTTTAAAATACGGTCGTTTTTACAGATGAAAGAAGAAGTTCGGCAAGATAAAGAAATGGTAAGTATCTAAACTTGTAGAAGTAGTTTTATTTCTGGGGTGTGGTTTCCGTATTTTCTAGTTTTTTTCATGCTTGCCTAATGAGGAGATTAAGAGATGTGATCAGAGTTATCATTTAAATAACCTTGATAATCGGCGATGTGTTAGAAATCTAGCTGCAGCAATCTTCTACATAAATGAATAGACCAATTGTTGCTTCCAATCATAGAGATATAGTACTATGCTTTCAATGCGATACATAATATAGCGACATGATAGTCCAGTGGGTAGAACACCCGCCCGAAAACAGGAGGGCGTGAGTTCCAATCCTGGGTCGGGCCTACACCAATTTGTCTTTTCAAAAGTCATATGTGTGGTTAATTTATCATGGTTGTTAACTGTGAGGGAAAACATCGTGAGGAAACCCACATCGCTGAGTTGTACTTAGTCATATGACAGTGTATTTGTACAAAACGGCAATAGGCCTGCCCCCTATCACGTTAGTACGCTGTCTAAGCAAAACGTGGGTACCTTCTCTGGCTGGTTACTAGATGGCGCTGCCATGTGAGTTCAGAAGTATTGGTACCTCTGCCAACCCGTTCGGGGATAAACGGCGTGAATGTTTATGTTATTTTATTATTATAATATACTTTAGTTTAAGATCTTAACCAAAAGAGAGTTGGAAAGACAGCAAATGTTTTTTTTCGATCTAGTTATATGACATACATTATTTTTTTAAATCACAAGATTATTAAATTGTATCTTCAAATATCTAAACACTATCACTCATCGTTCTTTGTCACGTTCCTCAGGAGCAAAATCTGGGTCCAGCAATCGGCTACCTGATGATGTTAGAGCAGTTTCGCGAGCAAATGGTAGTTCAGATGAAGACCACGGCGGCCGAGGAGCTGGGCGCCATCATCTATGAGAGGAAACTGAGGGCTTCTAACGATACACTGATTGAGCTGATAAAAGGTAACCATTGAGCAGTTAGTTTGGCATAATATTATGCTTAAAATAAGAAGCTTTTCATAAATCTTCTCCATGGTCTAACACTGTTGTGTATTTTTTCCCATCCCACTTTACTAAAGAAGTTGAGGAATTGTTGATTTGGAAGCTCTTGCTACTGCTTTTGAAGAATTACTATTACAATAAATAGTTTTGCAATTTAATCAAGAGTGAATTTTAGGGCACATAAGGCCCCTGTATAATTGCGTATGTCATATTAGAAGTTTATGAATTAATGTTGTTATTCAAACGTTATGAATGATACTTAGCACACTGTAAGATTTCGATGGAGTGGAAGAGACGTTTTGAAGCAGGACGCATTACATTTTTTCATATAATTATTTCCAGAGGACAAAAATGCTTTGGCCGAAGAAAATCACCAGTTCGAGATCAATAAGAACAAGAAAGACGAAACAGTAGCTGCTTTGAAACAAAAGTTGGAGGTCCTCAATTATGAAGCAATGGTCAAATTAAAGAAAAATATGTAAGCAGGGTTGGGAAATATCATGAATGATATAAAATATATTAAAAATGTTGTAGGAATGCCTTCTGAATATTGTATTTTCTTATAGTTTAGACTCAGACCGTCAGATGGTGCTGGCAACGCGAGCGCATTCTGTCAAAATTGAGTTGCTGAGAGAAGAAGAAGCAGAGGTGAAGGAGAACTACGAGTCCCTGTTACGATCCCATTTGTTGGATGAAAAGAATCAAAGTTTGCGACGGTGATAAAAACTTTTATTTAGTTTACGAATGTGTTAGTATATGTGAAAAAAAAGTCATGGGTTAAGTTAAATAGATTTTTTAAATAAAACCGGCCAAGTGCGAGTCGGATCGCGCACTAAGGGTTCCGTACTATCATATATATAGAAAATCCCGTTTGTGTGAAAATCATGGGAGCCAAATTAGGTAAGTAATTTGATTTATGACGTTTAAAAATAGAACTACGGGCTAGATCTCATTCAAACCAATTTTCGTTAGTAGTTTGTATAGTAATACACATCATATTTTTTTTTCAGTATTATCATGCCCATATTTTAGAAGTTACGGGGGGGCGGACACACATTTCAGCACTTTGAAAAAGTCTCTCGCGCAAACTATTCAGTTTTGAAAAAAATGATATAAGAAACCTCAACATCATTTTCAAATACCTTTTGATAGATACCCCACACGTATAGGTTTGATGAAAAAAAAAATTTTGAGTTTCAGTTCTATGTATGGGTAACCCTAAAAATTTTGGTATTTTTTTCAGATTTTATTTTAAAATCTTAATGCGGTTTACAGAATACATCTACGCACCAATTTCCAATAATGTAGTTCTTATAGTTTCGGAATAAACTGGCTGTGACATACGGACGGACGGACAGACAGACAGACATGACGAATCTATAAGGGTCCCGTTTTTGCCATTTGGCTACGGAACCCTAATAATTGACGAGCTCAGCAGCACACATGTCGGTTGTTATGTTGACAATGTGTGTGTAAATAATATTAGTTATGCTGACGACATGGTGCTGCTGAGCCCGTCAATTGGGGGCTTACGGCAGCTATTGAAGATATGTGAGCAGTATGCTAACGATCATGGTCTGAAATACAATCTAAAGAAAAGTGAAATAATGATTTTTAAGTCTGGAAAGCGAGTTCCTTTAAACGTACCACCAGCATACCTAGATGGAGGTGTCCTGAGAACAGTGAAATCCTTCAGATACCTTGGGCACATGGTCACGGATGATCTGAAGGACGACGCTGACATAGATAGGGAACGGAGAGCATTGGCGACTAGAGCTAACATGATTGCAAGAAGGTTCAGAAAGTGTACAGTGCCAGTTAAAGTGCAACTCTTTCAATCTTACTGTACATCGCTGTACACCTGTAGTCTCTGGACCAACTATACTCAGAAGTCGCTAAATGCTCTCCGCGTTCAGTACAATGATGCGTTGAGGATGCTGTTGGGAAGGCCGCGGTGGTGCAGCGCGTCAGGCATGTTTGCCGAGATGAGGGTGGATGGCTTCCATGCAGTTGTGCGCAAGCGCTGCGCCGCCTCCACGCTCCACCGCCTCCGCGCGTCACCCAACACCATCCTCAATGTCATAGCTGACAGGATCGACGGCCGGTTCCTGAAGCACTGGACCAATCTTCTTGTAAATAAACTTTGTAAATATAGTATTAAGTAGTAGGTATAAGCTTAGCTGTAAGTCAAATACTAACAAGTATAGTTGTAAGTTTTATTTGTTCCTCTTACTAACCCTATGGATGTTTTTATCTGAAAATAAACGATTTATTATTATTATTATTAATTTTTCTGTATCGTAATAATCTAGTTTCTGGAGCCATTTTGTGACTTTAGATTTTATTTCATGACTATTCAAAATGTTAATATTTAATTTTTTATCGATATTATTATAAAGGATAGAGCTTAGTGTATAGAATTGGTGTTCCGCGAACGCAGTTTTGTGCGGTGGCACTTGAAACGCAAATCTACGAGCACGCAAACGCGATGTACACTCACACTCACATACATACATATTCTCACGCCGTTAGTTCCCATTGGGGTAGGCAGAGACTATCGATCGCCACTTTGTACGATCCTGGCAAACCTCTCTAGCTTCATTCACATCCATCAATCTTTTCATACATGCTCTTTTATTCTTCGTACTTCAGACACCTGCCTTTTTGAGCACATTTTCTATTTGATCTAAATGTGTCCTCCGAGGTCGTCCTCTACTAAAATTACCTTCCACATTGGCTCTATAGATATCTTTCACCACTTTACTGTCATCCATCCTCTCTATGTGCCCAAACCATCTCAACATTCCTTTTTCTATCTTCCTTACAATATCATCTTTTACACCACACCTTTCACGAATCACATCATTCCTCACACGATCACATAACCTTACATTACAAACTTTCATTCTTGCAAATGCGCAAATATTTATAACAATAAACTAAATTTCAAAGGGTCTAAACTGCAGAGTTGATGGCGGCCCAAAAGAAGAAGAACTAAAAGGAATATACATGACCTGCTTAAAACATCAGAACGGAAAAAACTCAAGTGACAGAAGTAACTCCGACGAGCATAGTTCCAGAGAAAAACGGAAACAATCCCAAAACAATAAATGGAGAAAAGAAGAGGCTTTTGGAAGCAGAGATGAAGGTTTTGGAGGGAGAGAAGATTGGTCTGGTGGAGATTGGTCCAAATATCGGGACAGGACTCCAAGTCATGACAACTGGGGAAACAGCAGGGATATGTCAAATCGAAACGAGAGAACAGGGAGTAGAGACAGGAACAATATGAATAGAGACCGTATGGGAGGGAATAACAGAGATACGGGAAGAGATGACTTCATGGAAACCGATGATTATGGGGGTGGGGTAAGATTTTTATTCATAACTCTTAAAATATAAAAGTACAAGTTAGGATAATTCTCATAATATTTAAGTAACTGTTGTAAAATTAAAAGAGGTTTTTTATACATTTGATTATTTGTGTAAGCCATATAGGTAAAGTGATAAGATAAACCACTAAATAAAATCAATCTTTCTTTTATTACTTTTCCTTGCAAAGGAAACAGGTTCTAAAACGATGTAATTTGTGACAATGTTACATTATCTAAATTCGTTCTTTTGTCACAGGATATGTATTGAAATTCAAATAACGGATACAGATCCAGTACCCAATCTTCAAGAAGATCGAAGCGCGAGCGGTCTTCCGGGCACAGAAGTCAGTACAATCCGAACGCGTCACAAAAATCCTCTGGTTCAGAAAACTCTTATCAGAAGAACGACAAGAATTCCCATGACAATAACAGCAGCAGAGCTGATGAGGCGGGGAAAGCTTGTGCTTTGCATTGTTTTTTAGAAGAGTTGGAAATGGTAAGTTCAGTTAAATTAAGTCACTTAGGATAATTCATACTAAGGACGTCTTA
The DNA here is from genome assembly GCA_963576735.1 of Bedellia somnulentella. Taxonomy (NCBI): domain Eukaryota; kingdom Metazoa; phylum Arthropoda; class Insecta; order Lepidoptera; family Bedelliidae; genus Bedellia; species Bedellia somnulentella. Next base: position 4,283,380 of record OY755184.1, on the reverse strand, counting down.
TAATATATTTATTAGAGTGTTAGTGTAAATTATTCTTGATGTTTTTTATCTAGACATGAGAGTAGTTTGTAAAGTTTTGTTCAGCTAGTTATACCAAAATGTTTGTGATATGATATTGATAACCGACCTACTGATTGATGAGATTTAAATACTGTATAGATAATTATGATTGATTATATTGTTAAAAGTTGGAGTAGCAATCTCCGTCACAATATGTATAATACTCACGGATATAAATCCCATGTAGGCGTAGCCAGAGTTTAAAATATAGAAACCAATTAGCCCCTTTTTGAATTAAGTGGGGAAAAAATAGTTAAATAAAGTGAGCACAGGTCTCCAGCTATATCGCCCAAAAATAACGTAAAAATAATTACACACATAGGGTCACACATAATACTACAGTGACCTATGTCAAAATTTTGATGAATTGAGTTACTATTTGACTAAGTTTTGAAAACTATCTTACGGTGTTAATTTGTTTATAAGGAGCCCTAAAAAAATATTCTTAACATAACATAACATAAACGTTCACGCCGAATATCCCCGAAGGGGTTGGCAGAGGTACTAATACTTCTGAACATCACGTGACTTTGTCACCTGGTGTTCAGAGTACCCACGTTTTGCATGGACAGTGTACTCACGTGATAGGGGGCAGGCCTATCGCCGTTTTTTACGAATACACTGTCACATGACTAAGTACAACTCAGCCATGTGGGTTTCCTCACGATGTTTTCCCTCACCGTTAACAACCATGATAAATTAACCACACATATGTCTTTAGAAAAGACAAATTGGTGTAGGCCCGACCCAGGATTTGAACACTAGTCGTTTGCACGATAACCGAGTGTTCTACCCACTGGGCTATCACGGTTGCTTAAAAAAATATTCTTCTGTCTTCATTTTAGCTATTTTATAAAAAAATCGAAAAAGAAAATGCAATATTCAAATGTGCCGCGAAAACGCGACTTTAAGTAGTATGGCCAGCACAAATGACGTCAATTCCGCATTAAACACCAATGAGCGAAGCGAAACACAGTCTGTTTATGTGTGATCTACGTCATTATAGAAATAGCCAATCACGGTCGTTTTTAGTCACGTGGAGGTTGCATCGAAAATTCTTATTTTAGGAGCCGGTTTTTTTGAAATAATGCAATATTTTTATCTCGCATTATTGCATATTGCTCCGAAAAAGAAATATTAAGACTAGTGAAATTAAAGAAATGTATATTATTATTACAGTCAAATAGCCTATTCACAGGCCTTAAAAAGTATGCTCTTCAACTTAGGCACTAGAAAACACCCGTATTCTTAACACAAAAAGGTTCAATTTCACTTAGGTCTTTATCGTCTCGTATTTATATGTTGTTGAGCATGATTTTAAGGTCTGTGTAGTAATGTTACTCAACACAGCAAAATTTTGACATAGGTCACTGTAGTATTAAGCGTGATAATTAACCACAAACAGAGTTTTGGGGCCTGCCCTATGACCAGACACACGGAAGCTGATGGGTTCGAGCTATTTTTAGCCGACACTAAAAAGCTAGTTTCGATGTAAATAATTACACTATGCAACACAAAAATACCCACTCAAATGAAACATGTAATTTTAAGTCGAACTAGTGTCCAGTAGTTCTGGAAAAATATTAGTTTTTTCTTCCTACCCTCAGTTTGCTCAAAATTCTTTTTTTTTCAATGTTGGTTTTCTGTCCTTCTTTGCTCAGCGAACATTACATTTCGGCTAAATTGTATTAAATTGCATCTAAACGTACAGTTTACAAACAAACGACAAGAATGCCAAGGCAATGTAATAATAATTCGGACTCATTTTGCTATATTTGTGCTAAATACACAATAAAAACTCAAAAAAGCCGCTGACGCCACTAATTCAAGACTGCTACAGGTTGTATTTTAAGTGTCCAATTGTGAACCAGGATAAAGCATGGGTGCCACACATCTGTTGTCTCACGTGCTACAAGAATTTAACAAATTGGTTTCATGGTAAAATTGTAGGAATGCCTTTTGGGAAACCGGTCGTATGGCGGGAGCCAACAAACCACGTAAACGACTGTTACTTCTGCCAAACAAAAATCACTGGATATTCAAAGAAAACAAAATGGGCCATTACTTATGCTGAAGTATCGTCTGTTGATCCTCCGCTTCCTCATTCTGAAGAGATACCGGTACCTTCACGCCGATCGTGTTGAAATTCCTTCGACAAGCACAGAGTCTGATTCAGATCTAGTATCCGTGACGCTAAGGTAAAAGAAGGTATTTTTGTAGGGCCAGACGTCAGAAAACTTATTAAGGACCCTTACTTTGTTTCCACATTAAATGAAGTCGAGAAAGAGGCATGGTTGTCATTCGTTGATGTCATCCAAATTTTTTTGGGGAATCATCGTTCTCCGCAGTACAAAGAGATAATAACAAGGATGCTGCTAGCTTTCCGCAATCTGGGATGTAACAATGTCGTTGAAAATACACTTTTTGCATTCTAATTTAACGTTTTTCCCGGAAAATATGGGGGCAGTAAGCGACGAGCATGGAGAATGCTTCCATCAGGATATAGCAGCGTTTGAAAAAAGATACCAAGGAAAATGGGAACCATCTATGCTCGGTGATTGTTTAAAAGTTAGCTAAATTGTTGCTGGTTTAATAATAAAAGAGGTCCTTGAGGTAAAAATGCGTGTATTCACCAAACATTACATGAAACCGGAATGACATTTGTGAGTTGCGGGGTTCGCATTACAAAAAATGTTGCCAATATTAAAATTAAATGTTGGGTTTCCAACATACTGCCTATCTGACTTTGAAAGTTGACATTAACACATTTCACATTAACAAGGTATAATGCAAATTTATGAAAACAGTAATCACAATATGAATTTAACAATGTTTCGTAAATAGGTATGAAAAATAAAAAATATGTAAACATAACAAGGCAGTTTTTCTTACTTCTACTACTATAATATTATTCTAAACAGTGTAATTCGTATTTATTACTTATATTAAACACAGGAGTAAACAATAAGTATATCATAGAAAAATAAGTAATTAATTAGTTCTTAACATTGTACTGGTAACACACAAATTTTTACAATGGAACGATTGTGTTTCTTACCATTTGCTGTTTGTACTTCAACAACTCTGATTTTATTATCAGCACCGGGAAATACATTGACGACTCTAGCTAATGGCCAATACATTGGACTTGTATTATCATCTTTTAAAATAACTAAAGAACCAATCTTTACATTAGGTTGCACATTTGTCCACTTGTTACGTGTTTGTAAAATATTTAAGTAATTTTTATGCCAAACTTTCCAGAAAGAACACTTTATTTGATTACAAACTTTCCAAAATTGTAATTTATTTGTCTGATCCTGCAAGTCCTGTTCAGGGTAAGTATTTAAAGCAGATCCTATAAGAAAATGACCAGGAGTAAGACATGCAAAATCTGTTACATCATTTGATAGTGGCATTAATGGCCTGCTATTTAGAATGGCTTCAATTTGACATAGTACAGTATTCATTTCTTCATAAGTAAGTAAACGTTTTTGTATTACTCTCTTCAAGTGAAATTTCATACTCTTCACGCCAGCTTCGGCTAAACCCGCAAATATAGGACTATAACAAGGCAAGAAATGAAATTTAATACCTTGCTGGGATGAAAACTTATGAACTTCTCCCTGATGTACTTTACAATTTTGTAATTTATATAATTCAGTTCACTGGGTATTCGCACTTTTAAATGTAGAGGCATTGTCACAGTAAATATCAGTTGGAAGACCTCTTCGTGAAATGAACCTTTTGAGACAAGCAAGAAAAGTTACAGTTCTTAAATCAGAAGCTAACTCGAGATGTATGGCTTTGGTGGCAAAACATACGAATACACATACATAAGCTTTGGTTTCTAGAGCTTTTCTAATCCTACTTTGTTTTATCATTATAGGTCCGGCAAAATCTAAACCTATCTTTTGAAAAGGACGACTCATATTCACCCTATCATTTGGTAAAGAACCCATGAGTTGTTTTACTGTATTAGCTTTTAATTTAACACATATAATACATTTATAAATGGTTTTCTTTACTTCATTTAGACCGTTTACTATCCAAAACCTTTGGTTTATTGCAGAGAGTACTAATCTCTGACCTGCATGCAGGTTCTTAATATGTTCACTTTGTATTAAAAAATGTGTGATTCGAGACTGTTTATGCAAAATAACTTGATGTTTATGAGCAAACGGTATAGAGGCATTTTCTAAGCGCCCACCAACTCTAATAAGACCATTGGCATCAATGAAAGGACATAATTGTTTCAAAGTACCTTTAGTATTATTATTACATCATAAATCATTAAAAGTATCTTGTAAATATTTTTTCTGTTCATATTTAACAATTAGTAACAAAGAATCTTCTAACTCTTTACTATTAAGATAATTTAATTTATTTTTATTAGATTTGGTCTTTATATTATTAGCAAAACGCAGCACATAAGCCAAAACACGTTTCATTCTGTTAATATCAGAAAATTTGTCCAAAAAATCTAAACACAGATTTTTTTCACTTACCGTGCAAACCATAACGCTTGAGAATGCAGAGGAAGTCTTAATTTCAGGTAAGTCAAAAGGAGAGATCTCTGATTTAGTCCCTATCACATACTCACTGTTATGAAGAAGACTTGGGCCAAACCACCATATAGCGTTGTTTTGCAATTCATGTGGTAGGATGCCTCTGCTTAAGCAATCTGCAGGATTCTTCTCTGTACCTATATACGACCAAGCATAGGACTGGGTAAGCTGAATTATTACCTTTACTCTGTTAGCCACATACATATTTAATGAATTTATATTAGTATTAATCCATGCCAAAACTATTTGGGAATCAGAATGTAAAACCACTTTATCAATTTTTAATTTAAGTTGCAATATTTTATGCATTCGTGGTGCTAACTTTGCAAGAAACTTTTTAACTTTGCTCTGACTTAGAGGATTCACTCGTGACTTTGAACACAATAAAAACATATTTACAACACCGTTTATATCAGTAACACGCAAATAAACACAGCAACCATAAGCGGTAGAACTTGAAGCGTCACAAAAACCTATCAGTTCAATTAAGCGTGAATTTTTTGACTTAACATAGCGCGGTATTTGTATAGGCGGCATAATGCGCAAGCTACAATAGAACTCTTTCCAAGCATTTAGCAAGTGCTCAGGTGGCTGCTCATCCCATGATATGTGCTCTTGCCATAGCTGTTGCATGATCACTTTAGCTTTTAACACTACTCGGCCAGCAATACCAAGTGGGTCGTAAATTTTACCAATAAAGCTTAATATTTTACGCTTAGTAATAGGCATAATATCATCATCGTTGGGATACGTAAGCATAAATGAGTCAGTATTTATATTATAATGAATACCTAAAGTTTTTAAGTAAGTATTATTACTTTGTAATTCAAAATCATCAAAATGTTGTTGCGACTTAGGAATTTCATTTAGTAATTCTGGGCAATTTGAAAACCATTTGTGCAATTGAAATCCACCTTTATCTAAAAGGTTACATAGCTGTTGTTTTGACTGCAGTAAAAGCTCTGGCGTGCTTTGTGATACAAGAGCATCGTCCACATAGATTGAATTTTCAATAATAAAGGCAGCTAATGGAAACTCATTTTTATACCTTATAGCTAGTTCCTTAAGGCAGCGTGTGGCTAAAAAGGAGGAACTTTTAAGTCCATACGACACAGTGTTTAGCTGAATACATTGAATATTATCAGTAGGGTTGTCCCTCCACAGAATATTTTGAAGGCCTCTGTGTGAAGGGTTTAATGAAATTTGTCTGAACATACTTTTAATATCTGTTATGAAAATATACTCATCAAGTCGAAATAGTACTAAAATATCTAATAATTCGTTTTGAACTACAGGTCCATTTAGTAACATATCATTTAATGAGACTTTTTTGTTAGTTTTCATGGAACCATCAAAGACTACTCGACACTTAGTGGTCTTTTTATCAAACCTAAGAACAGGGTGATGTGGTAAAAAATAGACCGAATCAGAATTGGCCTAGACCTCGCTTTTACTCGTATAACATACCCTTTTTATATTATAAATCGATAAAGGACATCAAACTAAACAACTTTGCCCATGGAATGCCTATCTAAAATATTGTAATTTTCAAAAAAATATAATAATTAAAATTTGTCGTACCTAGTTCAAACTGAGAATGTATAGAATGAGAATCTTTGCTTCAGTGAAAATAAGAAATAAAAAAAAACATTTGATCTATGCTTTTCGCTCTGTAAACAAAAATATAACTTCTTTCGGTATTTTCCAGTTGTATTGATCGTCGTTGAAAAATAATATCATGAAAATAAACCGGTAAGCGAGCGATTGAACTGGAAAATACCGAAAGAGGTTATGTTTTTGTTTACACCATAGATCAAATGTTTTTTTTATTTCTTATTTTCACTGAAGCAAAGATTCTCATTCTATACATTCTCAGTTTGAACTAGGTACGACAATTTTTAATTATTATAATTTTTTGAAAATTGCAATATTTTAGATAGGCATTCCATGGGCAAAGTTGTTAAGTTTGATGTCCTTTATCGATTTATAATATAAAAAGGGTATGTTATAAAAGCGAGGTCTAGGCCAATTGAGGTCATACTGGCTTATATCAATGACAGTACCATGACCTTGCTGAATGTAATCATGAATGAATTCTTTATACATTTGGAAAACAAAGTGATCTTTTTGAAGTCTTTGTTCTAAATTAAAAAATCGTTTCAGTGCTAAATTAAATGAGTAAAGCAGTAACAGAGATTTATATAATTATATAGTCTTTTGTTGATCACTATAACTTAAGATGGAGAACCCCGGATCATCTAGAATGGAAGTGGAAGAAGACAGCATGCATGAGAGGGACGTTGAGATTAATAAATTGATGCTTATTACAAACATGATACTGAATGAACTGGGAAATGAGAAGGCAAAGGAAATAGGGGAAGATCTGAAAAGTTCAATAATTGATCTTGACCTATCTGATGAAATATCAGGTTTCCTGATGACAGTATACACATGTCTGCGGAAAGAGGAAAATGATCGTGCAGGTCATTTGAAATTTTTGGGCTACATAGCCAAAATAGATGGAGTAGAGATTGGAGTGAAAACCCTAGTTGAAAAGGTGAAGAGTGCTGGTATTCAAATAAATTTCATGATCAGCACTCCTATAGTTGAGATACTTACATTATTCAGATCGTTTTTTGATGAGGTCCGAACAGGAGTTACGCGCTTCAGGGTACGTGAGTCCATTGGACGAAAAGGCATGAAAAGGGGACCAGACGGAAGAATGAAACCGGTAGAACGTAAAAGTGACTGTACTCAGAATATATCACAGTATGGTCTTACCAACCAACACATTGCCTTGTTACAAGGTATTACACTTGCACCTGAGAGACGAACAGGAATATTGAAAAGTCTCGGACCTCTGGCTCAATCCATCCTCATGATAATGGAGGATAAATACTATGATAAACTACGAACAGCTCTAAGCCAAAGTCTGCAGATGTTGCCGATGTCTACTGAAATCATAACGGCGTTAAAAGACGCAACACACCCCGGAAACGTATCAGGAGTCCTCAAAGAGCTTGGGGATATTCTTCTATTAACAACTGCTAGGTCTACGCAAAAATTTTATCCTCCACTCCTATTATTTAGAGAGATGTGGTCGGGAAAAGGATCTGTGCAATGGAGTTTTTCAGGAGCTCCGGCAATAAAGTTTTATACAGACTATGTATTACTGAAGAATCTATCTTTCAAAATGAGGTCAGGATCTGACACTATAAAGACGGCTGAAGTCGTATTTTATGCTACATTTGGAACCTATTTAGATAATTTAAATATTCTGGAAAAAATTACCAGTAGATCGAAGTGGCATAACAGAAAAGAGGTGTCGCAAGTTTTCCAAAAAATATCAGAGAAGCCGAAGTTGGTTTTCAAACCTATAACATTTAAATTTGTGTCTAAAATGGCACAGGCTCTACTTACAAAGTCATTGGGGAATGTGGAACCAATTGTCTGTGGGCAGACCGTCATTCAATGGTTTTCGAAAGCGTAACTTTACCCAAGAGTTCTTAACATACCTAACAACAGGAAAGAGCTCGCTCAATTTCACAAGTGAGCCGACCCAACTTCAATATGCATTAAAGAAGTTAAAAGATGAATTGCTTAGCGAAAAGGAAAAACTTATTCAAGCCGGTACTAGCAACTGGGAGGAGAGGAAAGATTTTAATGTTTGGGAGAAGTCAGATCTAGTGGTAGAAGAGGGAAATGATTATTTCTACGGTAATTAGCATATTCTGGTTGGTCAAGAGGAAAATTCATTTCTATAAATCCACAAAACTTTTATTTGTGTACTGTTTAAAAAAATATAAATGTAAAAAAAAAAAAACGTTTCAGTGCTAAATTAAATGAGTTACCAAGATTTTCATTAATAGATTCTAATGGCAACTTGAGAGGCAAATCCACTTGAAAGTTAGTTACAGGAGTTACGCGCTTCAGGGTACGTGAGTCCATTGGACGAAAAGGCATGAAAAGGGGACCAGACGGAAGAATGAAACCGGTAGAACGTAAAAGTGACTGTACTCAGAATATATCACAGTATGGTCTTACCAACCAACACATTGCCTTGTTACAAGGTATTACACTTGCACCTGAGAGACGAACAGGAATATTGAAAAGTCTCGGACCTCTGGCTCAATCCATCCTCATGATAATGGAGGATAAATACTATGACAAACTACGAACAGCTCTAAGCCAAAGTCTGCAGATGTTGCCGATGTCTACTGAAATCATAACGGCGTTAAAAGACGCAACACACCCCGGAAACGTATCAGGAGTCCTCAAAGAGCTTGGGGATATTCTTCTATTAACAACTGCTAGGTCTACGCAAAAATTTTATCCTCCACTCCTATTATTTAGAGAGATGTGGTCGGGAAAAGGATCTGTGCAATGGAGTTTTTCAGGAGCTCCGGCAATAAAGTTTTATACAGACTATGTATTACTGAAGAATCTATCTTTCAAAATGAGGTCAGGATCTGACACTATAAAGACGGCTGAAGTCGTATTTTATGCTACATTTGGAACCTATTTAGATAATTTAAATATTCTGGAAAAAATTACCAGTAGATCGAAGTGGCATAACAGAAAAGAGGTGTCGCAAGTTTTCCAAAAAATATCAGAGAAGCCGAAGTTGGTTTTCAAACCTATAACATTTAAATTTGTGTCTAAAATGGCACAGGCTCTACTTACAAAGTCATTGGGGAATGTGGAACCAATGTCTGTGGGCAGACCGTCATTCAATGGTTTTCGAAAGCGTAACTTTACCCAAGAGTTCTTAACATACCTAACAACAGGAAAGAGCTCGCTCAATTTCACAAGTGAGCCGACCCAACTTCAATATGCATTAAAGAAGTTAAAAGATGAATTGCTTAGCGAAAAGGAAAAACTTATTCAAGCCGGTACTAGCAACTGGGAGGAGAGGAAAGATTTTAATGTTTGGGAGAAGTCAGATCTAGTGGTAGAAGAGGGAAATGATTATTTCTACGGTAATTAGCATATTCTGGTTGGTCAAGAGGAAAATTCATTTCTATAAATCCACAAAACTTTTATTTGTGTACTGTTTAAAAAAATATGAATGTAAAAAAAAAAAAACGTTTCAGTGCTAAATTAAATGAGTTACCAAGATTTTCATTAATAGATTCTAATGGCAACTTGAGAGGCAAATCCACTTGAAAGTTAGTTACAGGAGTTACGCGCTTCAGGGTACGTGAGTCCATTGGACGAAAAGGCATGAAAAGGGGACCAGACGGAAGAATGAAACCGGTAGAACGTAAAAGTGACTGTACTCAGAATATATCACAGTATGGTCTTACCAACCAACACATTGCCTTGTTACAAGGTATTACACTTGCACCTGAGAGACGAACAGGAATATTGAAAAGTCTCGGACCTCTGGCTCAATCCATCCTCATGATAATGGAGGATAAATACTATGATAAACTACGAACAGCTCTAAGCCAAAGTCTGCAGATGTTGCCGATGTCTACTGAAATCATAACGGCGTTAAAAGACGCAACACACCCCGGAAACGTATCAGGAGTCCTCAAAGAGCTTGGGGATATTCTTCTATTAACAACTGCTAGGTCTACGCAAAAATTTTATCCTCCACTCCTATTATTTAGAGAGATGTGGTCGGGAAAAGGATCTGTGCAATGGAGTTTTTCAGGAGCTCCGGCAATAAAGTTTTATACAGACTATGTATTACTGAAAAATCTATCTTTCAAAATGAGGTCAGGATCTGACACTATAAAGACGGCTGAAGTCGTATTTTATGCTACATTTGGAACCTATTTAGATAATTTAAATATTCTGGAAAAAATTACCAGTAGATCGAAGTGGCATAACAGAAAAGAGGTGTCGCAAGTTTTCCAAAAAATATCAGAGAAGCCGAAGTTGGTTTTCAAACCTATAACATTTAAATTTGTGTCTAAAATGGCACAGGCTCTACTTACAAAGTCATTGGGGAATGTGGAACCAATGTCTGTGGGCAGACCGTCATTCAATGGTTTTCGAAAGCGTAACTTTACCCAAGAGTTCTTAACATACCTAACAACAGGAAAGAGCTCGCTCAATTTCACAAGTGAGCCGACCCAACTTCAATATGCATTAAAGAAGTTAAAAGATGAATTGCTTAGCGAAAAGGAAAAACTTATTCAAGCCGGTACTAGCAACTGGGAGGAGAGGAAAGATTTTAATGTTTGGGAGAAGTCAGATCTAGTGGTAGAAGAGGGAAATGATTATTTCTACGGTAATTAGCATATTCTGGTTGGTCAAGAGGAAAATTCATTTCTATAAATCCACAAAACTTTTATTTGTGTACTGTTTAAAAAAATATAAATGTAAAAAAAAAAAAACGTTTCAGTGCTAAATTAAATGAGTTACCAAGATTTTCATTAATAGATTCTAATGGCAACTTGAGAGGCAAATCCACTTGAAAGTTAGTTACAGGAGTTACGCGCTTCAGGGTACGTGAGTCCATTGGACGAAAAGGCATGAAAAGGGGACCAGACGGAAGAATGAAACCGGTAGAACGTAAAGTGACTGTACTCAGAATATATCACAGTATGGTCTTACCAACCAACACATTGCCTTGTTACAAGGTATTACACTTGCACCTGAGAGACGAACAGGAATATTGAAAAGTCTCGGACCTCTGGCTCAATCCATCCTCATGATAATGGAGGATAAATACTATGATAAACTACGAACAGCTCTAAGCCAAAGTCTGCAGATGTTGCCGATGTCTACTGAAATCATAACGGCGTTAAAAGACGCAACACACCCCGGAAACGTATCAGGAGTCCTCAAAGAGCTTGGGGATATTCTTCTATTAACAACTGCTAGGTCTACGCAAAAATTTTATCCTCCACTCCTATTATTTAGAGAGATGTGGTCGGGAAAAGGATCTGTGCAATGGAGTTTTTCAGGAGCTCCGGCAATAAAGTTTTATACAGACTATGTATTACTGAAAAATCTATCTTTCAAAATGAGGTCAGGATCTGACACTATAAAGACGGCTGAAGTCGTATTTTATGCTACATTTGGAACCTATTTAGATAATTTAAATATTCTGGAAAAAATTACCAGTAGATCGAAGTGGCATAACAGAAAAGAGGTGTCGCAAGTTTTCCAAAAAATATCAGAGAAGCCGAAGTTGGTTTTCAAACCTATAACATTTAAATTTGTGTCTAAAATGGCACAGGCTCTACTTACAAAGTCATTGGGGAATGTGGAACCAATGTCTGTGGGCAGACCGTCATTCAATGGTTTTCGAAAGCGTAACTTTACCCAAGAGTTCTTAACATACCTAACAACAGGAAAGAGCTCGCTCAATTTCACAAGTGAGCCGACCCAACTTCAATATGCATTAAAGAAGTTAAAAGATGAATTGCTTAGCGAAAAGGAAAAACTTATTCAAGCCGGTACTAGCAACTGGGAGGAGAGGAAAGATTTTAATGTTTGGGAGAAGTCAGATCTAGTGGTAGAAGAGGGAAATGATTATTTCTACGGTAATTAGCATATTCTGGTTGGTCAAGAGGAAAATTCATTTCTATAAATCCACAAAACTTTTATTTGTGTACTGTTTAAAAAAATATGAATGTAAAAAAAAAAAAACGTTTCAGTGCTAAATTAAATGAGTTACCAAGATTTTCATTAATAGATTCTAATGGCAACTTGAGAGGCAAATCCACTTGAAAGTTAGTTACAGGAGTTACGCGCTTCAGGGTACGTGAGTCCATTGGACGAAAAGGCATGAAAAGGGGACCAGACGGAAGAATGAAACCGGTAGAACGTAAAAGTGACTGTACTCAGAATATATCACAGTATGGTCTTACCAACCAACACATTGCCTTGTTACAAGGTATTACACTTGCACCTGAGAGACGAACAGGAATATTGAAAAGTCTCGGACCTCTGGCTCAATCCATCCTCATGATAATGGAGGATAAATACTATGATAAACTACGAACAGCTCTAAGCCAAAGTCTGCAGATGTTGCCGATGTCTACTGAAATCATAACGGCGTTAAAAGACGCAACACACCCCGGAAACGTATCAGGAGTCCTCAAAGAGCTTGGGGATATTCTTCTATTAACAACTGCTAGGTCTACGCAAAAATTTTATCCTCCACTCCTATTATTTAGAGAGATGTGGTCGGGAAAAGGATCTGTGCAATGGAGTTTTTCAGGAGCTCCGGCAATAAAGTTTTATACAGACTATGTATTACTGAAAAATCTATCTTTCAAAATGAGGTCAGGATCTGACACTATAAAGACGGCTGAAGTCGTATTTTATGCTACATTTGGAACCTATTTAGATAATTTAAATATTCTGGAAAAAATTACCAGTAGATCGAAGTGGCATAACAGAAAAGAGGTGTCGCAAGTTTTCCAAAAAATATCAGAGAAGCCGAAGTTGGTTTTCAAACCTATAACATTTAAATTTGTGTCTAAAATGGCACAGGCTCTACTTACAAAGTCATTGGGGAATGTGGAACCAATGTCTGTGGGCAGACCGTCATTCAATGGTTTTCGAAAGCGTAACTTTACCCAAGAGTTCCTAACCTAACCTAACCTAACAACAGGAAAGAGCTCGCTCAATTTCACAAGTGAGCCGACCCAACTTCAATATGCATTAAAGAAGTTAAAAGATGAATTGCTTAGCGAAAAGGAAAAACTTATTCAAGCCGGTACTAGCAACTGGGAGGAGAGGAAAGATTTTAATGTTTGGGAGAAGTCAGATCTAGTGGTAGAAGAGGGAAATGATTATTTCTACGGTAATTAGCATATTCTGGTTGGTCAAGAGGAAAATTCATTTCTATAAATCCACAAAACTTTTATTTGTGTACTGTTTAAAAAAATATGAATGTAAAAAAAAAAAAACGTTTCAGTGCTAAATTAAATGAGTTACCAAGATTTTCATTAATAGATTCTAATGGCAACTTGAGAGGCAAATCCACTTGAAAGTTAGTTACAGGAGTTACGCGCTTCAGGGTACGTGAGTCCATTGGACGAAAAGGCATGAAAAGGGGACCAGACGGAAGAATGAAACCGGTAGAACGTAAAAGTGACTGTACTCAGAATATATCACAGTATGGTCTTACCAACCAACACATTGCCTTGTTACAAGGTATTACACTTGCACCTGAGAGACGAACAGGAATATTGAAAAGTCTCGGACCTCTGGCTCAATCCATCCTCATGATAATGGAGGATAAATACTATGATAAACTACGAACAGCTCTAAGCCAAAGTCTGCAGATGTTGCCGATGTCTACTGAAATCATAACGGCGTTAAAAGACGCAACACACCCCGGAAACGTATCAGGAGTCCTCAAAGAGCTTGGGGATATTCTTCTATTAACAACTGCTAGGTCTACGCAAAAATTTTATCCTCCACTCCTATTATTTAGAGAGATGTGGTCGGGAAAAGGATCTGTGCAATGGAGTTTTTCAGGAGCTCCGGCAATAAAGTTTTATACAGACTATGTATTACTGAAAAATCTATCTTTCAAAATGAGGTCAGGATCTGACACTATAAAGACGGCTGAAGTCGTATTTTATGCTACATTTGGAACCTATTTAGATAATTTAAATATTCTGGAAAAAATTACCAGTAGATCGAAGTGGCATAACAGAAAAGAGGTGTCGCAAGTTTTCCAAAAAATATCAGAGAAGCCGAAGTTGGTTTTCAAACCTATAACATTTAAATTTGTGTCTAAAATGGCACAGGCTCTACTTACAAAGTCATTGGGGAATGTGGAACCAATGTCTGTGGGCAGACCGTCATTCAATGGTTTTCGAAAGCGTAACTTTACCCAAGAGTTCCTAACCTAACCTAACCTAACAACAGGAAAGAGCTCGCTCAATTTCACAAGTGAGCCGACCCAACTTCAATATGCATTAAAGAAGTTAAAAGATGAATTGCTTAGCGAAAAGGAAAAACTTATTCAAGCCGGTACTAGCAACTGGGAGGAGAGGAAAGATTTTAATGTTTGGGAGAAGTCAGATCTAGTGGTAGAAGAGGGAAATGATTATTTCTACGGTAATTAGCATATTCTGGTTGGTCAAGAGGAAAATTCATTTCTATAAATCCACAAAACTTTTATTTGTGTACTGTTTAAAAAAATATAAATGTAAAAAAAAAAAAACGTTTCAGTGCTAAATTAAATGAGTTACCAAGATTTTCATTAATAGATTCTAATGGCAACTTGAGAGGCAAATCCACTTGAAAGTTAGTTACAGGAGTTACGCGCTTCAGGGTACGTGAGTCCATTGGACGAAAAGGCATGAAAAGGGGACCAGACGGAAGAATGAAACCGGTAGAACGTAAAAGTGACTGTACTCAGAATATATCACAGTATGGTCTTACCAACCAACACATTGCCTTGTTACAAGGTATTACACTTGCACCTGAGAGACGAACAGGAATATTGAAAAGTCTCGGACCTCTGGCTCAATCCATCCTCATGATAATGGAGGATAAATACTATGATAAACTACGAACAGCTCTAAGCCAAAGTCTGCAGATGTTGCCGATGTCTACTGAAATCATAACGGCGTTAAAAGACGCAACACACCCCGGAAACGTATCAGGAGTCCTCAAAGAGCTTGGGGATATTCTTCTATTAACAACTGCTAGGTCTACGCAAAAATTTTATCCTCCACTCCTATTATTTAGAGAGATGTGGTCGGGAAAAGGATCTGTGCAATGGAGTTTTTCAGGAGCTCCGGCAATAAAGTTTTATACAGACTATGTATTACTGAAAAATCTATCTTTCAAAATGAGGTCAGGATCTGACACTATAAAGACGGCTGAAGTCGTATTTTATGCTACATTTGGAACCTATTTAGATAATTTAAATATTCTGGAAAAAATTACCAGTAGATCGAAGTGGCATAACAGAAAAGAGGTGTCGCAAGTTTTCCAAAAAATATCAGAGAAGCCGAAGTTGGTTTTCAAACCTATAACATTTAAATTTGTGTCTAAAATGGCACAGGCTCTACTTACAAAGTCATTGGGGAATGTGGAACCAATGTCTGTGGGCAGACCGTCATTCAATGGTTTTCGAAAGCGTAACTTTACCCAAGAGTTCTTAACATACCTAACAACAGGAAAGAGCTCGCTCAATTTCACAAGTGAGCCGACCCAACTTCAATATGCATTAAAGAAGTTAAAAGATGAATTGCTTAGCGAAAAGGAAAAACTTATTCAAGCCGGTACTAGCAACTGGGAGGAGAGGAAAGATTTTAATGTTTGGGAGAAGTCAGATCTAGTGGTAGAAGAGGGAAATGATTATTTCTACGGTAATTAGCATATTCTGGTTGGTCAAGAGGAAAATTCATTTCTATAAATCCACAAAACTTTTATTTGTGTACTGTTTAAAAAAATATAAATGTAAAAAAAAAAAAAAAAACGTTTCAGTGCTAAATTAAATGAGTTACCAAGATTTTCATTAATAGATTCTAATGGCAACTTGAGAGGCAAATCCACTTGAAAGTTAGTTACAGGAGTTACGCGCTTCAGGGTACGTGAGTCCATTGGACGAAAAGGCATGAAAAGGGGACCAGACGGAAGAATGAAACCGGTAGAACGTAAAAGTGACTGTACTCAGAATATATCACAGTATGGTCTTACCAACCAACACATTGCCTTGTTACAAGGTATTACACTTGCACCTGAGAGACGAACAGGAATATTGAAAAGTCTCGGACCTCTGGCTCAATCCATCCTCATGATAATGGAGGATAAATACTATGACAAACTACGAACAGCTCTAAGCCAAAGTCTGCAGATGTTGCCGATGTCTACTGAAATCATAACGGCGTTAAAAGACGCAACACACCCCGGAAACGTATCAGGAGTCCTCAAAGAGCTTGGGGATATTCTTCTATTAACAACTGCTAGGTCTACGCAAAAATTTTATCCTCCACTCCTATTATTTAGAGAGATGTGGTCGGGAAAAGGATCTGTGCAATGGAGTTTTTCAGGAGCTCCGGCAATAAAGTTTTATACAGACTATGTATTACTGAAGAATCTATCTTTCAAAATGAGGTCAGGATCTGACACTATAAAGACGGCTGAAGTCGTATTTTATGCTACATTTGGAACCTATTTAGATAATTTAAATATTCTGGAAAAAATTACCAGTAGATCGAAGTGGCATAACAGAAAAGAGGTGTCGCAAGTTTTCCAAAAAATATCAGAGAAGCCGAAGTTGGTTTTCAAACCTATAACATTTAAATTTGTGTCTAAAATGGCACAGGCTCTACTTACAAAGTCATTGGGGAATGTGGAACCAATGTCTGTGGGCAGACCGTCATTCAATGGTTTTCGAAAGCGTAACTTTACCCAAGAGTTCTTAACATACCTAACAACAGGAAAGAGCTCGCTCAATTTCACAAGTGAGCCGACCCAACTTCAATATGCATTAAAGAAGTTAAAAGATGAATTGCTTAGCGAAAAGGAAAAACTTATTCAAGCCGGTACTAGCAACTGGGAGGAGAGGAAAGATTTTAATGTTTGGGAGAAGTCAGATCTAGTGGTAGAAGAGGGAAATGATTATTTCTACGGTAATTAGCATATTCTGGTTGGTCAAGAGGAAAATTCATTTTTATAAATCCACAAAACTTTTATTTGTGTACTGTTTAAAAAAATATAAATGTAAAAAAAAAAAAAACGTTTCAGTGCTAAATTAAATGAGTTACCAAGATTTTCATTAATAGATTCTAATGGCAACTTGAGAGGCAAATCCACTTGAAAGTTAGTTACAGGAGTTACGCGCTTCAGGGTACGTGAGTCCATTGGACGAAAAGGCATGAAAAGGGGACCAGACGGAAGAATGAAACCGGTAGAACGTAAAAGTGACTGTACTCAGAATATATCACAGTATGGTCTTACCAACCAACACATTGCCTTGTTACAAGGTATTACACTTGCACCTGAGAGACGAACAGGAATATTGAAAAGTCTCGGACCTCTGGCTCAATCCATCCTCATGATAATGGAGGATAAATACTATGACAAACTACGAACAGCTCTAAGCCAAAGTCTGCAGATGTTGCCGATGTCTACTGAAATCATAACGGCGTTAAAAGACGCAACACACCCCGGAAACGTATCAGGAGTCCTCAAAGAGCTTGGGGATATTCTTCTATTAACAACTGCTAGGTCTACGCAAAAATTTTATCCTCCACTCCTATTATTTAGAGAGATGTGGTCGGGAAAAGGATCTGTGCAATGGAGTTTTTCAGGAGCTCCGGCAATAAAGTTTTATACAGACTATGTATTACTGAAGAATCTATCTTTCAAAATGAGGTCAGGATCTGACACTATAAAGACGGCTGAAGTCGTATTTTATGCTACATTTGGAACCTATTTAGATAATTTAAATATTCTGGAAAAAATTACCAGTAGATCGAAGTGGCATAACAGAAAAGAGGTGTCGCAAGTTTTCCAAAAAATATCAGAGAAGCCGAAGTTGGTTTTCAAACCTATAACATTTAAATTTGTGTCTAAAATGGCACAGGCTCTACTTACAAAGTCATTGGGGAATGTGGAACCAATGTCTGTGGGCAGACCGTCATTCAATGGTTTTCGAAAGCGTAACTTTACCCAAGAGTTCTTAACATACCTAACAACAGGAAAGAGCTCGCTCAATTTCACAAGTGAGCCGACCCAACTTCAATATGCATTAAAGAAGTTAAAAGATGAATTGCTTAGCGAAAAGGAAAAACTTATTCAAGCCGGTACTAGCAACTGGGAGGAGAGGAAAGATTTTAATGTTTGGGAGAAGTCAGATCTAGTGGTAGAAGAGGGAAATGATTATTTCTACGGTAATTAGCATATTCTGGTTGGTCAAGAGGAAAATTCATTTCTATAAATCCACAAAACTTTTATTTGTGTACTGTTTAAAAAAATATAAATGTAAAAAAAAAAAAAACGTTTCAGTGCTAAATTAAATGAGTTACCAAGATTTTCATTAATAGATTCTAATGGCAACTTGAGAGGCAAATCCACTTGAAAGTTAGTTACAGGAGTTACGCGCTTCAGGGTACGTGAGTCCATTGGACGAAAAGGCATGAAAAGGGGACCAGACGGAAGAATGAAACCGGTAGAACGTAAAAGTGACTGTACTCAGAATATATCACAGTATGGTCTTACCAACCAACACATTGCCTTGTTACAAGGTATTACACTTGCACCTGAGAGACGAACAGGAATATTGAAAAGTCTCGGACCTCTGGCTCAATCCATCCTCATGATAATGGAGGATAAATACTATGATAAACTACGAACAGCTCTAAGCCAAAGTCTGCAGATGTTGCCGATGTCTACTGAAATCATAACGGCGTTAAAAGACGCAACACACCCCGGAAACGTATCAGGAGTCCTCAAAGAGCTTGGGGATATTCTTCTATTAACAACTGCTAGGTCTACGCAAAAATTTTATCCTCCACTCCTATTATTTAGAGAGATGTGGTCGGGAAAAGGATCTGTGCAATGGAGTTTTTCAGGAGCTCCGGCAATAAAGTTTTATACAGACTATGTATTACTGAAAAATCTATCTTTCAAAATGAGGTCAGGATCTGACACTATAAAGACGGCTGAAGTCGTATTTTATGCTACATTTGGAACCTATTTAGATAATTTAAATATTCTGGAAAAAATTACCAGTAGATCGAAGTGGCATAACAGAAAAGAGGTGTCGCAAGTTTTCCAAAAAATATCAGAGAAGCCGAAGTTGGTTTTCAAACCTATAACATTTAAATTTGTGTCTAAAATGGCACAGGCTCTACTTACAAAGTCATTGGGGAATGTGGAACCAATGTCTGTGGGCAGACCGTCATTCAATGGTTTTCGAAAGCGTAACTTTACCCAAGAGTTCTTAACATACCTAACAACAGGAAAGAGCTCGCTCAATTTCACAAGTGAGCCGACCCAACTTCAATATGCATTAAAGAAGTTAAAAGATGAATTGCTTAGCGAAAAGGAAAAACTTATTCAAGCCGGTACTAGCAACTGGGAGGAGAGGAAAGATTTTAATGTTTGGGAGAAGTCAGATCTAGTGGTAGAAGAGGGAAATGATTATTTCTACGGTAATTAGCATATTCTGGTTGGTCAAGAGGAAAATTCATTTCTATAAATCCACAAAACTTTTATTTGTGTACTGTTTAAAAAAATATAAATGTAAAAAAAAAAAAAAAAACGTTTCAGTGCTAAATTAAATGAGTTACCAAGATTTTCATTAATAGATTCTAATGGCAACTTGAGAGGCAAATCCACTTGAAAGTTAGTTACAGGAGTTACGCGCTTCAGGGTACGTGAGTCCATTGGACGAAAAGGCATGAAAAGGGGACCAGACGGAAGAATGAAACCGGTAGAACGTAAAAGTGACTGTACTCAGAATATATCACAGTATGGTCTTACCAACCAACACATTGCCTTGTTACAAGGTATTACACTTGCACCTGAGAGACGAACAGGAATATTGAAAAGTCTCGGACCTCTGGCTCAATCCATCCTCATGATAATGGAGGATAAATACTATGATAAACTACGAACAGCTCTAAGCCAAAGTCTGCAGATGTTGCCGATGTCTACTGAAATCATAACGGCGTTAAAAGACGCAACACACCCCGGAAACGTATCAGGAGTCCTCAAAGAGCTTGGGGATATTCTTCTATTAACAACTGCTAGGTCTACGCAAAAATTTTATCCTCCACTCCTATTATTTAGAGAGATGTGGTCGGGAAAAGGATCTGTGCAATGGAGTTTTTCAGGAGCTCCGGCAATAAAGTTTTATACAGACTATGTATTACTGAAAAATCTATCTTTCAAAATGAGGTCAGGATCTGACACTATAAAGACGGCTGAAGTCGTATTTTATGCTACATTTGGAACCTATTTAGATAATTTAAATATTCTGGAAAAAATTACCAGTAGATCGAAGTGGCATAACAGAAAAGAGGTGTCGCAAGTTTTCCAAAAAATATCAGAGAAGCCGAAGTTGGTTTTCAAACCTATAACATTTAAATTTGTGTCTAAAATGGCACAGGCTCTACTTACAAAGTCATTGGGGAATGTGGAACCAATGTCTGTGGGCAGACCGTCATTCAATGGTTTTCGAAAGCGTAACTTTACCCAAGAGTTCTTAACATACCTAACAACAGGAAAGAGCTCGCTCAATTTCACAAGTGAGCCGACCCAACTTCAATATGCATTAAAGAAGTTAAAAGATGAATTGCTTAGCGAAAAGGAAAAACTTATTCAAGCCGGTACTAGCAACTGGGAGGAGAGGAAAGATTTTAATGTTTGGGAGAAGTCAGATCTAGTGGTAGAAGAGGGAAATGATTATTTCTACGGTAATTAGCATATTCTGGTTGGTCAAGAGGAAAATTCATTTCTATAAATCCACAAAACTTTTATTTTTGTACTGTTTAAAAAAATATAAATGTAAAAAAAAAAAAAAAAACTTTTCAGTGCTAAATTAAATGAGTTACCAAGATTTTCATTAATAGATTCTAATGGCAACTTGAGAGGCAAATCCACTTGAAAGTTAGTTACAGGAGTTACGCGCTTCAGGGTACGTGAGTCCATTGGACGAAAAGGCATGAAAAGGGGACCAGACGGAAGAATGAAACCGGTAGAACGTAAAAGTGACTGTACTCAGAATATATCACAGTATGGTCTTACCAACCAACACATTGCCTTGTTACAAGGTATTACACTTGCACCTGAGAGACGAACAGGAATATTGAAAAGTCTCGGACCTCTGGCTCAATCCATCCTCATGATAATGGAGGATAAATACTATGACAAACTACGAACAGCTCTAAGCCAAAGTCTGCAGATGTTGCCGATGTCTACTGAAATCATAACGGCGTTAAAAGACGCAACACACCCCGGAAACGTATCAGGAGTCCTCAAAGAGCTTGGGGATATTCTTCTATTAACAACTGCTAGGTCTACGCAAAAATTTTATCCTCCACTCCTATTATTTAGAGAGATGTGGTCGGGAAAAGGATCTGTGCAATGGAGTTTTTCAGGAGCTCCGGCAATAAAGTTTTATACAGACTATGTATTACTGAAGAATCTATCTTTCAAAATGAGGTCAGGATCTGACACTATAAAGACGGCTGAAGTCGTATTTTATGCTACATTTGGAACCTATTTAGATAATTTAAATATTCTGGAAAAAATTACCAGTAGATCGAAGTGGCATAACAGAAAAGAGGTGTCGCAAGTTTTCCAAAAAATATCAGAGAAGCCGAAGTTGGTTTTCAAACCTATAACATTTAAATTTGTGTCTAAAATGGCACAGGCTCTACTTACAAAGTCATTGGGGAATGTGGAACCAATGTCTGTGGGCAGACCGTCATTCAATGGTTTTCGAAAGCGTAACTTTACCCAAGAGTTCTTAACATACCTAACAACAGGAAAGAGCTCGCTCAATTTCACAAGTGAGCCGACCCAACTTCAATATGCATTAAAGAAGTTAAAAGATGAATTGCTTAGCGAAAAGGAAAAACTTATTCAAGCCGGTACTAGCAACTGGGAGGAGAGGAAAGATTTTAATGTTTGGGAGAAGTCAGATCTAGTGGTAGAAGAGGGAAATGATTATTTCTACGGTAATTAGCATATTCTGGTTGGTCAAGAGGAAAATTCATTTCTATAAATCCACAAAACTTTTATTTGTGTACTGTTTAAAAAAATATAAATGTAAAAAAAAAAAAAAAAACTTTTCAGTGCTAAATTAAATGAGTTACCAAGATTTTCATTAATAGATTCTAATGGCAACTTGAGAGGCAAATCCACTTGAAAGTTAGTTACAGGAGTTACGCGCTTCAGGGTACGTGAGTCCATTGGACGAAAAGGCATGAAAAGGGGACCAGACGGAAGAATGAAACCGGTAGAACGTAAAAGTGACTGTACTCAGAATATATCACAGTATGGTCTTACCAACCAACACATTGCCTTGTTACAAGGTATTACACTTGCACCTGAGAGACGAACAGGAATATTGAAAAGTCTCGGACCTCTGGCTCAATCCATCCTCATGATAATGGAGGATAAATACTATGACAAACTACGAACAGCTCTAAGCCAAAGTCTGCAGATGTTGCCGATGTCTACTGAAATCATAACGGCGTTAAAAGACGCAACACACCCCGGAAACGTATCAGGAGTCCTCAAAGAGCTTGGGGATATTCTTCTATTAACAACTGCTAGGTCTACGCAAAAATTTTATCCTCCACTCCTATTATTTAGAGAGATGTGGTCGGGAAAAGGATCTGTGCAATGGAGTTTTTCAGGAGCTCCGGCAATAAAGTTTTATACAGACTATGTATTACTGAAGAATCTATCTTTCAAAATGAGGTCAGGATCTGACACTATAAAGACGGCTGAAGTCGTATTTTATGCTACATTTGGAACCTATTTAGATAATTTAAATATTCTGGAAAAAATTACCAGTAGATCGAAGTGGCATAACAGAAAAGAGGTGTCGCAAGTTTTCCAAAAAATATCAGAGAAGCCGAAGTTGGTTTTCAAACCTATAACATTTAAATTTGTGTCTAAAATGGCACAGGCTCTACTTACAAAGTCATTGGGGAATGTGGAACCAATGTCTGTGGGCAGACCGTCATTCAATGGTTTTCGAAAGCGTAACTTTACCCAAGAGTTCTTAACATACCTAACAACAGGAAAGAGCTCGCTCAATTTCACAAGTGAGCCGACCCAACTTCAATATGCATTAAAGAAGTTAAAAGATGAATTGCTTAGCGAAAAGGAAAAACTTATTCAAGCCGGTACTAGCAACTGGGAGGAGAGGAAAGATTTTAATGTTTGGGAGAAGTCAGATCTAGTGGTAGAAGAGGGAAATGATTATTTCTACGGTAATTAGCATATTCTGGTTGGTCAAGAGGAAAATTCATTTCTATAAATCCACAAAACTTTTATTTGTGTACTGTTTAAAAAAATATAAATGTAAAAAAAAAAAAAAAAACTTTTCAGTGCTAAATTAAATGAGTTACCAAGATTTTCATTAATAGATTCTAATGGCAACTTGAGAGGCAAATCCACTTGAAAGTTAGTTACAGGAGTTACGCGCTTCAGGGTACGTGAGTCCATTGGACGAAAAGGCATGAAAAGGGGACCAGACGGAAGAATGAAACCGGTAGAACGTAAAAGTGACTGTACTCAGAATATATCACAGTATGGTCTTACCAACCAACACATTGCCTTGTTACAAGGTATTACACTTGCACCTGAGAGACGAACAGGAATATTGAAAAGTCTCGGACCTCTGGCTCAATCCATCCTCATGATAATGGAGGATAAATACTATGACAAACTACGAACAGCTCTAAGCCAAAGTCTGCAGATGTTGCCGATGTCTACTGAAATCATAACGGCGTTAAAAGACGCAACACACCCCGGAAACGTATCAGGAGTCCTCAAAGAGCTTGGGGATATTCTTCTATTAACAACTGCTAGGTCTACGCAAAAATTTTATCCTCCACTCCTATTATTTAGAGAGATGTGGTCGGGAAAAGGATCTGTGCAATGGAGTTTTTCAGGAGCTCCGGCAATAAAGTTTTATACAGACTATGTATTACTGAAGAATCTATCTTTCAAAATGAGGTCAGGATCTGACACTATAAAGACGGCTGAAGTCGTATTTTATGCTACATTTGGAACCTATTTAGATAATTTAAATATTCTGGAAAAAATTACCAGTAGATCGAAGTGGCATAACAGAAAAGAGGTGTCGCAAGTTTTCCAAAAAATATCAGAGAAGCCGAAGTTGGTTTTCAAACCTATAACATTTAAATTTGTGTCTAAAATGGCACAGGCTCTACTTACAAAGTCATTGGGGAATGTGGAACCAATGTCTGTGGGCAGACCGTCATTCAATGGTTTTCGAAAGCGTAACTTTACCCAAGAGTTCTTAACATACCTAACAACAGGAAAGAGCTCGCTCAATTTCACAAGTGAGCCGACCCAACTTCAATATGCATTAAAGAAGTTAAAAGATGAATTGCTTAGCGAAAAGGAAAAACTTATTCAAGCCGGTACTAGCAACTGGGAGGAGAGGAAAGATTTTAATGTTTGGGAGAAGTCAGATCTAGTGGTAGAAGAGGGAAATGATTATTTCTACGGTAATTAGCATATTCTGGTTGGTCAAGAGGAAAATTCATTTCTATAAATCCACAAAACTTTTATTTGTGTACTGTTTAAAAAAATATAAATGTAAAAAAAAAAAAAAAACTTTTCAGTGCTAAATTAAATGAGTTACCAAGATTTTCATTAATAGATTCTAATGGCAACTTGAGAGGCAAATCCACTTGAAAGTTAGTTACAGGAGTTACGCGCTTCAGGGTACGTGAGTCCATTGGACGAAAAGGCATGAAAAGGGGACCAGACGGAAGAATGAAACCGGTAGAACGTAAAAGTGACTGTACTCAGAATATATCACAGTATGGTCTTACCAACCAACACATTGCCTTGTTACAAGGTATTACACTTGCACCTGAGAGACGAACAGGAATATTGAAAAGTCTCGGACCTCTGGCTCAATCCATCCTCATGATAATGGAGGATAAATACTATGACAAACTACGAACAGCTCTAAGCCAAAGTCTGCAGATGTTGCCGATGTCTACTGAAATCATAACGGCGTTAAAAGACGCAACACACCCCGGAAACGTATCAGGAGTCCTCAAAGAGCTTGGGGATATTCTTCTATTAACAACTGCTAGGTCTACGCAAAAATTTTATCCTCCACTCCTATTATTTAGAGAGATGTGGTCGGGAAAAGGATCTGTGCAATGGAGTTTTTCAGGAGCTCCGGCAATAAAGTTTTATACAGACTATGTATTACTGAAGAATCTATCTTTCAAAATGAGGTCAGGATCTGACACTATAAAGACGGCTGAAGTCGTATTTTATGCTACATTTGGAACCTATTTAGATAATTTAAATATTCTGGAAAAAATTACCAGTAGATCGAAGTGGCATAACAGAAAAGAGGTGTCGCAAGTTTTCCAAAAAATATCAGAGAAGCCGAAGTTGGTTTTCAAACCTATAACATTTAAATTTGTGTCTAAAATGGCACAGGCTCTACTTACAAAGTCATTGGGGAATGTGGAACCAATGTCTGTGGGCAGACCGTCATTCAATGGTTTTCGAAAGCGTAACTTTACCCAAGAGTTCTTAACATACCTAACAACAGGAAAGAGCTCGCTCAATTTCACAAGTGAGCCGACCCAACTTCAATATGCATTAAAGAAGTTAAAAGATGAATTGCTTAGCGAAAAGGAAAAACTTATTCAAGCCGGTACTAGCAACTGGGAGGAGAGGAAAGATTTTAATGTTTGGGAGAAGTCAGATCTAGTGGTAGAAGAGGGAAATGATTATTTCTACGGTAATTAGCATATTCTGGTTGGTCAAGAGGAAAATTCATTTCTATAAATCCACAAAACTTTTATTTGTGTACTGTTTAAAAAAATATAAATGTAAAAAAAAAAAAAAAAAACGTTTCAGTGCTAAATTAAATGAGTTACCAAGATTTTCATTAATAGATTCTAATGGCAACTTGAGAGGCAAATCCACTTGAAAGTTAGTTACAGGAGTTACGCGCTTCAGGGTACGTGAGTCCATTGGACGAAAAGGCATGAAAAGGGGACCAGACGGAAGAATGAAACCGGTAGAACGTAAAAGTGACTGTACTCAGAATATATCACAGTATGGTCTTACCAACCAACACATTGCCTTGTTACAAGGTATTACACTTGCACCTGAGAGACGAACAGGAATATTGAAAAGTCTCGGACCTCTGGCTCAATCCATCCTCATGATAATGGAGGATAAATACTATGATAAACTACGAACAGCTCTAAGCCAAAGTCTGCAGATGTTGCCGATGTCTACTGAAATCTGGGAGGAGAGGAAAGATTTTAATGTTTGGGAGAAGTCAGATCTAGTGGTAGAAGAGGGAAATGATTATTTCTACGGTAATTAGCATATTCTGGTTGGTCAAGAGGAAAATTCATTTCTATAAATCCACAAAACTTTTATTTGTGTACTGTTTAAAAAAATATAAATGTAAAAAAAAAAAAAAAAAACGTTTCAGTGCTAAATTAAATGAGTTACCAAGATTTTCATTAATAGATTCTAATGGCAACTTGAGAGGCAAATCCACTTGAAACTTATTACTTAGAGTATTTAAAATTACTGTATCTTTTTCACATGCCTCATACTCTGGCAAAGATTCTGAAAAATGTTCAGGTATGCTTTCAGCTTTAAAAAACTCAGTTAAACTGACATTTATAGTATTGTCACAAGTTTTACAAAATAAAGAGGTTACTTGTTGTGACCCTTGAAATGCTGGCAAAGAACCAGCAATAACATAACCAAATTGAGTGCGAAGAAGTGGAACAAGTGATGCATTGTTGCTGGCCTCCTCCTGCACCTGCACATGGAGACTGGCTGGAGAGTCAGATGGCAACAATGCCTGAAAAAATATATCAGCTCCTATGAGTATATGTATCACACTTGGTATGTTAAAGTCTTTATCGGCCAACTCAATATTTGGTGGAAGTATAAGATTGTCCACACTAACTTTTCATTGAGGTAGCTTAGAAGTTAATCTATCTAAAACAAAACATGTAGCAGAGATTGCAAAGTCATTTGTAAGAGACTGCAATTTAAAATTTACTCGCTCTGTTACATTATTAATTTGATTACCAATTCCAATCACAGGAGTAGTAATAATTTGTGGTTGTAAGCCTAATAAGTTCACAAGTTCCTTAGTAATGAATGAAATTTGAGATCCACTATCTAACAGAGCTTTTACATGATACTCAACTCCATTGCTTGCTATAATTTTAACTCTAGCAGTTGGTAAAAGAATCTGCCTGTCACTTACTTCTGAAAATAAAGTGACTGGGGACTGAACCTTGTCTTGATGAAGCAATTTATTGTGTTTCTCTTTGCAGATATCACACTTGAAAAAGAATCTACATTTATTAAAATGTTTATTTAGGCAGATTTTACATAAATTGTTGTCTGCAACTAATTTTAATCGGTCCGCAACAGAAAGAAGTTGAAACTTAGGACAAGTAAATAATTTGTGAGGTGACTTACATAATAAGCAGGCTGGTGTAGACTTCATGGAAGTAGCTGCTGCACCTTTCATAGTAGCCACATAAGAGGCCTTTGGAACAGTATTATACTGTATCTGTAGTTTCTCTGCATTCTCAAGCGCTAAGGCTCGTCGTTCTAGAAAATCAATTAGGGAGTTGGTTGTGGGTTCATCACGCAACATTTGAAATTCCCTATTGCAATAATTGTCTAATTTTCTAGTTAAAATGCAAAGTATTAATGGATCCCATAAGGATACATCATGTTTTAAATTTTTTAAAGCACTAAGCTGTTGTTTAAATATTGATACAAATTGTCTAATATTATGTGCTGTTGACTTTGAAAGTGCTGGTATATCTAATAAAATATTTATGTGTTCAGAAGTTATTTTATAAACATTATCATATCGGTCATTGAGTATTTTACAAGCTTCATCATAACTTTCAGGTAGAAGTGGTAAGTTTTTGATTAATTCTAGAGGTTCATTCTGCAAAAAACTACGCAAGTAAAATAGCTTTTGAATCTTTTGTAAACTATCATTTTTATCAATTAAGGCGTTAAAAAGACCTATAAAAGCCTTGTACTCAGAGTACTTACCCGTAAATGGTGTAATGTTTATTTCAGGTAAACGCGTTGAAATAAATTGCTTACTGTTTGAATTTATTGGCTGTGGCTTAGGAACTACCTCAGCTTTAGAAGTTAACCGTTTAATTACAGCTAAAATTTCAAGGTATTTTCCCTCAACTTGCTCCAAATCATCACATGACGGTTCTATGGCGCATATTTCAAGATTAAGTGCTTCGTACTTTTCGAAGGAGGATCGCAGTCTCTCCTCTTTTACAAATAATGTGTAAGGATCAACCTCAGAATCTAACTTGGAAAAGAAGTTAAAACATTTTGTGAGTGCCCCTTTTACGACAGCACGTTTTCTAATTAAGGCAGATAGCTCAGCCTCGTTAGGGCTATAACGCACTAGCGGCTTGCCGCGATGCGGTGCGGTACAAGTCACAAAATGGCGTACTAGCGTCTTTAGCGGCCAGTACACAATGGCGGACGATGGGCCACGCTTCGCAATTGGCAATTGTTGGCCACGATCAATTGGTGTTTACACAATGGCCCATTGCTCATTACTGTCTGGCAATCCACTTGCGACGGACGTTGAAGTAATTATGGTTGCAGCTATTTATTTATTATTATGCATGTAATTTATTTTATTTATGGCGCTATTTATGTTATTTTTACGTCATATAGTGATTATCAATACATTTTGCAATAAAATATTCCAAAAAAAGTATAAGTATCTATGAGCGGTCGGTGACGAACTAAACAATGGCCCATTGTGGAAACACCACCGGCCATGCTACGCCACGATTCCTTTGAAGTGTGCCCGAAAAACCGACAACTTCGCCATTGCGCGCCATTGCGCGCCACGATCGGCAATTGTCCGCCATCATGCACCATTGCCCCCTGTACACAGTGGCGATGGCGAGCAGTGGGCCATCGTCCGCCATTGTGTACTGGCCGCTTTTGAAAACTAAAAAGTGCACAAAATTATAACGGAACAATGGCGTCTCACAAATTGAATTGAATTTGGCCAATAGCGTCAAAGCGTGTCCACTTCCAACAAATTTTGAACCAATACCGTGACTTTAATGCACCCTAGCGCACACAGTGGCGAAGAAAGGAAGCTTTCGCCATGATTTTCTTGACGTGCAGCGCCTCCGCGTGTAGAGTAGATGAACTACGATGTTGGCGGGATATTCAAATGTTCTTGACGACTAGCGCCGCTGCGGAGAATAGGAGAACTACTTTTTCCTTTTTGTAGAAACGTCGATCGAAAACTTCAACTTGGCGGGAAATTTAAATATTCGCTGACGTCTATTGCGAAAATATAATTATTTTCCGCTTTTTTCTTTTTCTATAAAATTGCAATCGAACTTTGATGAACACACCGTTGGCGGCTTCAGTTGTCGACCAGTTAGGTAATCACTCACACGCACGGCGACATAGCACGTGGAGATTGTAACCAGCCCAGGCGACGCCAAAAAACTGTCCTGCACAACGATATTGCACTTTATTTATTTACACTCGCGGTACCTCACCTTTCGAAGGACCATGTTTAAAAGTTAGCTAAATTGTTGCTGGTTTAATAATAAAAGAGGTCCTTGAGGTAAAAATGCGTGTATTCACCAAACATTACATGAAACCGGAACACAGGCTATAATCTTAGAACAAAATTTTTCGTTCAAGGTCAGATAACCGCGTTAGTTTAGAAAAAAAGTCTCCCTCTCCCCTCCCTTGAGTCAGAGGCCCCCGCTCCTCTGGCGCCCGCGCCGCCGCCATTTTGTTCATTGCCTGTGTAAAGCGGCCAGTACACAATGGCGGACGATGGCCCACTGCTCGCCATCGCCACTGTGTACAGGGGGCAATGGTGCATGATGGCGGACAATTGCCGATCGTGGCGCGCAATGGCGCGCAATGGCGAAGTTGTCGGTTTTTCGGGCACACTTCAAAGGAATCGTGGCGTAGCATGGCCGGTGGTGTTTCCACAATGGGCCATTGTTTAGTTCGTCACCGACCGCTCATAGATACTTATACTTTTTTTGGAGTATTTTATTGCAAAATGTATTGATAATCACTATATGAAGTAAAAATAACATAAATAGCGCCATAAATAAAATAAATTACATACATAATAATAAATAAATAGCTCCAACCATAATTACTTCGACGTCCGTCGCAAGTGGATTGCCAGGCAGTAATGAGCAATGGGCCATTGTGTGAACACCAATTGATCGTGGCCAACAATTGCCAATTGCGAGCAGTGGGCCATCGTCCGCCATTGTGTACTGGCCGCTTAACCTGTGTTCATTTCATTTTCTTTCATTGCATTATTGAGTTTGATCGAGTGAAGTTCATTGTTACGTCTTTTTAGTGTTTCTTTGGCTTATTCTCTCAAATTCAGTACTGTGATATCAAGTCTTCTTCGTCATGAAGAACATTTGCTGTGTTCCCTTTTGCAATAGCAATCGCAAAAGTGTTAAAATGCATTGCTTTCCAAAAACTCTTGACTGAAAATGATGGTGAGCAACAATAATACTTGTACTTACATTTCAACATTACACTATGCTACCGAACCATGAAACTTATTCAAACTTACGTGATGTCAATAGCCACCATTGGACCCAATTTGTTGCATGTATATTGTAATATATTTAAGGCTTTATATTAAGTCATAGCACATAATTACAGACACATAGCAAGGCTTGTAGCTTACTTAAATATAAATCGTATGTTTGATGTGTATACATACTGTGATTATGATAACATTGCTGAAAAGACAGCCCATCAAAGGATTGTGTATGTGTTGTGTATTGTGATGTAGGGTTAATTGTAATATAATTTTATTGCTTAATTATGAGTCTAAACAATGTGATTGAATTGAAATGATTCTAATGTTTAACATTTTCTGCAGGCGTTATGTCGATGCACATTATCAAAATACCCAAGAGCCTGGAACATACAATTTATATTTATGTAATTTACAAGCCTTGCTATGTGTCTGTAATTATGTGCTATGACTTAAAATAAAGCCTCAAATATATTACATTATATATGCAACAAATTGGGTCCTATGGTGGCTATGTTTCACGGTTCATCTGTGTTTTTAGGCATTATTTCTAGATATCAACCATTGCATGTTGTACATCATATCTTGTATACTTTATGTGCCTTATTCTGCCATTCACTTATGCTAGCTTCCCCTTGAACAGTTTATAGTGAACTTCTTTGTTTCTTCCCCCTGATAAAGCAACTTCTCTTATTACATATATTTTATTTTTTAGAAAACTCTTGCATATCTAAGGAACATGATTACTTTGAAACTAGAAAAAGGAAGCTAAGTGACCATTCCTATTGTAAACCATTACAAGAAATTCAACTGTTGGAAAATGAGTATGGTAAGTTTGTTTCTTTTAATTTATACAAAAAAATATATTCTACATGACTTCAATTGTTGCTCATTCTGTAGAATGGTGTGCCATGCCAAAGTCTTTAAATAGCTATTGGCAGGATTCTATGATCAATAGACCTTACAGTGCATGTATCATGGTGTTATTCTACATTCAGTATTTCAAATATTTCTTTCTAACCATATACATGTTTACTCCTGTTTCCTGTTACTGCTAATAAAATACAGTATATTACACCACTTTAATAAAAGAAACACATAATTATGATAAATAAAATAGAACATATACTATTCTTTTTATTTCATATACTCCAACCATTTGTAATATATTTTGTAATATGATTAAAGAATATTTGCTCATTATTTTAGGAATTGCGGTGCCATCCTCATCCCAAAGCACAAATATATATACTGATGACAGTCATTCTCTAAAAATTACAGGCAAGTTGTAATATAGTTTATTAATTAAAGTTGAGTTTAAAGTCTTCCATCACCTGGGGAACATAGACTTGTCTAGTGCCTTTATTTTTATTTTTTATTACTGAGATACTCATGTTAATGATATAAAATATCCTTATTCTCTTTTTTTTTAGATAAAACCATACCCACTTCATCTCAAGGGTTGAGTGCTACGTTGATCATTGATTGTGATGATAACATGGATCAACAACTAAGTGGTAATAAAATACTGTTAATGCCCTTATACTATGGTACATACGGGTGAATATTTTATAACTGGGCAAATTCAGATCAGTTTTTTAAAAAAAATATTTATTACTTTATTACAATTAATGACTATGTTTAGATTGAGCATATATTTACGGATATAAATATGTTTGAGACCCGCAAGTTTAATGGGAAATTTGCCTTTTATAAGCAAATTTAAAAAATCTGTATACAGGAAAATGACAGGTCCCACAGGAAAATGATTAATGAACGAATAATCATGTAATTCATTCATGTTTTTCCTGTTTTTCATATCATTATACTATAAGTACGATAAAACTTTGTTAAGGCTTATTCTTGACTTATTACAAGTAAGCAATACTCTCAATTCAGTTCCCGTTTGAATAATATATAAAAAAAACATGGTCTCCTCAAGAAATTATTTCTTATTTATTTTCTGAGTAAGACTTTATTATATTCCACGGAGTGGCATTTAGTCACTTGTTTATGTTTGTGGAATGCCTTTTGTAATTTCTTTAGCTGTTATTTACATACATATACCTAGGTGAGAATTAGAGCATGTTTGAAAAGATTAATGTATGTTAATAAAGACAGGGAGGTTTGCCAGGATAGTTCAAAATGAAGTTATCTGCCTATCCCAATGGAAAATAATGGCGTGAGTATATATATGTAAGTGCATCCTTAGTATCTCTGTTACTAGTCTGTTCAGTGGCATTAGTTCCCATTGAGGTGGCAGACACCTATCTCCACTTTCTAAGATCCTAGCCAACCTTACAAGATTTGTCTTTATCATCTGTGTTTTAAAACATGCCCTTTAACTCTACAAACTTTAATCTGCAATTTTAAGCCAATTCTCTATCAAATATTTTTTTTATCCTGTTTTAAAATTACCATCTACATTGGCTAGAATCTCCATATTTATCATAATATTTAAAATTAACCATCCTGTACCTGTATCCAAGCGCTTTCCCTTGTAGGTTTCTTTTATCGGAGTATTTATTTAACTTCATTTCCTCCTTCAGAAAATCTAAGGGTAAGGTTTTCTTAACCCTTCACAGTTTGAAAAGGAACTGTTTTCCCTTTCGAATGTGGCTTTGGGAACAGGATAGAAATCTTTCTAGAGGACTTTCTAGGACTTTCTAGGGAACAGGATAGAAATCTCACTCTTTGAGAGGCAAGAGCTATAAAATCTTCATTTTGTTAAGCTTTCTTTTTGCTGGGTTACTCTTATAAATGGAAAGAAGAAGAAAAGAAAAGACATTAAATTTAGCTGCTTCTCTAGTTGCTGTCGTTGTCTGAAAATCGTTATTCACACTGCACCTTTTACGAAACACAATTTTGTTACGCGATCAGATAATCTTTTATTATTATATTATGAGCTGTTTGTGTTTCACTACTGGGCCAAAAACCATTTTTTTTTCTAATAGATCTTATCTCTATTGCTTTCACTCTGCTTTCAAGCTTCTTATGCCACACCAAACATTCGCTGCCATAAATAAGCGTAAGAATAAAAAAATGCACCATGCACTGCTATTCAGTACCCCATTTACGACATTACCCTTTTTCACTTTTCTTATTGCATGATGGTCTTAAATTTTTGGAGTGATAGTGATATTATTTTTTGTACAGGAGCCTCTGGCAAATGCTTGTGATATCTGATAAATTGTTACTCATTCTTATTGTTCATGCTGTACATCCTCAAAATGGTGGTAGTAGAGTTTAGAACTTGTGAGAGTTTTTAAATGTGTTTCTTTTTTTAATCTCTTACACTGCGATATTTTAGCTGTATCTGCCAACCCTCATTAGGAAAAAATATCGTGAATGTATGTATTAGTTTTTCGTGAGCCTTCTTTATATTAGAAAAACTTAATATTCTTAACGTTAATAAGCGAACTAATTTAAGTTTTTTATAGGCAATATATATCCCTGAAAGAAAGGTAACGCAGTGTAGAACCTTGAATGCATCCTTAGTTTAAAACAAATGTGTTTACCAGCTAGCATCACTGTCTGCATAGCTAAATTAAATCATTCACTTGTATTCACTTGCAATTTTGGGTTAATCTTTGTTTCAATACTTAAAACCCATAAAATGTACTGTTAATTGTTCTACAACACTAATACATTATATCCATATCCCTGGATAATAGGATGATATTAAAAAAGTAGCACTATGCAGTTTTTCTTGTTCATTAGAACCATAACTAGTCATAATCCTGGCTGGATGTCATTTTCCTGATTTGAATATGACAGGAAAATGACGACAGGAAAATGATTTTTTAACATAAAAGTTTAGTTTACTCGTAAAATCATGCAAAAAATGAGGAAAATGTATCAAGGCATAGGGTAGTTTAAGTAAAAACACCACAAAATGTGAATAATCATGTTATAACTTATTCTTTGATCAAAATAATTGATGACAGACTAATGACTAAAATGCCGGTCACGGCAGGAAAATAAATGGTTCAGATAGATTATTTCGATCAGGAAAACGAAAACGCAAAACTTATTAGTGTGGCGGAGGTCAGTAAAGTAGCATCTATACCATGCACTATGGCATGCTCACCGTCATTTTGCTTATAAAGATTCAAGTTCAAACAAACTTTACACAGGATAATGACGCGCATGAGTGTCGCCAGAACTTTTTTTTAATAAAAACTGGAAAATGTTTATGCACTATATAAAAAAATACTCATGAATCAAGATGACATATTTTGTCACCAGAATGTTTAAACGCAAATATAATATTTAAATTCATATTAATTATTTTGTTGGCGTAAAGATGAGAACCAAGTAATGTCCCCTGACAGGAAAATGACTATTTACCCTTATTTTTGAAGTTTTCACTTAATTAGAATCCTGTAAAAAGCTCCGAAATTTGGTGCGCAAGTAGAATATTAAACTGATTTCCGGTTTTTAATGTTATTACAAACATTGCTTAGAAATAAATAAGAAAAATCCCCCGGGCCCGTTTTTGGCCGGTTATAAAATATTCACCCATACATAAAGATGCTGTTAGTTTGCAAGTGGTACATATTATGTATGATTGCTTGACCAATTAAATTGACCACCCTTATACCATGGGACCTACTTGAAAAAGGCATGGCAATGATTGCTACTTTTAAATCTTAATCATTTGGTGCTATTCCTAAATTTAACTATACGATTTTCACTGCCACCCCTTTCTACCCACGGGTGTCGTAAGAGTAACTAAAGGTATGGGGCTTTTTAACATAAGTGGGTTTTGGGCGATGTGGTTGGAGACTCATCGCCAAGAATACTTAATTTCTTCCATCTTGTCCCCTATCAACTTCTAAATGTGGCTGAGGAGTTTTTAGCTCTAGAGCTCTGGCTTCACCTTTTTGGGATTTATAGCCGTGAGTTTAAGTACGTATGTTTCACTGCGTACGTATGTTCCGGGATAATAAGTACTTTATGTCATAATTGGGGTCATTATCTGGCATTCTGCTAAATTTCATTCATATACATTCTGTAATTGAGAAGCCTCTTCACCTCAAACACACAAATATCCAAACTTCCACATTTATAATATGAATAGGATAACAGTACATTTATTGTATTATTTTGTTGGTATGTTCCTAAGTATGTTGTAAGTCCTTCTATTATTAAGTGAGTCGTAAAGGTGATTGTAACTTAAAAACTCTTAAAAGATGAAAGGGAAAAGAGTATAATAAAAAAATAAAGATAATCCCAACCATTTACCGCCACGTCAAGGCAATAAAACACGTGTTTCAAAATATAAAAATATCTATTGTAAAATTAAACTAAGCTCATTTACAATGAGGTCTTTATCTATAAATAACAATGCGTCTATTAACTTGAATTGAAATGCAGATGTTCGTTTCTTTTGGTCGGCTTTACAAACGTTTTTAAAATTACGGATAATAAATCTACAAGTTTTATAATTTGCACATAAGTTTTATTAATGCTAAGTTTGTGGCTAGTATTTTCGAAGGTACAGAATATTTATTTCAGTTTGGAAATCATCTGAAATACATTGTTGATTTTATGACGATCTTTTATTGTACTACCTCTGATTGCGTTTCTTTTTATTGAACGTTTTTTTCAACACTAAACAAACTGAATACAAAATTGATGATGAAATGATTACAAAATGAATTAACTTGTTTATTTGCACTACGGAGTGCTCAGATAGCTATATTTAACATTAACTTACAACTAGTGAATAAGAAACTAGTTCTGTACAATACACCAAGACTAAAATATTTACTTAAACTTATTTATTTAACACCTGATATATGTAGGCAGGTGTCCGAAGTGTGAAGAATAAAAGAGCATGATTGAGGCAATTGATGGATGTGAACGAAGCCAGAGAGGTTTGCCAGGATCGTACAAAGTGGTGATCGATAGTCTCTGCCTGCCCCAATGGGAACTAACGGTGTGAGAATATGTATGTATGTACCTGATATATATATATAAGACAAGTGTAAACTATAACTATATATATGTATTAAAATATTAACTATAACTATTATTCACACACACACACACAAAAATTACATGTATTTCATGTTACACTATACTTAAACCTGGTGTAATCATTTGTTTTTACCCATAAAATTTGGTAATTATGTTTTTTTTTCCTTTTAGATATAATTGTGCCCTCTTCATCTCAAATCATACCCACTGATGTGAAGATGAAGAAACCAATTACAGGTTAGTAATAAATTAGTTTTCACTTGTCTTATATGACTGGTGCTCTTAATTTCTTATAATAAGAATTAGTTTACTGTATTTCATAATTATTCATACAACAATAATACCATTATCATAGGCATACTGCCTGCTAAAGCTTGATGAAAACGACACAAAATAATTAGGTCTTTTTATTCAACTCCTACAACTCTCTTGGAAACAGCATAGTGTGTTAATAAATTTAAAATATTCTTAAGATTGCTTCATTTGTGTTTTACAGTTGCACGTAAACAGATTGCAAGAAAAATATGTTACATGAAAGCTGATACAAGACTGTATCAAGTTATACAAGATTTAAAGATAAAATATAAAAAATCTAAACGGCAGTTGAGATATGCTGTGAGGGCTAAAAGAGCTCTTAAATTTTCAAAAATGGACAGCTTTGAGAATTTAACAAAAAAATTAAATCCTTTAACAAGAAATTTTATATGGATGCAAATATCTCAATGCACCAAGCAAAGAAAAGGACGCCGATTTACTGAAGACCAGAAATTTATGGCTCTTTCAATTATGAAACAAAGCCCAAAAAGCTATAAAGAATTTTTATCCTTCCGTCAACCCGTACATTAAATAAGTTAATAGAAAACTTTGAAATGACGGCTGGAATAAAAAAATCTGTATTTAATGCTATTAAAGAAGAGGTATTTCAACTTTTTTACTGATACATCTTATAATCCTTAAACCTATCTCAAAATCATAGTCTTTTTATGTCTATATCATCATTATTATTGTGATAAAGGTCTTACTGAAAACTAAATAAACTTTTTAATTTTGCAGGTTCAATACTGGAGGGAACGAAAAAAGTATTGTTCCATTATATTTGACGAAGTAGCATTAGAACCGGGTGTTACATATAATAAAAACAAAGATTGTTTACTAGGGTTTGTAGAACTAAATGAAAAAACCACCAATTTTGCTGACCATGCGTTAGTTTTTATGGCTCGTGGTGTAGTGGACAAATGGCAACAGCCAATTTGTTTCTACTTCTGTGAGGGCAGGCATCCGTCACTCCATGTACTTGCGCGCTATAATTACCTACCGCCCGGCCGAACGGTCTCGGGCCACCGGAGGCCTTAGTTCAGTGCGGTTGTCGCGAGCGAGCGGAGCGCATGAACGTTGTTATATTTTAATAAGTTTCTAAGTATTTAATTCGTTCGTACGCGTACCTACGATGCCGTCTGGTACATTATGTGCTGTAGATGGGTGCAAATCAATTTTATTTTACCTACACCCTGACATCTATAATTAATTATGTTCTTAGATAGATAGATTGCATAGTACAGCTCTAAAGTATAAAAAAAAACAAAAAAAAAATTGTACTGCCACATACAAGTCAGAACATATAATAAAATAAATATTCACAGTTCTCAATAACATCGACACAAAAAAAGTTATGTTATTTTAATTTTATCGAAGAGGCAGCCCTGCGATTGGTACCGGATGGCGCGGTGCGAAGCAACCACAACTATACGCTTGAGCATTAAGGCACATTTTAGATTGCAGTGGTTGCTGACGCGACGGAGTAGGCTATTATAACAATAGGTATTGGAAATTTTCTATGAAGTGAAGTATCTGGTAAGTATTCAGGAATCTGTGGTGAGGGTTCGACTTCGGCGTATATTCTAAAGAATATACTCAAAGAAGTAGTCATTGAAGTTGCAAAAACAGGATTAGTTCCAATAGCGTTGGTATCCGACCAGGGGTCAGCATTTCAGTCGGCTCTTAATAAATTAAAGGTGGGTTTATACTTATCTGATGTGTCGTGACCTGTCGTGTAGTGACGTGATGGCTAGTTTTCACATTTATCTGTCGTGTTCTGACGCCCTCTGACGGTATTTTGAATCAATACAGCCGTAGCTCTAGGAAAGGCGACGCGTTTTAAAATGTTTTCCCACGAGTTGTCCGATTCTTCAGATTCTGATTCAGATTATGAAGAAGACATTCAATTTATGATAATGGCTTTATTAACAAAAGAAAGAAAGAGTAGAAGACATTGGATTCATCCCCTCAATAGAACAAGAGAAATTAATGGCGAGTTTCATTGTCTCTTTAAAGTGCTTGAAAACGATGACGAAAAATTTCATCAGTATTTCAGATTGTCGAAAGCACAGTTTGAACAAGTACATTCTTTAATTGAAGATGATGTAAAGAAAATACATACAAGATTTCGTAAGCCTATAGGAACAAGAGAAAGACTTGCAGTATGTTTAAGGTAAGCATTTATTTATTATTTTGTAGGTATCTCTTAAGTACAATATTTATGAGGCAAAAATAAAATCACATATCACTAAAGTTTACAGTGCTATAATATGATGAGATATTTACTTCGTCAGTGTTATGAAGTAAGATCGGTTGTGCCATTTGTGATGTGTGAGAAATAATCTGTTGAGGCACATTCATTTCTTCTAATCTTTTAAGGTTACGTATTTCGGCTTGTGATATAGCAGTGTGCAAATCTAACTTGATTTTTGTCTGATCTAGTTTAGGAAGTTTTTTAAGAGCTTTACTCATGCTCAAAAAAAAACAGTCTGTTTCATCCATGTCCTGCTGCTTGGAATGGTGCTTGTGGACTCTTAAATCATGTGAAGACTTCATTAAATCATATAGGTCCTGTAAGTTTGTTTTGTTGCGACTAGACCTTGTGGCATTTGATGACGTACCAGATTGTGGTGTTTCTGGACGGTAATCTGTTTGAGGACTTTCAGGTTCTGGTGAGTCTTCAATCAGATTTAATGATTCGAAACATTCTGGTGAGTCTGGAGGCGCCATAAGATTTGTTTTTGATGGTCTTGATTTTATAAATGGCTGTAAAAAACTCATTTGTTCTTCATATTTCCACGGCGTAACAAGAACGGCGGCTTGCCCACTTTTTTTATTTTTACGACGCTTTAATGCGTTAATGTAGGCATTTCGTAATTTATCCCAGTCATCTTTGCATTTATTCGCTGAAACAATAAATTATGCGTTTTTATATTTACAGATTTTTGGCAACTGGCAACTCTTTTCGGTCCTTGGGGTTCAATTATCGCATGGGATTCGCCACAGTAAAGATAATAGTCGAAGAAGTATGTAACGCAATTTGGAAAGAATTAGCCCCTATTGTAATGCCTCAACCTACAGAACAAATGTGGAGAGAAATTGCAAAAGGATTCGAAAATATATGGCATTTTCCGAACTGTATTGGAGCAATGGATGGAAAACACGTAACTATAATATGTCCTATAAATGCAGGCTCAAACTTTTACAATTATAAAAATGAGCATTCTATTGTACTGCTTGCGCTGGTTGACGCTCATTACAGATTTGTTACGATAGATGTAGGAGCATATGGTCGCAATAGTGATGGTGGCATATACCAAGAGTCGTTAATGGGAAAAATGTTTGAAAATAGTCAGTTAAACTTGCCACCAAATAAACCATTGCATCAAAATACAGAACCTTTACCCCACGTTATTGTGGCAGATGCAGCATTCCCCTTAAAAACGTATTTGTTGAAACCGTACAGTAAAGCTAAATTAGTCAACAATACTCCAAATAAAATATTTAATTATCGTTTGTCTCGTGCTCGCCGCACTGTAGAAAATGCATTTGGAATATTACGAGCAAGATTCAGAGTATTTCAAGGACCTTTACAAGTACAACCAAATATGGTGGACAAGATCGTACTCGCTGCTTGCTGCCTCCATAACCTTTTAACCCAAAATACACCGGAAAGAGAAGAAATGTTTATAGATGAAGGCGAAATTTGCGACGGTAACGGCTTAACAAACATTGGACCATTAAATAGAAATCCTACTCAGGAAGCTATTCATGTTCGCGAGGCATTTAAAAATTATTTTGTAAGTCCAGAAGGACAAGTTCCATGGCAAATGCAAAGTATACACAATACACAAGGTAGATCTATAAATAATTAAATAAAGCGGTGAAGATTACTTACGGGGTTGTTTTAATTTTTCTCCTATCTCCTCCCAAACAGCTGTCCTAATAGTTTGATCTTTATATTGTTTACACTTTATATCATAAATTACATCATATTGTCGTACTAATTCAATTAACTCGTCCATATTTGTAGACAAAATATACAGAGAGTTTGACCCGGAGCACGCGGACAGCTCTGGAAACTTTGACTGTCAGCCGGATTTGACAGATGGTGTTAACAATTGAGATGGAGTTGCTATTCTACACATCTTTCTCTATGACAATATTTGGTCTTAGAATGGCACTGCATAGGTTACATGGATACATAGACTTTGGTTTATAGTGCTTGTACACATTTAAATGACAGAAGTTAAATGATTTTATGACATTGGCGAGTACTTGAAGTATTTGCTGTGTAGTGTCGGCATAGAATAGCACTACCCCATTTCTTCCCGTGGGTGTTTCGTAGGAGTCGACTAAGGGAACAGGGCTTCTACCATCTTCGCCCTTACACCAATCCAAGGTCTGCCGCGCCGAGGGATGCGTGGCCAGGGGTGAGCCTGGTCGCTAGCGTGCCGCCGTCCCGGAGCTTGGTGCACTCCGGGTACTAAATAACCTTACCCAGTCATGCGGGGCTCTGGCTAGGTGGACAGTTTATTTCCCTTGCTTATCGTGGGGCCAAAATGTGTGCAACTAAAAATAAACACGGAGGCGGCGATGCAGCTCGCCACTCATCACGCCGTGGTTCCTCGCGGGGCGAAATGTGGGCTAGAGAGACCCGCTTCAGTACGTTGAATGTGTGTGGAGGGATGCATGAAAAATTAGATGAAGTATGTATGATAATGGATGAAAGAAAAATAGATTTTCTGTGTGTGAATGAAACGAAGCGAAAGGAAAAAGAGGTTTCACAACTTGGCAACATTACAGCGATCTGGTCAGGCGTGGCTGACAGCGACAGGGCTTGCCAAGGCGTGGGACTTCTGATATCTGAAAGGATGGCTCAGTGTATGAAAGGTTACGAATGTGTGAGTCCAAGGCTCCTGTGGCTAAAGGTGAAAATAGGGCTTGTCCGGATGCGCATAATTTGTGTGTATGCTCCGGACATGTCTAGGTCACTTTCCGAGAGGGAGGAGTTTTGGAATTTGTTATATGATGTTGTGAATGGGTGTGATCAGAATGAGAGAATTGTAATGTTAGGAGATTTTAATGGCTGGGTTGGTGTGTCACGCAACGGTTGTGAAAAGGTTTTAGGAAAGTACGGTGATCAAAGGGTGAACGAAAATGGCGAGAAAGTTATTGAGGTATGTTTGGCGAGGAATCTTTGTGTTACAAACACATTGTTTGAACACAAAGATATCCATATGTATACAAGACAGAGAGGAAACGAGAGAAGTATGATTGATTTTGTGATTGTTGATGAAAGGCTGAGAGCAAAGGTTGTTGACACCAGAGTCTATAGGGGCACGAATGTTGGCACAGATCACTTCCTTGTTATATCCCGAGTAAGAGGTCTGTGCACGCGTTGGCGTCATAGGGCCAAAGTGTCAACAACGGATCTTGCGAGAATAAAAGTGGAGAAATTGCAAGATGATGAAAAGATCAGTGATGAATACGTGAAGAAATTGGATGATAGACTAAGTTGCGTGGAGATGAGGGATGAAATGGAAATAGAAGAAGTATGGAATGTGCTCAAATCGACAATGGTTGAATGTGCGACGGAAGTATGTGGATTGTGTAAAAGGTCAAATAGACCACCAACAAGTTGGTGGGATAAGAGTGTGAAAGAGGCAGTCGAAGATAAGAAGAAAGCTTGGTTAGATTTACTAGCGGTCAGAGCTAGTAAACGAATGGATGCGAGAGTAACAGATGATGTAGTGAAAAATAGTGAAGATGAATATAAGAGAGTTAAGAATGAGGTTAAGAAGAAAATAGAAAAGAAAAAGCGTGATCTGATAGAATGGTGTGAGAGGAAACTCTCTGATAATTTCCGGAATAACCAAAAGTTGTTCTGGAAATATGTCCGGAAAGAAAAGGGAGTTTCCCAAAACACGAGAGTGAATGTAGTGAAAGATGATCAGGGTGAATTGGCGACGGATGAAAGTAGCATGAAACGAGTATGGAAGAACTATTTTGAGGGACTTTTTGAAAAAGAGGACGCATCCGTTTCTTCGCCAATCGACAGTAATGTTGATTGGAACGATGCGATGGGTGCCTTGAGTGAAAGTGAGATCAGTATGGAAGAAATAATGAAAGCAATGAAGAGTATGAAAATAGGGAAGGCGGCAGGGTATGATAGGATAACTATCGAAATGCTGAGGGCTGGTAAAGGGTTGGTGGCTTCTTGGTTGTACCTCCTTTTCCAAAAGTGCTGGTCGAGTGGCAAAGTACCACAAGACTGGTGCAAGGCGGTGATTGTGCCCCTGTATAAAGGAAAAGGGTCACGCCAGGAGGCTAAAAACTACCGCGGCATTAGCCTACTCAGCATTGTCGGTAAATTGTATGCTAAGGTACTGATTGAAAGAGTGATGAATGTAACTGATGAGAAAATATGGGATGTGCAAGCAGGATTTAGGAAAGGAATGGGATGTATGGATCAAATCTTCTCTCTAAGGAGCATCACCGAAAAGTTCTTAGCTAAGAACCAAAAGGTGTATTGCTCCTTCATTGATTTAGAGAAGGCGTATGATAGGGTGGTAAGAAAGTGTTTATGGGAGGTGTTATCCAAGTTCGGTTTGGGGAGTCAACTTATACGTGC
The DNA here is from genome assembly GCA_963576735.1 of Bedellia somnulentella. Taxonomy (NCBI): domain Eukaryota; kingdom Metazoa; phylum Arthropoda; class Insecta; order Lepidoptera; family Bedelliidae; genus Bedellia; species Bedellia somnulentella. The sequence goes on along the minus strand of OY755184.1, from coordinate 4,239,549 downwards.
ATTGGTATCACTCTATGAGGATTCTAGTGCATGTGTAAGAGTAAACGGGGAAAACACTGACTGGTTCGGAATCTCTAGGGGTGTCCGACAGGGATGTGTAGCTTCTCCGTGGCTCTTCAATTTGTTCATGGATGACTGTTTGACAGAGTTGCGTGAAAGTGATTATGGACTAAGAATGGGTGGATTCATCATTAAATGCCTCTTGTATGCTGACGATCAAGTGCTACTTGCATCATCGGCAGAAGAGTTGCAAGAGATGATGAATATTGCATGTAAGTCTTTTGTAAGAAAGGGAATGAGGGTGAATGTGGATAAGACCAAAACGATGGTTTTTGAGAGACAGGAAGATGTGACAGAATGCGTGATTGCGATTGATGGTAAGGATGTGGAACAGGTGAAGGAGTTTGTATATCTGGGAAGTTTGTTTACAAGGGATGGAAAATGTGATGAAGATATTGAGAGAAGAGTGAAAAAGGGTAATGCGATTAATGGAGCATTGGATAGCCTAATGTCTAGTCAATCGGTGTCCGAAAGGGCCCGAATGGCTGTGCATGATGCCGTTCTTGTTCCTACGCTTATGTATGGCAGTGAATGTTGGGTGTGGCAGAAGAAGCATGAAAGCAGAGTGAATGCAGTAGAAATGAGGTCCCTCAGAAAAGTATGTAATGTTAGGTTATGTGATCGTGTGAGGAACGATGTGATTCGTGAAAGGTGTGGTGTAAAAGATGATATTGTAAGTAAGATAGAAAAAGGAATGTTGAGATGGTTTGGGCACATCGAGAGGATGGATGATAGGAAATTGGTAAAAGGTATCTATAGAGCTAATGTGGAAGGTAATGTTAGTAGAGGACGGCCACGAAAGACACACTTGGACCAAATTGAAAGTGTGCTCAAAAAGGCAGGCGTCCGAAGTATGAAGAATAAAAGAGCATGTATGAAAAGATTGATGGATGTAGACGAAGCAAGAGAGGTTTGCCAGGATCGTACGAAGTGGCGATCGATAGTCTCTGCCTACCCCAATGGGAATTAACGGCGTGAGTATATGTATGTATGTATGTATATTTGAAAGTGAACCAACGAATATGCAGGACTATGAGCGATGACGCGTCACAACACAGAACTGGCGCTTGTACATATGTCTGACGTGTCGTGACGTCGCCGTTCCCCCGCCCCTCCGCTCTGATTCAACCGCGATTGTATCTGATGCGACACGACACAAGCCATCACAACACAACACGCATTACTAGTATGAACGTTACCATACTAAATGTATGAAACCGATACCGTTCTGACGCGTCACGTCACGACACGTCAGATAAGTATAAACCCACCTTAAAAGAAGACTCTAGAAGAGAGTATAACAATTATGGTACGTTTAGTTCTATATGTATAGTGTAATGGAATTTACTAAAATTATTCAAGGTTTTAAAACTTTTTCTTTTATAACAGATGATACCATTATCATTGGAGAAAACCGCCTTAATGTTTTTTATGATCCACCCCACCTCATCAAGGGTGTTAGAAATAATTTTATAACTAAAAACATTAAACACGAGGGAAAAATTTCGAAATGGAGTGACATTATGGATGTTTATATGGTGGACCGCGAACTTGCAGATATGCGCATGCTGAAAAAACTAAATGATGATTACGTGATACCAGATAAAATAAAAAAAATGAAGGTTAGTAAAATATTTTTTTTTTTTTTTTTTGTGTTTTCTATCTGCAATCGGTCGGTGGACCATAAGCGGATGATTTGAGTGAAATTTTCTTGACGTTTAGAGTGTAGCAGAGAATATTGCCTCTGAAACTCTTTATCACAAAACCTCTTTCCTCTTCAGTCGCCGTACAGAGCGAGAAGTGTCCAGTAGTTGGTTTGCTAGAATATTTGGGTGTGCGACTATTCGGTCAGTATATTTAGCTTTTAACTCTGTTATTTCTTCAGCTACTGTGGGTACGTTAAGGTAACTGTGGATCTCATCGTTTCTTGCAAACCAGGGAGCTTTGGCAATTGTTCGTAGGATAGCATTTTGGACCCGTTGCAGGCAAACAATGTTGCTATTGCTAGCTGTACTCCATAACTGAGCACCGTATGTCCAGATTGGCTTTAGTATACTTTTGTATATTAGAAGTTTATTGTCTGTTGACAAAACAGAATTTCTCCCTAATAGCCAATAGAGTGATTTGAACTTAGCATTGATCTCATCTCTTTTCTTTTTAATATGGTTTTTCCAAGTCAATCTTCTGTCCAAGTGGAAGCCAAGGTATTTGACGCAATCATTATGGGGCAAGGTATCTGTGCCTAGTTTGACCGATGGGCAGTCACTTTGTTTCAGGGTAAAGGTGATATGAGCAGATTTCGAAGCACTTGCCTGTATTCGCCAATTTAACATCCAGGAGTGTACCTTATTTAAATGACTTTGCAGATTGGCACTAGCTATTGCTGGGTTTGAGTCAGACGATAACAGAGCAATGTCATCGGCATAAGTAGCCACCGTCACAGCATCTGTTACTGGAAGATCATGGGTGAAGATGTTGTACAGTACGGGACCCAAGACGGACCCTTGGGGAACACCTGCTTCTATGTCGTATAGCTTTGATCTTGCATCACCCTGTTTGACGAAGAATTGACGGTCGGATAGGTCGGATTGAATTATACAAAAATAGGGATGTGGTAGCCGTTCCTTAATCTTGACTAGAAGACCTATATCCATTACTCGCGTCCGTAGGAATCACCTTTCACAACCCTACACGTACTCCCTGGGTGGTGCTAAAGAGTAATCAACGTCGAGTATCGGGCGACGGTTAACTAACCTGACAGAGCTGGTCTTCCCAGTCAGCTAACGTGACAGATAGGAAATGATCTTCACAACTCGTAACCAATTGTCACACCAGTGGCAGGAGGCCGAGAGTTTTGGCTTTACTGTCTAAACTACGAGGATGCAAAACCTCTATAAAACAATGACCCCAATCCTAAGGTGTGGACCGTGCCAAAAGGATGAATGGCTGAGGGCAATCAGTCGCTAGCGCCAACTTCGATGGACCAGGCAATCATCGTTGTATAAGTGCCTTCTCATAGGAAAGGGCGTGACCCTATGAGCGACCCTTTACATCGACCCGACTCGTGGGAACAAAAACATGAATGAAAACTTAAACCTAAATAAAAACCACAAAACTCCACCACAACAATCCGCTCCGGCAGAAAGTAGCCGTAAAGTCTACACTCAACAAATTTTTCACAAAAGTCTATTTGATGCAAGACCTCGCAGTAATTCTGTTCCTGATATTACTTCGAATGACAAGAATACTCCTAAACAAACCCAAACAACTTCATCTGCCAATGAGACTGAAGCAGCCAACGTTACTAACGACCTTTCTTTCCTAGAACCTCCGCCATGGCAACGAGTACCAGGCAGTAAGAAAAGAAAACTGGTAAATTCTCCGCCTAGCCTGTCTAATACCTGTCGACCAAGAAGAAGAATCAGCCAACAAACCAAGACAAATCAACAAGCCTCCCCCAATTGTTCTGTATGGCGTAGATGACGTAAATCAGCTCACTAAACTTCTAACAGAGGCAGTAAACTCCGAATCATTCAAATACAGGATAGTCAACAAAAACTTGCTTCGAGTTATGGTAGACTCCTCAGAGAACTACAAGAAAGTAATTGATGTCATTCGGCAAAATGGACTAATTGGACATACCTTTGCAAGAAAAGAATCTAGATGCTACCGTATCGTTATCAAAAATCTTCACCATACAACACCCCACAGTGCCATCATTGAGGCAATGGAACAAACTGGGAATAGGGTGAGAGGCGAAATAGTGAATTCTCGACACGGTCCCGATAAAACTCCCACATCAACCTTCTTTGTTAACTTAGAACCAGGTGATAAAAACAAAGAAGTTAAAAGGATTGAATACATTTATCATCAGCGCATAAAAATTGAAGATCCTCGAAAGTCGAAAACTATAGTCCAGTGTCAAAGATGTCAGCAATACGGCCATAGCAAAAATAACTGTATGAGGCCATATAGATGTGTTAAATGTGGATTAGGCCACAAAACTTCTGACTGTCCCAAGAAGGATAGGAACACCCCAGCTAAATGTGCTCTCTGCTCCTGTGACCACCCCGCGAACTATAAAGGCTGTCAAGTCTACAAAGAGATACTAGCCAGAAAATCGAACCCCCGACCTTCTAGACCGAATCAAAAGTTTACCCCGAACAGTGCACCTTTACCGGTACGTAGTAACAAGGTTAACCAAAAAACTTACGCTGAGGCTACGGCTATTGCTCCCCATGAAAAAGAAAACGTCAATAATGATCCTACTGACAACACAGAAAAAACTATGATGCAACTAATTATTAAGCAGAACGAAAAAGTAGATCAGCTCATTCAACAAATAGGTACTCTCTTAAACCTATTGACAACAATGATAACAAAAATAGCTCCGTAATGGCTGCTTACATACGAATAGCTACCTGGAACATCAATGGGCTCTCGGCAAATATACTTGAGCTTGAAGCATTCATCAACACAAATAAACTGGATATTGTGCTCATATCTGAATCCCATACCACTGTAAATAAATCTTTTCTATTAAGAGGCTTTAACATTTATCACACCTCGCATCCTGATGGCAAGGCTCATGCTGGTGCAGCTATTGCAATTAGATCAACCCTCAAACACTCCTTGTTGGATCCTTTTATATCTACACATATCCAAGCCACTACTATAAAGCTAGAAGACCGTGCCGGCTCTGTTACTCTATCCGCTGTTTACTGCCCGCCGAAGCATAAAATAACAGAGGATATGTTTAGCCAATTCTTTGAAACGCTTGGTAATAAATTTGTAGCTTGAGGTGATTGGAATTCCAAGAACACATTTTGGGGCTCGCGACTTACTCTGGCTAGAGGCCGTGAACTAAAGAAATCCCTAGATAAAAACCAAATTTTGCCAATTTCATCCGGTGAGCCTACCTACTGGCCAACTGATCCGAACAAACTTCCAGATTTGCTAGACTTCTTCCTTACAAAAGGAATTAGCCAGCTCTACACCAAGGTTGAATCAAATTTGGACGGATCTTCTGACCATACCGCGGTTATACTAACCCTCAGCTCCACGGTACTTATAAGAGAGCCCAATGAGTCGCTTTACAATAGAAAAACCGATTGGGAGGGCTTCCGGGACTACGTAGGCGACAATCTGAACTTGAAAATTCCTTTAACACAGCCTAATGACATTGAGAATGCATTCATGCACGTGACCAACCTCATCCAGGTTGCAGCTTGGAAAAACACTCCTGCGCTTCTTCACAAAGTCGGGTCTATTCCGCAGCCACCCAACATTAAGAGCAGTATACTGGAAAAACGACGATTACGAAGAGTATGGCAAACATCACGTCACCCAAAAGACAAATCTGCCTATAATAAAGCAGCCAAACAGCTAAAGATCCTACTTGAAAACTCGGCTCAAGAGGAAATGAAGAAGTTTCTCTCAAACTTATCTCCTCAAAATAAAGGTGAACTTTCTCTTTGGAAGGCCACAAACATCTCGGGCAAACCTCAGGTATCTTTTCCACCACTGCGATCTGAATCTTCCTGGGCGAGAACAGACTCTGAAAAGGCTGAAGTCTTTGCAGCCCATCTCGCTACTGTATTCAAACCGAATCCCTCCAGTAGTCATGAAGAACCTGCTTCAATAGGTGAAATATTGAATCAAGATTTTCAACTATGCCCACCTCTCCGAACAATTTCACCTAAAGAAGTAGGTGAAGAAATACGTCGCATGGATGCAAATAAGGCACCGGGTTACGATCTTATAACACCCAGAGTCCTCAAAGAACTCCCACGGAAATGCTTAACGTACCTGGCCAGTGTGTTTAATGCAATACTACGTGAATTTTATATCCCTCGTGTATGGAAGATCTCACAAATAATTCTGATCCACAAGTATGGCAAACCTCTTTATGAACCTACGTCTTTTAGACCTATAAGTCTTACTCCAGTTCTATCCAAACTGTGGGAGAAGCTATTCCTAACTCGATTATCCTGTGCTATGGAAGAGTGTCACATTGTACCATCGCATCAGTTTGGATTCAGGAAGTCGCACTCTACAGTGGAACAAATGCATAGAGTGTACCACACCATTCGCCAATGCTTTGAAGCCAAGCTTTACTGCAGCGCAGCATTTTTGGATGTCCAACAAGCATAAATAAAAAAATTAATTTAAAATAATTAATAAAAGGTTAAGGTTAATAAAAGGGAAACAAAGTGAAAAGTTTATAATTGTATTATTTTTTAACTTAAGTATCATCATTATAACATCATTACAACATCATTATTTTTTCTTGTAATAAATTAGTTTCCATATGATCCCTGATTAGTAAAATAGTTATGGAAGTGCTATTTAAACCTGATTGATATACAGTTGCAGTTTATATTTTTCCTGCCTAACTGATTAGATGTGTTTATATTTCAGGTCAAGAATTGTACTAAGGTTTTGAGTTCTACAGTTGCAAGTGCATTAACCTACACATCATTATTTCGTAAGTTATTTTATGTTTTTTTTTTATTATAATGAACAAACAGTGATGCTTAGTGTTTTACGTTTTAAGTATTCCCTATCTTTTCCCTTGGGTGTCGTGAGAGCCATGCAAGGGAGTTAAGAGCCATTAGTATTCAATTGGAGATCGGGTTAGCAACCAATTACCAGTGACTACTTGTTTTAACATCTGTTCCCCTTGAAACATCTATATATGGTTGAGATTCCTTAAAATCTTAACACTCTGATTACCCCAATTTGAGATAAAAGGCGTGAGCAATTTAGCTGAATAAGTAGTGACAAAATACTATCATGTATCACAAATTGTACTATTGAACAAACAGAGTATATGTACAATAGCTTGAGAACTATAGCAGTAGTGGGTGTATTAAATTCCAGTTTTTTTGTTACAGCCCTTTACCCAGATGGAAAACCCGTCAGCCCAACTTTAAAAAACACAGCTGATATTGTCACTTTCTTTGACAAATTATTTGACTCATGCAACGGAGCTGCAGCTGGAATTAAAAATATGGGGAAACCTCTACGACGGGCAGTCACGAAGAAGTCTGAACATCAAGAATTCTGGATAAAAAGTATAAAGACATTAGAAGAAATGAGGTTCCTGGACAAAGGAAAAGAAGTAATGGTGCCTTCACAAAAAAACTTTGTAACAACCCTGAAAAGTTTTATATGCCTGTGGGATTTTTTAAATAGTAAGGGCATAAATATTATGCGACCCCGATACCTCAATTCTGATCCCATAGAAAATTTCTTTGGCCAAATGCGGGCTTACAGTTATAGGCATAATGACCCAAGTTGTCAATCATTTATAAATATATTTCGGTCCCTCCTTATAACACGGTTCATACATTTCCATTCAAATAGTTATAATTGTGAGGATGTTACAGGAGAACAAATCATAAAATTAAAAAATTTATTTCCGAAAATCAAAGAGGGTTCTAAAATAACACCATCAAAAGTAGCAACTCCAATACTGTCTCCTGATAGATATGAAAATATTGTGGAAGGAGCTCGTAAAGAACGTTTAAGTGTACACTCACGTGCATACACTGCAGGGTGGGTGGTAAAAAGATGTATAAAAATATTTAACTGCAACGATTGTAAAAAGAAACTTACTCAAACTAATGAGTCCCCTGTACATAAATGGATTTCACAAAGAGAATTTGCAAACTTTAAAAAAAAATATAAGCTCACCTATCCCTCTGAGTATGCAGTGAGGTATTTCAGTGATATTGTAAAAGAAACACATGAATATTTGGAAAGCAATGCAAATAAAGAAAATATATCAGAAAATATACTAAGTAAATGCATTTCTAAATATTCATGTGAATTCTTAAATTGTGCCGTTCATGGAGATGCCCTTCCAAAATGTTTTCTGTCCATCACAATTAACCTCACAATTTATAACTGGTGTAACATCATAAATAGAATTTTGAGAGGAGTGGATCTGTTAAGACTGTCACATAAGGATTTGCCGAATATGCAAGCTAAAGCGTTAGCTAAATGTAAAAAAAGACTTAAGAATAAAAAGAAATAAATTATATGCTGTTTTTTTATTGAGACCCTTTTTACCAAAATGATAGACATTTGGCAAATAGTGAATAGTTTGTGGGATTTCAGTATATATGGGTGCGTGCCACCTACCCAAGCAAACCACATAATTTCAAATTTCCCGCCTACGTACGCGTACGTTTACCAATGAAAGAAAAATTGGCACAAAAGGTCTCGATACGTACCGTAAAGCCAATATAAAATAAAAGTAAAAACATGTCAAACTCTAAACTAACGTGCCTACTGTACCAAAAACGCTAGAGTAAGATTCCTATCTGATACGTAGTATCTATATTGTAATCTGTGAACCGGAATGACATGACATTTGTGAGTTGCGGGGTTCGCATTACAAAAAATGTTGCCAATATTAAAATTAAATGTTGGGTTTCCAACAGTGATTACTGCTGGAACCTTCTAAGGGATACACCTGGAACATCTAAAAAGAAACAGCCAAGAAGTTCCAAAAAAACCACTTCTTTTTGCCGTTTATAAATGTTTATTGTGAAAAAATGCTCAATTTTTGTCGAAAATTTGTTTGTTGATTAAAAAAAAATGTGACGTCTTAGTTTTTTTTTGTTTATGAGAAATTAATACTAGTATCCTGTAAATTATCGCTATAATAGATTCGCTTGAGTGGGAGAAAAAAAGTATTTTTTTGTTGCATGGTGTTATTGTATTAAAAGCTGAGGATTTCTTTACAGACAGGTGACACAGGAATGCCTGACAGGTATTTGGTGACCCAAGTCATCACTAAAGACGTAAGAGACGAGGACTTAAAAGATTTCTTACAGGAATCTATTGAAGAGTGTTTTCAAATGCTATATAATGGTAAGTCAATTTAGGTATTGCTTGCAGTTAGGCAGTAAATGTACACAGGTACATACATACATATACTCACGGCTGTAAATCCCTTGAAAAATTAAGTATGAAGATTTTTTGTAATATTTTAAAATCTTTAATCAAGTTAGAAACAAAACTCATGAATAGTAAAAAGGATTTCGTATAAAGAAGCCTTATAAAAAGTAATGATATAGTAAAATAAGGTTTGACGTAAAAAAAAATATTTAGATAATTTAATGTTTTTTGACATGAATTCCTCATGTGGGGATTATTACTCATAAATAAAAGATGTTATTAAAGGAAAGAAAAATTTCGACACTGGCGGGGTTCGAACCCGCGACCTTCGGGTATACGCCTCCGTCGCTCTGCCAACTGAGCTACAGTGTCAGTTGGCATCCAGCGCGAAATTTCTCTATCCTTTGTTTCTTTTTTACACGTTCAAGTAGTGTTTGCGTTTCCTACCTCCGAATTTTAACTAATTCGGACGGCCACTTGTCTACCTTTTCAGATAGAATGCAAATGTTGGAAACGCCTAACTATCACATAAGTTAATGTTTTTTGACATGAATTCCTCATGTGGGGATTATTACTCATAAATAAAAGATGTTATTAAAGGAAAGAAAAATTTCGACACTGGCGGGGATAGAGAAATTTCGCGCTGGATGCCAACTGACACTGTAGCTCAGTTGGCAGAGCGACGGGGGCGTATACCCGAAGGTCGCGGGTTCGAACCCCGCCAGTGTCGAAATTTTTCTTTCCTTTAATAACATATTTTATTTATGAGAAAAATATTTAGATTTTCACCGGTAATTCACATTATAAAAAGTCAAGTTGTGTACATGTTTTCTTGTGTATGGAAAGAGATCGTTTCATGACTTTTATGACTTGTCATCTCATACATACATATACATATACTTACGGCTATAAATCCTTTAACGGGGTAGCCAGAGCTAAAGAATCAGAAATTCCTCAGCCACTTTTGGAAAGTTGAGTGGGGAAAAGATGGTAAAATAAAGGTTTTTGGGTCTCCAACCCCATCGCCCAAAAAACCCTTAATAACCCCAATACCGTTAGTAGCCTCTTACGTACACCCACCGGAAGAAATGGGATAGTGTTATTCCAAGCCGAAACTACACAGCATTGTCTATTATCTATACTTATAATAAATCTGTAGAGAGGTCAATTCTGTACATGAAATATATTTTCAAAATAACCATCAGGTGGTGATTAGGGATCGATACTGATGCCAAAAATGCAATTAGTAAAATTTTTGTCTGTCTGTCTGTCTGTCTGTCGGTTTGTATGTTCCTTATGTAAACAAAAACTACGAACTTTTAACGAAACTTGGCACAAATATTATTCATGCACCTGCGCAGGTTTTTGTATACTTTCCAGCAGAGTAGTAAAGGGGAATTTTGGGAAATTTTGGGAAAACGGGAGAAGTTACTCCATTTTTTAAGCTTCCGTCGCGTGTGCAGCCTCAATGGTTAAACTTACATAGAAATCATGTATGACGGAAATATTATTCATTAAATTATCTAAAAAAAAATCCACAGCAGTTCATGTCTATCTTTTACGGTTGACTCACAATAACACGTGTAATTCCTGATAGCTTAGCAGTTCGGATCATTCTGATTATATTTGTTTACTCTTACGTTTGTAAACGTCTCATTCATCCCAAATTAAAAAAAAAAAACATTATTACCAATTCAATAAAAAAAGAATCATAGAAATCGGTAGACTAACACCGAAATTATACATAAAATAAGCCATCGCGCCCGTGATCAAAACCAAATCTTTACTAATTTACATATAACATACTAGATGGCGCGAGTAGTTGCATCCTAAATCATGTAATGATTTATTTTTTAGATTGTTATAAATACTTCATAGTGTTTTATTAAAAAAAAACAAATTAAACGGAAATACTGAACCGTTTATCAAAGCGCATTTAAAATCACCAAACTACACTGATTAGGGAGTGCTATAAATTTAATAAATTGAAAACATTACGCTGAATTTCACAACGCTTGAGCAGTGACTGAAGAAAGAAACCTCAGATATTTAAAAAAACAACGGTACCCGTGCAAAGCTGGGACGATCCACTAGTTATACATAAATGTGCTTTTAATTATGTACGCTATGTCATAGAGTATTTTTTGTGCATACTTATTTTCATTTAAGATTTAGCTACATAATAGATATTCAGCTATGTTCACCCCATGGTTCACCTAAATAATAGTTCGCGTCCCCTGAATAGGGAACCCTAATCAAACTTTGACTACAATAAGATTTTTCGAAATAAATTCCATTATAAAATACTGCCCTTAATTGAAAAAAAAACAAGTAACAAAATAAGTTGTCGATACCTCTCTGACTTATGTAATCTATAACATAACATAAACATATAACATAAACATAAACGTTCACGCCGAATATCCCCGAAGGGGTTGGCAGAGGTACTAATACTTCTGAACATCACGTGACTTTGTCACCTGGTGTTCAGAGTACCCACGTTTTGCATGGACAGTGTACTCACGTGATAGGGGGCAGGCCTATCGCCGTTTTGTACGAATACACTGTCACATGACTAAGTACAACTCAACTCAGCCATGTGGGTTGCCTCACGATGTTTTCCCTCACCGTTAACAACCATGATAAATTAACCACACGTATGTCTTTAGAAAAGACAAATTGGTGTAGGCCCGACCCAGGATCACAAGTCGTTTGCACGATAGCCGAGTGTTCTACCCACTGGGCTATCACGGTTGTTATCACGGTTGTTATGTAATCTAATAAAACAATAATGTTTAATATAATATAACGGATGTTTATTTCAGAAAACACACAGGACAAATGTGAGTTCTCTAAGAATCTGCTTATGTGCTTATCAGAAAAAGGCCGTGCTAACTGCGATGATTGGAAAGAAGATTTCAAAATATAGCCCTTTGAAAACGCTTTAGATAATGAAGAAGAAAAAATATTATTGCTTTGAAATATTGCTGTTGATCGTTGGCCGTTGAAAGTCGAAGTCTAGTTTTATATTAAGTTGATTATTACATAATTATTATACGCTAATAAAGAAAAATACAAAAAATGAGGCGGTGGTACAAGAAGAATAAACATGATGAGCATTTGTACGTTTTTTACTCAAAACACAACTCAACCCAAACGTGCACGCCGTATATCCCCGAAGAGGTTGGCAGAGGTACTAATACTTCTGAACATCACGTGACATTGTCACATAGTGTTCAGAGTACCCACGTTTTGCTTGGACAGTGTACTCACGTGATAGAGAGCAGACCTATCGCCATTTTGTACGAAGTCACATGACTAATTTATCATATATCGTCTGCACGATAAGCGATCTTCTACCCACTGAGCTATCACAGTTGCAATGTTTTTTACTTCATGTTTCTATAGACAGGACTAGCTATAGTTAACCACAAAGAAGACTAGAAGGCCATCAAGGTCACGAACTAGATCTCAACAAGGGCTAACACTAAATACGAAAACTGGTATACTGATAAGAATCTATCACCAACATAGTGAATTAAACAGGGTGGTACATTTATCAACCAATTTAAGTTTATATAATTATAGTCTGAGTACGAATAAAACGCTCATTTAAACCTTATTAGTATTTTTGCTACCGCCAATAGTTTAGCAGAAGGTACGTAATCAGGGGGCTAACATGAAAAAAATAGCCGCTTCGCAAAGTTACGGACAAAGTTAAGGCAGATGGGATTTTGCCCGGGCATTTTGGGCGAATTGGATTTATGCCCAATAAATGTCCATAAATGCCGAATAAATGTCCATTACTTGGGCAGAAATCTTATTTAATTTTAATTTTTAAAATATAATTATTGTAAGAGTGTGGTTGATGTTATTAGTTAAAATCATCATAGAATGTCATATTTTATTTAAAGAATGAATAATAATTATAGGGTTCATGATAGGGACCATTAGCATAAAAGTCAATGGGTGCAATCCAACCCGTTTTATGAAATTTTGCAGACAGAAACGCAAATATTTTTAAATGCAAGAATCTTATCATTCTTTTTATGATAATTCATCAATTTGTTACAATAAAATAGGGAAAAATTGTGATACTGTTTTAAACTTTTAATTTAAACAAACATTCTGGATGGTCATAGTCCAGATTATGATGATTTTCCACTATAAACGTATGAGAATCTAACCCTATTTACGTTGGGCTCGTATCAAGTACAAATCGCGCGCTCCTATTGGACACTTTATATAATATAGTGGATCGTCCCAGCTTCGCACGGGTAGCGTTGTTTTTTAAATATCTGAGGTTTCTTTCTTTAGTCACTGCTCAAGCATTGTGAAATTCAGCGCAATGTTTTCGATTTATTAAATTTATAGCACTCCCTAAACAGTGTAGTTTGGTGATTTTTAATGCGCTTTAATGAACGGTTCAGTATTGCCGTTTAATAGCAAATTTTGGAATAAAACGCTATGAAGTATTTATAACAATCTAAAAAATAAATCATTACGTGTTGTAGGATGCAACTACTGGCGCCATCTAGTATGTTATATGTAAATTAGTAACGATTCGGTTTTGGTCACGGGCGCGATGGCTTATTTTATGTATAATTTCGGTGTTTCTCTACCGATTTCTGTGATTATTTTTTTATTGAATAGGTAATAATGTTACCTTTTTTAAATTAGGGATGAGTGAGAGGTTTACAAACGTAAGAGTAAACAAATATAATCAGAATGTTCCGAACTGCTAAGCTATCAGGAATTACACGTGTTATTGTGAGTCAACCGTAAAAGATAGACACAAACTGATGAGGATTTTTTTTTATATAATTTAATGAAGAATATTTCCGTCATACATGATTTCTATGTAAGTTTAACCATTAAGGCTGCACACGCGACGGAAGCTTAAAAAATGTAGTAACTTCTCCCGTTTTCCCAAAATTTCCCAAAATTCCCCTTTACTACTCTGCTGAAAAATATACAAAAACCTGCGCAGGAGTATGAAGAATAATTGTACCAAGTTTCGTTGAAATCCATCGAGTAGTTTTTGTTTCCATAAGGAACATACAAACCGACAGACAGACAGACAGACAGACAGACAGACAAAAATTTTACTGATTGCATTTTTGGCATCAGTATCGATCCCTAATCACCACCTGATAGTTATTTTGAAAATATATTTCATGTACAGAATTGACCTCTCTACAGATTTATTATAAGTATAGATAAAGTTGAGTATAATTATATAGAGTTGAGACCAAATTGACATTGACATTCCGCCGGATTCAATCTCGCTCATATCTCGCTATTTTGTACCTAGGTTTTAAATTGCGTAGAATTCTGACAGCTGCCATTTTTTGACATGTCAGAGGTTATAAATCTTTTTGACCAGGCTAATTTTTTTAATTTATATTAAAGTATGAACATCCACGTCAACTCATTTTATTTGTTAGAATATAATATATAAATTTTATTATGTTCTACGCTGCAAATGCGAAAAGCGCATTCACGGTGAACAGAAAATTATAAAATATAACAGTTAATAATAAAAAATAATAGCAAATACCGAAAAGAAATGAGCGCATTTTAATAATTCAAAGAAGTCGAATGACATGGCATGACAAGACACACGCATAACGACAGCTAAGAGCGACATTGAATAAATAATACAGAGCGAGCGATTTGCTTTACGTTTTACATCCATCTACTTACGGCTACAAATCCCTAAAAGGGGTAGCCTGCTGTTCTGAATCTTAAAATTCTTTAGCCACTTGGAAGTTAAGTAGAGAAAGATTGTTATATTAATATTTTTGGTGATGAGTCTCCAACCGCATCGCCCAAATGTCGCTTAAAAAGCCCCGATACCCTTAGTCGCCTCTTACGATAACCCATGGGAAGAAATGGGGTAGCGCTATTTTAAACCGGCACTTAGCCGACACAGCAAAAAGGTTTACTAAACCTGGACTAACAAAGAAGGTGCCAGCTAAAATAATAAATAAGGTAATTAAAATTGAATTGATATCATGTTCGTAATATTGAAATATTATATAATATATAAATATTTTTTACTATTGTATAATTTTACTTAACTTAGGTTATATTTGCATTTGCCTTTAAAAAGGTAAGACACAACTTAACAAAAATCTAGCAGCGGATATACGCTCCCGTCGCTCTGCCAACTGAGCTATAGTATCAAGTGATCATGATCACTGGCGCGAAAATTGGTTTTTGCCTGTTTCTTTACATCTTTATTTGTGTCAACGCCATCTACCGCCAAATTATTACAACCTGGGAATATGCGCCTTTTGCCATGAATAGTTCATGTCCTCTGTCAATATATGACATCAAAATCATTCGTGTCCGCTGTGGTTTTTTTTTCCATACATTGATGCTCATTGACCTTTACTAATTAAACACGAACTGTTTTTCAGTTTAAAACCCTAATACCTAAGTATTATTTCATCCCCATTGAGTATAAAAAGTAGCGTGATCGTGAGTATTATCACATTTTAAAATTCTGTTAGCGGAATATACCGTTACTACATGATGTTAATAATCTTGAAAAATAAAAATAAAATATATGTTTTTTTTCGCTTAGTTACTTTATAACATTATTCGTTATACTAAAGTTAATATCTTATAGCTTAAGCTACTCTATCGCTTGATATAATTGAATGTGTTTTTTTATTGTAAGGGTATAAATAATTATTATTATAATCGTTCTGTTATATCCACCCTATGTACCCTGTATTGCTGACCTATAATACTCCTTTCATTCCTTAACAGCAATAACCAACTGAACTCAACATAATACTGACTCAGCTCCTTTTCCCTTACCGATTCCTATCCGCTCCGTGCAGTCCCGATCCAATCATCCTACGGTCAACATCAAATTCTAACGATATTCAAAGTCCAGTGTGTTCATGTACCTAGTTATTTAAAAATCCAATATAAGTTTTCTTTTTAAAAAGGGTCTCATTTTTTCATTTCTAACATTGGTGGCAGCGGTGGGATCCGGCAAAATTACGGGTCCCTATTTTAATTGAATAAAACTCAAAAGTGTATCAAGTGCCTCAAATCAGTTGCAAATTTATAAAGAATAGTGTTCCTAATACTCAAGAAATTAATTCAAAGTTTTCGTGCTATATTCAATACCTTTTTCAATTTACAAAATAAGTGCAAAGTGGAGTGTAACAGTGAAATAATCCAAGTGCTCCGTTCTGGTTTCTACTCAATAAACCAGGGAATCATTTATGCATCCAAGCAACGCCATGCTCTTAATCATCATCATCCTGTAAGTTTTTCCAAACTTTATCACTTTGTTCCTGCCTCTCTCAATACTACTTCGATTATCAGCGAGCTCAACGGATACGCCACGCATTCCACAGCGTCTAGGCGACAGTTCTACGAATTACACAGCGCCTTATCAGTGTACTCGTAGCTAGACGGTCAAGTACGAAAGTTTTTAAGTGTTAATTGGAATATTCATTGACTTTATTTTGTTCGTTTGTTTTTATTCTCGATTCTACAATACTATATTATTATTAATTTTTTTTTTAATTGTTTTTCATAATATTCTGGTTTATTTCGTATCTGATATTTGATTTTTGAATTATTTTAACTATTATTATTTAAAACAAAAAGGATAATTATGACGGAAACCGATAAAAAAATGTCATCTTTAAGCCTAACTGATTTAGCTTCGACCATTGATCCTCCACCAACCCCTAGTAAGGGTAAAACATCTGCATCATCAAAACCTATACCAACACTTGATATTGAGTTGAGCGTTTTACTCAAATTTATTAAACCTTTTGATGGGTCTCGTGAAACCCTAAATGCTTTTATAAATAATTGTAATAATGCTTATGAATTAGCATCAAACAGCCAGAAAATCATTATATTTAAATATATTTTAAGCCAACTGCAAGGTAAGGCCGAAGTAGCATGCTCCATTAAGGAATTCATTAATTGGGAACAATTAAAACAGTTTTTAGTGAATCAGTTTGCTGAGAAAAAGCACTATACACATTTGTTAACAGAACTCCAAGAAACGATTCAAGAAAATGGTGAAAGCGTTACTCAATTTTCCTTAAAAATAGAAACCTGTCTATCCCAACTTTTAACCGAAGTTGTCCTTTCTTCATCAAGAAAGGGCGATATACCCGGTAAAACCACAGCAATGGAAGAGTTAGCTCTCCATCATTTCCTGATGGGTTTATACCCCCACCTTTCTAATATAGTTCGAGCGCGATCTCCCAAAACTTTAAATGAGGCTATAAATATTGCAATATCGGAAGAGAAAATATTACAATCTATTAAGAATAAGCGACCATCTCCTACCCCCCGAACCCGAACAAACAATACATTTTCTAATATAAGATCATCTAACAACTTCAATAATCATCGTCCTTTTGTCTCTAACCCTTCTCGCTCAAATAATTATTACAATGGAGGCAATCAAAATAACCCGGGACCGAGTAGCCAAATGACATGTAGATATTGCAAAGCAATTGGTCATTCTATCGAAAACTGTCGCAAACGACAGTACAACAATTCCCGATTTCAAACAAGTGGGTTCCAAAATCGTCCAGGTCAAAGCCCTCCTCGCAGAACATATACAATTAATCAATGCGAGAATAACGACACTGAGGAAAGTCAAACGGACAGTAATTTAAACGAATAAGTTTTCCCGAGAAGTACCGCCCGGGAAACAAAATCCACATTGTTAAAAATGGTACCTCAAGTATAACAAAGTCCTTTAGTACATTTAATAATCCATCACTGAATCCGCTGAATCATAGTCCTCCCAAATTCGATAAAATGATTGATACTAAAGGACTCATTCCCTCTGCATCTAACGATCTTATTTTACCTACTCCAACGTCAAAAAAAGACTCATCACTGAATCCACTGAATCCTCTGAATCCACTGAATCCTCTGAATCCACTGAATCCTCTGAATCCACCGAATCCTCTGAATCCACTGAATCCTCTGAATCCTCAAACGCTTGATCTCTGCTCTTCTGAAAAAACTTGTGAATTCCCTTTGTCTCCATCAAAAGATGCCCTCTCACTAGAAAAACCTAGTAGGATATTCGAAATTTTAAAAAACTCTGATAAAAGGTACTTACCCCACATTATCATACAAACTGTTGTATCAGATAGACCCCTTTCATTCCTTATAGACACTGGTTCATGTGTAAGCCTCATAAAACTCAATTCGATATCTAAACCACCCAAACTGAATAAAAATATAATAACTTTAAAAGGTATTGACTCCGGAGATAATGTTACTTCTACACTTGGAAATTTTAAAATGCCCATTTTTCCCAATTCCTCTGATACACACGAGTTTCACGTTGTGGGAGATATAAGTTTATCACATGATGGCATAGTTGGTAATGATCTTCTAGATAGTTTTGAGTGTCAAATAGATTATGGTAAAAAGGTCCTAAAAATTGGAAACAATTTAATAAATTTAAATTTCTCAGAACCTCTTTATACTATACCCCCTCGATCTGAGTTTGTTATAGAATGTTCTGTTTCTAACCCTGAATTAAAGGAAGGGATTGTCTTCGATCAACACATTTCAGATCAAATCTTTGTATCGAATTCCATAGTTAAAGTTAAACCAAATAATAGAGTTAATATTACGATTGCTAATACTACAAATGAAACAATATCCATAAATTCCGATTTGAAACTTCATCTTGAACCTATTGATTATTCAGTTCTTACTAATTCCTATGCTTTACCCACAAATGGTATTTCCAAAAGAACTAATGATGTAATTAACCTTCTAAGATTAAATCACCTTAATAACGAAGAAAGGGAATCCCTCATTGACTTATGTTCGACTTATTCAGATATTTTCCATTTACCAAACGACAAACTCACACACACAACAGCTCTCACTCATAAAATTAGGACTACCACCGAAGTACCAATTCATACCAAAACTTATCGATTTCCAGAGGTCCATAAAAGGGAAGTTGAGAAACAAATAAATAAAATGTTAGATGACGAAATAATAGCACCTTCCAAATCACCTTGGTCATCACCCATATGGGTTGTACCCAAGAAATTAGATGCCTCAGGAGAAAAGAAATGGCGTGTAGTTATAGATTACAGAAAACTTAACGATATAACTATAGGTGAAGTTTATCCAATTCCTCAGATAACTGAAATATTAGATCAACTCGGACATAGCAAATACTTTTCTACATTAGATTTAGCCTCTGGTTTTCACCAAATCCCTGTAGAAGATCCTGAAAAAACTGCTTTCTCCGTACCTCAGGGTCATTTTCAATTCAACAGAATGCCTTTTGGGCTCAAAAATGCTCCAGCTACTTTTCAACGCCTCATGAATTCTTGTCTCGCCGGTCTCCAAGGCTCTCGTTGCTTCGTATATTTGGACGATATCGTGATATATAGCCATGATTTAACATCCCATATAAACAATCTTTCACTTATTTTTGCTAGACTCAGAGAATTTAACCTTAAACTGCAACCGGACAAATGTGAATTCTTACATAAAGAAGTCGCATATCTTGGTCACGTAATAAATGAAAATGGAGTCAAACCAAACCCAGAAAAAATTAAGGCAGTGGTAGAATATCCCATTCCAAAAACTCAAACAGATATAAAATCTTTCTTAGGTTTAATGTCCTATTATCGAAGATTCATCCCTGAATTTGCGAAATTTTCCAAACCACTTACTAACCTCTGCAAGAAAGGAGTCGCCTTTGAATGGAAAAATGAACAGCAGCTTAATTTTGAAAAACTTAAGGAAAAACTTGTTTCTGCTCCAGTCCTTATTTATCCCGACTTTACTAAACCTTTTCTTCTCACATGTGATGCTTCTCAGTTTGCTATTTCTGCTATATTATCCCAAGGTCCCATCGGTCAAGATCGACCTATAGCATTCGCATCTCGCACTTTAAATAAAGCAGAAATCAATTATTCAACAACGGAAAAAGAATGCTTGGCCATTATCTTTGGCACTCAACAATACAGACCTTACCTTTTCGGTCATCGTTTTACTATAATAACTGACCACAAGCCACTTAAATGGCTTTTCAACTGTTCAAAACCAGGCTCTCGTTTAGTTAGATGGCGCTTACAATTGGAAGAGTTTGACTATGACATTGAATATAAAAAAGGAAAAATTAATTGCAATGCTGATGCTCTATCGAGACACCCTGTTAATCCCATCTTAGTCGATGATCAATTAAATCTCAATCTTTCTAGTCCAAATCCCTCTAATGAAAGTTTACCTGCAACAAACAATGAATTTGTTAGCGTAAATGACTTACCGACACCAATTCCATTCACCGACTCTAGCGCTGAAAGTACAAATACCCAAACAGCAATTGATCCTCTTGTAGATATAGATTTTACTGACGACTCTTATTCTGATTTTCTCAAAAACACTAATGGCAAAAACTTTGAAACTGATGTGACCATTATTGAACACAACAAGAGTATATTGGAAAGTGATTGTAAAAATTTAGTTATTCCCGTTTCAATTGACCTTGATGAAGCTAATCCTTATATCGAACAAATTTTGGGAAATATCGAAAATACAGATGAAATCATAAACTGCGAAAGAACGCTATATTCATCTCTTAAAATTAAGTATCAAAATAAAAATGTTTACCTTATATTTATTAAAGTACATCACTTTGATCAAGGCTCTTATGATGATATATATAAATCACTGAAAAACCTAAGGAATGAACTTATTCTACAACTCGAACTTTCTGACTTACGAATTGCTATCACTGACTTTAAAAATCCTTTTGACAAATATTTACCTTTGAAATTATATAACATGCTTTTATATGTGTTTAACAAAACCAAAATTGAAATTAATATTTATCATAACAATTTGATTTATCCCACATTAAGTGAAATCCCAAAAATCCTTAAAGAGAATCACGATATACCTGTCGCTGGTCATTTAGGTGCAAATAGAATGCTTAAGAGAGTCCAAGATCAATTTTACTGGAAACATATGAGAAATGATATTGAAAATTATGTAAAGAACTGTGAACCTTGCCAAACCAATAAAGCTTTACGCCGAATAAATCGTGCTCCCATGCAAATCACTTCCACTTCAACTCAGCCTTTTGAAAGAATTAGTCTTGACATAGTAGGTCCCCTTCCTGAAACCAATAAAAGTAAACTTCGCTTTATCCTTACCCTTCAAGACGACTTAACAAAATTTTCTACCGCTTACCCTATTTCATCAACAACAGCTGAAGAAACCTCAGAATGTCTTATACACTTTATTTCATTGTTCGGTATCCCGAAAATGATCCTCACCGATCAGGGAACTAATTTTACAGCAGATCTCTTTAAGAAAACCTGTCAATTTCTAAAAATCAAACAATTATGGTCCTCACCTTATCATCCTCAGACTCAAGGTGCTCTTGAACGATCTCATTCAACTCTAAAAGAGTATCTTAAATCGTATATTAATGATAATCAAGACAATTGGCATATTTATATTTACACGGCAATGTTAGCTTACAATACAACTGTTCATTCTACGACTAATTATACTCCTTATGAACTTCTATATGGACATAAACCATTTATACCTAATTCCCTATTCACCCAAACTTCTGATGTCACTTACCCTGACTATGTTAAAGTGCTTCAACATCGTCTTGAATATTCTAGAAACAAAGCTATAGAAAATATTCAAAAGTCGAAAGAACTATCTAAGACCTATTATGACAGAAAGACCAGACCGGTTCAATATAAAGCAGGAGACTGTGTCTACCTTAAAAATCACCTACGTCTAAGAAAATCTTTATCACCCATTTGGAAAGGACCATACAAAATTATAAAAATCCTTGGTAATAACACATTATCCCTTCTCATTAATAGACGACATGTAACACATCATTATGACGAAGTCAAACTAGCCCATTCTCATTCTAACTAATTTCACTCTATTAAAATTTCTTTCATTTAATTTTATTTCAGCATATCCATGACTCAAGCCCTTCCAGATCCTGTCAAATACATTCATAATAGTTCCGGAATATATTTTGAACCCTTAGGTCCCATGAAGACAGTAAACGGTCATCTTAATATTATAATCTCTTCTGATATTGGATATTTACAACCCCATATTAATGCTATTAATGAAATAATAGGTACCACTAGATTTCTTTGTAAATCATATAATGCTTTTAACGATTCTGAATGTCATAATATATTAGCTCCCCTTACTACCAGATACCATGATATAATCCGAGACTTTGACGCAATTAATTATTTAACAAACAATAGAGATAAACGCTCAGCTTGGTTTGGTGGTGTTGGAACTGTTTTCAAACATATAATTGGAACACTGGATGAAAATGATGCTATTCGATACGATAAAGCTATATCATCCTTACAGAGAGATGAAATAAAATTAGCCTCTCTAGTTAAAGAAAATATTTTAGTTACTCAATCTTCCATAAATGATTTTAACAATACTTTGAATAAAATTAAAATAAATGAATTAAGATTAAGAAATGCTATTAACTCTATCACGGATAATGTGAATAATGTAAGTTTAGTTTCGAATAAGTTAGTTTTAAGAACTATGTTTAATCATGTTTTTAACATTCTCGATAGCGCACTGTTATCATTATCTTTTAAAATTAATGATTTAATTAATAGTATTATTTCAAGCAAAAACAATGTGCTTTACCCTGCTATGTTGAGTCCTAAAGAATTATACTACGAATTAGTTAATAATTACTTACATTTACCTGATTCCAAATATTTACCAATTGTTCTAGATTTAAGTAATGTTAATAAATTAATTGATGTATCTGATATAGTAAGCTACTATTATAATAATAAGATTAATTTTGTACTGAAGGTTCCACTTGTTAACTCTATAGAATATAATATGTATCATGCCATTCCTTTACCTGTACCTCATAATTTATCAAAATCCGATTCATTTGTAACGATAATACCTACAAATAAATATATTGCCATATCAATAGATAAATCCGTATATACTGTTTATGATGACATTCACAAAGAATGTAAATCTATAAATTTAATGTATTATATTTGTGAAGCTTCGATTATATACTCCTCTAATGATAATCCCATCTGTGAAAGTGAGATGTTATCCAAAAGTTTAACTACCATGCCTAAACAATGTAATTACAAAATACTATTTGGTGAATTAGATGTATGGCAACCTTTGATAAATAATAAATGGATATTTGTTCAATCCGACTCTGTAAAATTGTCTATCAATTGTATAAATGAAACCTTAGATAGAAATATACAAGGTTTAGGTATACTTGAACTTTCAAGTCAATGTGAAGCCTATTGTAAGTATACTAAACTCATTCCAAAATCCTTTATAAATAAAATTTTAATTCAACGTCCTATAATTAACTTTAATTTAATTAATGAACCATGCTGTAATATTGATAAGACGTATTTGTTAAAGAACAGTGTACCTCGTATTTCACTTGTTGCTACTAATCTTGATAAGATTCAAGACTATAATAGAAATAATCAAAATGTAATTAAATCTTTGAATAAAATCATAAACAAACCTCATATTTTAAAATACGGGACACATTATTCTATTTTCATTTGGATCATATGTTTAATAGTAATAATGATAATCATTTATATAATATTATGTACATTTAAATTCAATTTACCAATCTCTGTAAGACCAATCCATACAACAGCTCCTGTTCCTATCTCCAATCTAGATCCTGTTCCTGTCATTCCACACTGCTCTACTCCCATACCTACTCCTCGTCGTTCACACCTTCCTCCAGTTGATGGAGAATCAGCTTCTGATCTTCCTGACTCTAACTCACCTCGCATTAGATGCCGCTTTTAGAAACTCCGAGATGTTTCTTTTTCCTCGTAGTTTCCTCTTATCCGGGGGGCTGTTATATCCACCCTATGTACCCTGTATTGCTGACCTATACTCCTTTCATTCCTTAACAGCAATAACCAACTGAACTCAACATAATACTGACTCAGCTCCTTTTCCCTTACCGATTCCTATCCGCTCCGTGCAGTCCCGATCCAATCATCCTACGGTCAACATCAAATTCTAACGATATTCAAAGTCCAGTGTGTTCATGTACCTAGTTATTTAAAAATCCAATATAAGTTTTCTTTTTAAAAAGGGTCTCATTTTTTCATTTCTAACAGTTCGAAGTAAAAGTGGGTTAAGATTAAGAATTTAACATAACATAAACGTTCACGCCGTTTATCAGAGCCGGTTGGCAGAGCTACCAATGATGAACATCACGTGACAGCGCCACTTAGTGTCCAAAGTAGGTACCAATGTTTTGCTTAGACCTAGTGAACTCACGTGATAAGGGGCAGGCCTTTTGCCGGCTAAGTACAACTCGGCCATGTGGTTTCCTCACGATGTTTTCCCTCAGCATTGACAACCATGATAAATTAACCACACATATGACATTAGAAAAGACCAATTGGTGTAGCCCCGACCCAGGATTTGAACTCACGACTGTCTGTTTACGGGCGGGCGTTCTACCCATTGGACTATAATGTCGTCTAAGTAAGAATTTAAAGTACTTATATGTTTATATTTGGCATATTGTAACTTTTTTTTTCTTCTTATTCCTTTATTCTGATGACGCTGATGTATATGTATAAGTTAAAAACAATTAAAATAATGATCCACTTATAGTTTAATTTTAAAGTAGAGTTTTGTTTTTCCGCCCAGCGATTGGGCATTTATCGGGCGTAAATTCATTTTTGCCCATTTTAACCCAATACGTCCAATCTGCCCAATAAGTTTTTATGCCCTCGACCCATCTCTCCGCTCTTGCGAGTGCGAGTACCGCAGTGGGCTGGTTCTCAGAATATGCAACGATAGGTTGTAACGTTATTTCTAACTCCTGGGATGCTGTACCCAGAAGCCAGAAATAACTAAAGGAAAAGAAAAAAAAAAAAAGAAGAAAATGGAAGGTTAGATAATAAATGAAAGATATATATATATCACAACAATATTTAATAATTAAAAAAAAATACACTAAAAAACACTCCTAATAAAATAGTCCCCTAACTTAACAAAATTATAATATAAAAGCACTCAGCTTTTAAAACCAGCTCCTGCTGCGATGGGTGGCTCAACAGTGAGGGTTGTGATTCCAACTTGGTTGCGACTCCGGATAGGCCGTCGGTGAATGCAGCTCGAAGACAAAGGGGCTGCGACTCCAGGAAGCCCGTCGATAAAGGCAGCTGAAGAAGGGGCTGCGGCTCCGTGAAGCTTACTTCGAAGAAAAGAGGGGCAGCTCGGGAATAAGGGGCTGCTTTTCCAAACGGGTATGAATAAAATCAGTCCAGAATATCTCCCGTTCTTTCAATTTCTTCCAAAAATAATGATCAATATCGACTTCGGTAATGGGTCTTTAGTGTCCAATTCCAATCTTTTTTCAGAATGATTCCACCCATCGCCCCAGGAGCTGAATATATACCAACATCTGCGAACAAGCATGACAAATTTAAAATTTTGAAATAACAAATATTCCTTAAAGGAGGTATCAAAGAAAGTAGTCTAAATTACAAGGAGGGATTATGAATGATTTAGAATTATATATTAGAAAACAAATTAGGAAAAACGATAAATTAAGAACATTATCTATCCACTTACAATATTAAACAATACATTCATATTAAAATTTAACAAAAATTTAGAAAATTAAATTAAATAAATTGTAAGTCTACAACCTAACACTAGCAGCCTTCTTGCAGAAAACTAATGGCTCTCAGCCAATTTTGAAATTAAGAAATAATTATCTGACAGCAAACAATATTGTCAAAATAATTATTTTCGAGAAAAATCTGGAAGCGATTGGACATAGGCTAAAAGATAAATGAGTTGAGATTGAGAATTTTCTACTAATATCTATATTGTGAATAAAAATAACGGCAGTGTAGTGAAAATGGTGTGTGTGTTCAAAATGTGTCGTGCAATTTAAATGTGTATTAATTAGTGTGAAATAATAATAAAAATATGTGTGTAAAACGTGGTTTAAATTAAATTCCCTAAATCCTTTTCAGAATAAGTGTCTGATAAAAAAGGTAAGTCAAACATCATGAACTGTTCCACATCTTACATACATAATACAAAATGTACATTACATACATTCCCCTTTCCCCCGGAAAAAAAAATTTTAAAGATTTTTTTTTTTAATTAGGTTGAAATCCACACATTCAAATAGAAAAACTTTCATACTTCATTCTTACAAACGTGAGTACTGTTCACATTCAATGACAAGTACTCTTCATAGGACTCAACCTATTAATGACGATTAGGCTTTTTTAAAGAGTTGTCAGCCGCTCATTCTAATAAATCCCTAAGTAACATAACTTATGTACAACACTAAGCTTCAAGGCTTAAGAAAAATAACACCTTTGAAGTGGTGTTAAAACCTTAAAACAACAATGTCAAGTAACATTGGAATTAACGAATAGTTACATAAAAAGGTAACACCTTAAGAGTGGTGTTAAAACCTTAAAGAGCATTGAAATTACTTAATTGTACATTAAGTAGAGTAAGGTAATTAATAAACCTTACGAATTTGTTAACACATTAGCATAATATAACAAAAGATAATTAAATTAAAACATCTTGACACAACCAAAACTCAAGAATAAATAAAGATGATGACATAATGATAATCATTAAATAAAATAAAGAAATACTATGTGCAAAAAGAAAATTAAAAATCTTAAGCTTTTATGTCTTTGATATGCCATTTACCTCTAGAACCATTTGGGTCTTCTAAGAGGTATACCAAAGGGGAAAACTTTTCAATTACTTTACATTTCAGGTATTTGGGAGCAAGTTTGGAGCTAAAGTAATTGCCAGCATTACTCTGAACGTAATTCCTACGCCAAACAGTATCACCTACATTAAATTCCTTAGGAGATCGACGACGGTTGTAATGAGTTGAATTCTTTTCATGAGCAATATGAAGAGCCCATTGAACTTTATCAAAACAAGAGGAAAGGTAACCAATGTTTTGAGCATATATATCCCTAGGCAGAAAAACTAACTCATCTAAATTATTAAATTGAGTATAAGAAGAACCACATGTAACTATTTCACGACCATAGACTAAAAATGAAGGGCTATAACCAGTTACAGAATTAACAGTGTTATTTAAAGCGGCTTGTACCATAGGTAAATGAATATCCCAAGATCTATGGTCATTTTCTACTAAAGATGCAAGGGCTGTAATGATAGTTTTGTTATATCTTTCTGTAGGGTTGATTTGGGGACAGTAGCGTGGAATATAAGATATAAAAGGTATCTTATATTTTTCTAACAACCTTTGAAATTCATGGCTTTGAAAATGTGAACCATTATCCATAATAATGGTTTGAGGAACACCATGTACTAGAAATACATAGTTTTCGAGGTTAGAAATAATATTAGCTGAAGTAGACCTTTTTAAAGGAAAAAGAAGAGAGTATTTTGTAAATAAACAATTAACAACTAAAATAAACTGATTACGACGACGAGACATAGGAAGAGGACCGATCAAATCTAGCGACACAGTTTGAAACGGTCTCGAACATATTTTTGGCTTACCCATAATACCATATGGGGAATGGTTTGAATGTTTGTAAGCAAGACATTTTTCACAATCACCAATAAAATTAGCAATATCTCTAAACATTCCTGACCAATAATATGTAAGACTTAACTTCTTAAATGTTTTAAAAATACCTAAGTGTGGACTACTAGGCAGGGCCGCGCCGACCCCAGGCAGCGCCTGTGTGCGGAACCTCTGAAGCGCCTCTTTTTAGGGTTCCCTACCAAAATAAATAAAGAATAAATAAAGGAAAGAAAAACTTCGACACAGGCGGGAATCGAATCCGCGACCTCGGGTATACGCCCCGACGCTCTGCCAACTGAGCCACCGTGTCAATTGGCTGCCAGTGCGAAATTCTTCTATCCTTTATTTCTTTTTACACGTTTAAGTAGTGTTTGCGTTTCCTACCTCCGAATTTTAACTAATTCGGAAGGCCACTTGTCTACCTTTTCAGATAGAATGCAAATGTTGAAAACGCCTAACTATCACATAATTTAAATCTTTTTTTTGTTCATGAAAACCTCATGTGGGGATTATTACAAATAAATAATAAATAAAGAACCGTGACAGTGTCTCAGTTGGCAGAGCGTCGGGGCGTATACCCGAGGTCGCGGGTTCGATTCCCGCCTGTGTCGAAGTTTTTCTTTCCTTTATTTATTAGTAATAATCCCCACATGAGGTTTTCATGAACAAAAAAAAGATTTAAATTCCCTACCAAAAGGTAAAACGGGACCCAATTACTAAGACTTTGCTGTTTATCTGTCTGACTGTCTCCAGGCTGTATGTCATAAAACGTGAAACATTTCATACAATAATCGTGTTTTTATTGTATTTTATTGCTCAATTTTAAAAACGTTAATAAGTAGACGCTAAATTTTTTTACAGAATATTTACTTGTATATCACCTTAAATAATTTAATAACAGTAAAGTAAATAGCAAAGGAAGGCTCCCATACAAAAACGTAATTTTCTATTATAGATGGTAGTGCGGAACCCTTCGTGCGTGAGCCGACTCGCACTTGGCCGGTTTTTTAACGATTTTAGACTTAATGAATATTTTTAATTGTAAATTTTGACTGTAATAAATTTGTAATATTTAAATCACAGCTTTAACTAAATGCTTAAGGGTATAACGGTGTAAGCATTTGGTAAAAAGTACATAAAATAAAATATCATTAATTAATGTCTGTTCCTTCCACATAGTCTCTAAAACAGCCGGGAAAAAGCTTTTTTTTCTATTCAAAATTAGTTTTTTGTTTTATATCTTAAACAGAACTTATATATATATTTGTGTAGGAAATTACATAAAAATTCATACCAACCACTACTTGAAACGTTTTTTAATCAGATTTAATAACACTTTCATCGATGACCTGACTGGTTTCTGTCTCTTATGATGGTGTCCAAATGGATGATTGTGCCGTAAACTATTTACTAATTTTAGTTGCATTTTTATTACGTTCTTCTTCTTGTTTTCTTTTCCTGATAAGATTCTCGTAACCAGACCAAATCTTTCTTAACTATTTATTATAAAAAATCAACCTTCATACAATTGCAATCAAATGATTGTTCAATTATTTTGTTTTGTCTTGGCTTTCTCGTTCATTATATCGCACGCATCGCATCGGGTTGCGTACACAACACGAACTCACTAAACTAATACATACTAATCAAACTCGACGCCTCTTCGGCTCAAAAGAACTGCCGCCGTTTTAACTTTGAGCTCATAAGTAATGTAAAATAAAACCCTAAGCGTAAAATGAAACCTTAAACGTGAATAATAATAAACATTAAATATTGAGAGACTTGTTCAATGAGCGCAATAGATGTTTTGTTGTTTACAAGGCGTATGTTGGGCCTATTCTACCTACTTACTTCTAAATCTTTTAGGTAACAAGGTAGGTAGGTAACAAAAATAATTTAGGTGGCGCGGGCGCGGCGCCCCTATAGTCCTGGCGCCTGTGTGCGCCGCACACTTCGCACACAAGGGCGGCGCGGCCCTGCTACTAGGAGAACCGTGAGCGGAATCAATAAGTAACTTCCTTTCTCTAGGAGGTGGAACAATTTTCCAAATGAAATCCTCATTAATGGAATTAGGATCAATACAACAACGAAGAAGATGGTTGTCCTTTATACAATAGTTGGGATATTGTTCAGGATTATTTTGACAGCCTAAATAAAGTTTATTGTATTTCTCAACAGCTAACTGAAAATGTTGAGGAACGTTGGCAACAGGTGCCACATTAAGAAGACAATTAACATTGGCCGGAGTATCCTTAGATCGAGAGAGTAAGTCAGGTACTACGTTTTCTTTGCCTTTCTTATGTTTTAAAACAAAATTAAATGTTGATAATCGAAGTGACCAACGAGCTAACCTACCAGTTGGATTAGACAAATTAAGAAACCATTTAAGAGCAGAATGATCTGTATAAACAACAAATTGTTTGCCATTGTCCAAATAACAACGCCAATGCTCCAGAGCAGTGATTACCGCCAAAGTTTCTCTTTCTGTAGTAGAATAATTCCTTTCATGCTTATTAAGAGAACGACTCATATAGGCAATAACCACTTCTCTGTCATCTTTCATTTGAGTTAACATCGCACCAATTCCAGTGTTTGATGCATCACAATGCACTGCAAACGGGAGACTGAAATCTGGACAAGCTAAAATAGGAGTAGTAACCAAATGGTTTTTCAAAGTAAGAAAAGCTGAATCTGCTTGAGAAGTCCAAATGAATTTAGGAGCATTTTTGCCCGAAGACGTGAGTTTATTCAAAGGAGCTGCTATAGTGCTAAAATTAGGAATAAATCTACGAAACCAACTACAAGTACCTAAAAACCTACGAACTTCTCTTTTTGATGTGGGGACTGGGAAATCTAAAATAGCTCTAATTTTTTCAGGATCAGCGCGAAGACCATGCTCATCCACGATGTAACCTAAATACTTAAGTTCATTTTTGAAGAATTTACTTTTCTCAAAATTAATGGTAAGATTTGCATAAGTCAATTTTTCGAGAACTTTACAAAGTAAGGCTATGTGTTCTTCAAAAGTTTGACTAATTACGATTATGTCATCCAAATAACAAAAGACCTTGTTCTCGAACTCTGGATTAAACAGAATATCCATCAATCTTTGTTGAGTAGCAGGAGCATTGGTTAAACCAAATGGCATGACCGTAAATCTGAACATTCCACGACCAGGGGCATAAAATGCGGTCTTGTCACGATCAGCGCCATCTAACGGGATTTCCCAAAATGCTTTAGCTATGTCAATGCTAGAAAGAAATTTAGCCTGTCTAAGACTATCTAAAATTTCACTGATAAAAGGTAGACTATAAGCGTCACGACGAGTAACAGAATTAAGTTTCCTACTATCAACACAAAAACGCCATTCTCCATTTTTCTTAGGAGTAATCAACACTGGGGATAACCAAGGACTTTCACACGGTTCAATCACATCCCATTGTAACATCTTATCCACCTCATTAATAAGTGCCTTTTGCTTTTCAGGTGAAAGACGATAACAACGTTGTTTGATGGGAGGAGAGTTACCAGTATCAATCTTGTGAGAAATTAAAGTTGTACGACCTAATTTGCCTTTCCTTTCAAAAGATATATCCTTAAATTTTTCTATTATATTACTCGCTATGAGTTGTTGATCTGAAGAAAGATTCTCAAAAGGAAGAATAGACTTATCATGAGAGACAGTATTAACGACTAAGGGTTCGTTAAAATACTGAAATAAGACTTTAGGAACAAGTTGAAACTTTCTCCAAAAATCGACACCAAGAATAATAGAAGTAAGAATATTAGGAAAGACATAAGCTCTTATTACATAAGTCAAATTATTAAAAGAAATAGGAATATCCATATAACCAAAAGATTCAAGTTTTTGATTACTTGCTGTGGCTACAAAAATAGGATTGGACTTGGACAAAGTGTAGCCTAATCTGATAAATTTTAAATGAGAATTATTACCTAGAATAGTGATAGAACTACCACTATCTAAAAGACCAGAAAAAGATAAACCACCTACAGAAAAGTTAATGAAAGGACGATTGTAGTCTTTTTCTTCTGAGAAAGCAATAGAATGAGTTCTATATGAACCGAAGAATAGCTTAATAGTAGAAAGCCAATCGTTCCATTCATCAACGTTAAATTTATTAGTATCCAAGTCCAAAATTAGTTTTTTTTGTTTGTTCAAAGCATAACTACAATTAGGACAGTTGTTCACCTTAAAACCCTTGTTACCACACTTAAAACAAATGGGATCTTTAGGTTCCTTACAAGAACGAAGAGTATGACCATTAACCTTACAACGTGGACAATACTGACTTGAAGAAGAACTATCGGTATGAGAAGTAACACGGCGATTAGTATTTGAGGACTGTTGACTCGATGAAGAAGAAGAAGACTTAATGGGTTTGTAATTAAATTCTGAGGCTATTTTGCTATTGTCAGGTATTGGTTCCTGAAAATTGTGATCCCTGTCCATATAAGATTCATATTTTTGGCAAGAAGAAATTAATTCATCTATAGAATTAATATTTTTCAACATTACAACAACTGAATAACAAGGTTTGATATTACGTAACAGAATCTGGAGCTTTTCTTGCTCCGAGAGTGGTGCAGACAAACGATTAAACATGCCAAACATAATAGAAACGTAGACAATAATATTTTCATCACGACCCTGAGTTCTAGCTCTAAGGCCTATAACGCACTAGCGGTTGGCCGCCATGCGGCGTGCCGTTGCGGTAGGCCGCACATCGATTAGTACATGAAACCGCACGATGACGACGCACTGATTTGCGGCCAGCCGTCAACCGCTCCGGTTGTTCCAGAGCTGCGACGAGCCGCGCCGGTTGAATGATGCGGCGCGCCGCATCCCCACCACGCACTCGGCGCGGTAGTCGCAAACGCCGCGTCCCGCCCGCCAGTCCGTCGTCGTCGTGTTCAATATTTCTAGAAGCACTGACGATTGCGGCAGACCGCAGTGAGCCAAGAGCATACGGTTAGCCGGAATACGGCGTGCCGTTACGGCTGACCGTACATACTGCGGCGTGCCGCATCGGCAAACCGCATCGCGGCAGGCCGCTAGTGCGTTATAGCCCTTATCGAAGATAATAATTTATAATCGTAATCATATTCTCCAAAATCATTAACTAATGAGACACTGAGTTCACTCCAAGAAATATTGGGATTTAAATTTTTCTTTAATCGAAACCAATGCAAAGCATTATCAGAAAACAGTTCGTAACCTAAATTGGAGAGAAAAGATTTATCAACACCTCTCGATAAACAAAACTCCTCTACCTTTTGGATATACGATCTAGGACAGGAGAGACCATTATAGGTGAACTTTTTAATTTCCTTAGCACAGGATAAAATGTCACCAGAACGGGAAGAAGAAGCAAAAGGAGAGACAATAGGATCAGTAGCTGTAGAAGCTACGGGCAAAACTTCAGCTGGTAATCTTCCAGAACTAGGAGGAACTTCCAAACGAGGGGAAACCTGAATGTTGGATAAAAGTTCGGTCGCAGGCTGAAAAGTATAGTCATCAAAACGTTTTTCTAAAGAGTAAAATAAATGTTTGATGTTATTATATGTTTCTGTATATGAAGGGTCAATGTCGATGTCTATTCTACTAATCCTGAAATGTAAATGATTAATAAAAGATTCTAGCTTTTTTAAATAAGCGCTAGAAGTGTTCTCTATATTTGCTAATTTCTTTTCTAAGTAAGATAAAGTGGACTGAACTTCATCTAAGTCGTCACCTATGGGTAAAATTGAATCGATAATATTATTAGCAGGGAACTCTACAGCCAAAGTGGATATCTGCTGACGAAGGTCTGCTAGTGTAGAGCCAGGTGTAGCCATCCTAATCCTAACTTCATATTCCAATTCGGCCTTATTCAATAAATTAAAATTAATAGTCCTCGCCATCATAACAATAAGTATATATAATAGAAAAAGAAAACACGTGAAAAACGGAAAGAAATGTGCCGAAACCGAAATCCAAAAGAATCCTACTTGTGCAAGTATAATTTAGAATTTAGTAGAGAATTGTTGTGATATATATTTTTTTGTTGGGCGCCAATTTGTAACGTTATTTCTAACTCCTGGGATGCTGTACCCAGAAGCCAGAAATAACTAAAGGAAAAGAAAAAAAAAAAAAAGAAGAAAATGGAAGGTTAGATAATAAATGAAAGATATATATATATCACAACAATATTTAATAATTAAAAAAAAATACACTAAAAAACACTCCTAATAAAATAGTCCCCTAACTTAACAAAATTATAATATAAAAGCACTCAGCTTTTAAAACCAGCTCCTGCTGCGATGGGTGGCTCAACAGTGAGGGTTGTGATTCCAACTTGGTTGCGACTCCGGATAGGCCGTCGGTGAATGCAGCTCGAAGAC
Organism: Bedellia somnulentella; assembly: GCA_963576735.1. Taxonomy (NCBI): domain Eukaryota; kingdom Metazoa; phylum Arthropoda; class Insecta; order Lepidoptera; family Bedelliidae; genus Bedellia; species Bedellia somnulentella. Next base: position 4,205,528 of record OY755184.1, on the reverse strand, counting down.
AAAGGGGCTGCGACTCCAGGAAGCCCGTCGATAAAGGCAGCTGAAGAAGGGGCTGCGGCTCCGTGAAGCTTACTTCGAAGAAAAGAGGGGCAGCTCGGGAATAAGGGGCTGCTTTTCCAAACGGGTATGAATAAAATCAGTCCAGAATATCTCCCGTTCTTTCAATTTCTTCCAAAAATAATGATCAATATCGACTTCGGTAATGGGTCTTTAGTGTCCAATTCCAATCTTTTTTCAGAATGATTCCACCCATCGCCCCAGGAGCTGAATATATACCAACATCTGCGAACAAGCATGACAAATTTAAAATTTTGAAATAACAAATATTCCTTAAAGGAGGTATCAAAGAAAGTAGTCTAAATTACAAGGAGGGATTATGAATGATTTAGAATTATATATTAGAAAACAAATTAGGAAAAACGATAAATTAAGAACATTATCTATCCACTTACAATATTAAACAATACATTCATATTAAAATTTAACAAAAATTTAGAAAATTAAATTAAATAAATTGTAAGTCTACAACCTAACACTAGCAGCCTTCTTGCAGAAAACTAATGGCTCTCAGCCAATTTTGAAATTAAGAAATAATTATCTGACAGCAAACAATATTGTCAAAATAATTATTTTCGAGAAAAATCTGGAAGCGATTGGACATAGGCTAAAAGATAAATGAGTTGAGATTGAGAATTTTCTACTAATATCTATATTGTGAATAAAAATAACGGCAGTGTAGTGAAAATGGTGTGTGTGTTCAAAATGTGTCGTGCAATTTAAATGTGTATTAATTAGTGTGAAATAATAATAAAAATATGTGTGTAAAACGTGGTTTAAATTAAATTCCCTAAATCCTTTTCAGAATAAGTGTCTGATAAAAAAGGTAAGTCAAACATCATGAACTGTTCCACATCTTACATACATAATACAAAATGTACATTACAAGGTTTACAATCAAGTTCAAATATATGTGGAGCATATTAGAAAAAACATTGTAAAATTTTCTTGTTCCCTAGCCGATTTCCGGTGGTACTGTTTGAAAAGCGTGCACCCACCAAACGAGATATTATATTAATTTGAAAAACCCAAGGAACATGAGTCTGAGTGTTAATTAAATATCTAAATAAATATGAACATATTATACACAGATCCAGTTAAGCCCCAAACTAAGTTAGACTTGTATTATGGGATACGAACTCAACGATATATTTAATATTTATAATACACATACAAATAAAATCCAAGACTAAGAACAATCATTTAAGCTCAATACAGAAATGTTGCTCTGAGCGGGGATCGAACCCGCAACGTCATTAGAGCCAATAACAATAGAGTCATCAACGCCATGGAAGACGTCAATAGAGACTTCCGCTTCTAGACCTACAAGAGCATCTGTTAAAATAAGTTGCAAAACATATACTCCATACCTCCAATCTGGCATCATTGAGCGCACCAGCCCTCTCCAAAGCTTTCAATTTCTTCTCAGTCTCATAATTACTGTTCTGAATAAACTGTATGAGTTTCAAATGCTGCTCGTCGCGTTCCTGGCTCTCTCCGATGTCGGTTTCATCTCTCTGCCAAGTCAGCAATTGTGTGTCCTTGCGACTGTCGTATACTTCTTGGATTTTGTCTAGTCGCTGTGATCCTATAACTGGAAATATGAACTAGTCAAGATTCAATGTCTTTGAAATAAGACTTGAATGAAAAATTTCGATTCATTAAACAGTTGTAGGTAGCTCAATTCACGAAGACGCGCCCCACCCTTTTTTCTAATCTTCACTATGAGAAATGTGAAATAAATGCTTATGTCTTAGTGCCTTAATTAACGTTTTAGTAATTTATCTATGTGAATATATATATAAATGTTTGTATATAAATATATATATATATATATTTATATACAAACAAATGTTGGCTAATCGTGTTGAAACATAAGATTCGTAAAAAACTAACAACAACACATTAAGCTACAATTTAGCTTTTGAAATAATAGCCCTTGGTAACTTTATCCATTCATACTTTTCTCCTTACATTATAAAGAGAGCCATTTCTTTTGTTTGTTTTTAACAAATAGGCCCCGAAAACATTTTTTTTAAATCTATACATATAATAAATCTGTAGAAAAGACATTTTTGTACATTGAAGAAATTGAAAAAAAAAATAGCCAGCGTGTGAACAGATAAGTAACAGAACCCATTTCCATCATTTTTTCAATTTTTGTCTGTTTGTCTGTTTATATGTTTGTTTGTGCGCACAGCACGTAAAATCTACATATTTAATGCTGAAAATGTTTATACCCATTGGACTATAATGTCGTCTAAGTAAGAATTTAAAGTACTTATATGCCTATATTTGGCATATTGTAACTTTTTTTTTCTTCTTATTCCTTTATTCTGATGACGCTGATGTATATGTATAAGTTAAAAACAATTAAAATAATGATCCACTTGTAGTTTAATTTTAAAGTAGAGTTTTGTTTTTCCGCCCAGCGATTAGGCATTTATCGGGCGTAAATTCATTTTTGCCCATTTTAACCCAATACGTCCAATCTGCCCAATAAGTTTTTATGCCCTCGACCCATCTCTACGCTCTTGTATGGTGCGAGTACCGCAGTGGGCTGGTTCTCAGAATATGCAACGATAGGTTTACAATCAAGTTCAAATATATGTGGAGCATATTAGAAAAAACATTGTAAAATTTTTTTGTTCCCTAGCCGATTTCCGGTGGTACTGTTTGAAAAGCGTGCACCCACCAAACGAGATATTATATTAATTTGAAAAACCCAAGGAACATGAGTCTGAGTGTTAATTAAATATCTAAATAAATATGAACATATTATACACAGATCCAGTTTAGCCCCAAACTAAGTTAGACTTGTATTATGGGATACGAACTCAACGATATATTTATAATAAAAGATTTATAATACACATACAAATAAAATCCAAGACTAAGAACAATCATTTAAGCTCAATACAGAAATGTTGCTCTGAGCGGGGATCGAACCCGCAACGTCATTAGAGCCAATAACAATAGAGTCATCAACGCCATGGAAGACGTCAATAGAGACTTCCGCTTCTAGACCTACAAGAGCATCTGTTAAAATAAGTTGCAAAACATATACTCCATACCTCCAATCTGGCATCATTGAGCGCACCAGCCCTCTCCAAAGCTTTCAATTTCTTCTCAGTCTCATAATTACTGTTCTGAATAAACTGTATGAGTTTCAAATGCTGCTCGTCTCGTTCCTGGCTCTCTCCGATGTCGGTTTCATCTCTCTGCCAAGTCAGCAATTGTGTGTCCTTGCGACTGTCGTATACTTCTTGGATTTTGTCTAGTCGCTGTGATCCTATAACTGGAAATATGAACTAGTCAAGATTCAATGTCTTTGAAATAAGACTTGAATGAAAAATTTCGATTCATTAAACAGTTGTAGGTAGCTCAATTCACGAAGACGCGCCCCACCCTTTTTTCTAATCTTCACTATGAGAAATGTGAAATAAATGCTTATGTCTTAGTGCCTTAATTAACGTTTTAGTAATTTATCTATGTGAATATATATATAAATGTTTGTATATAAATATATATATATATATATTTATATACAAACAAATGTTGGCTAATCGTGTTGAAACATAAGATTCGTAAAAAACTAACAACAACACATTAAGCTACAATTTAGCTTTTGAAATAATAGCCCTTGGTAACTTTATCCATTCATACTTTTCTCCTTACATTATAAAGAGAGCCATTTCTTTTGTTTGTTTTTAACAAATAGGCCCCGAAAACATTTTTTTTAAATCTATACATATAATAAATCTGTAGAAAAGACATTTTTGTACATTGAAGAAATTGAAAAAAAAAAATAGCCAGCGTGTGAACAGATAAGTAACAGAACCCATTTCCATCATTTTTTCAATTTTTGTCTGTTTGTCTGTTTATATGTTTGTTTGTGCGCACAGCACGTAAAATCTACATATTTAATGCTGAAAATGTTTATACACAAAAATTATACGTAACTTGAGGTATAACTTAGTTTTTGTTTCATCGAAATCGGTTTACTCTATCAAAAGATATGATTAATTTTGTGAGTTCAAGAAGAAAAATATTGCGTTACGCAATTCAGTATAGTACTTGCAACGACATCTTAAGTCTAAATATAGAACTAATGTTGATAGTTGGAATCCAAAGTCCGATAGATGGCGTTGTGCATAAATAAAATAAAGAGCCAAAATAAAATAAAGCAAAAATAAAATTTGCATTTTTTTAGCCCCTTTAACCCCTTATTTTAAAGTCGGTTAAAGTTATAGAAGCTACAGGAAACAAGCAAGACGAAATTAATACAAGCTGCCAATGTCAAGTGAATTCGCCGACTATGAAAATAACTAAAATGCTTTTAAATATTATCTTTACTTAGTTTATTAAATTACATACATATACTCACGGCTGTAATTCCCTAGAAGGGGTAGCTAGAGCCAAGGAATTATAAATTCCTCAGCAACTTTTGGAAGTTGTGTGGGGAAAAGATATTAAAATAAAGGTTTTTGGTGATGGGTCTCCAACCGCATCGCCCAAAAATCCAATAAAAAGCCCCAATACCCGTAGTCGCTTCTTACGACACCCGTGGGTAGGAAGGGGTAGCGACATTCTAAGCCGGCACTACACTAAATTAGGCTTATTAATATTAATAAATTATGTAAATAGTCTGCCTATTAATAAATCCAATTTGGTGAGCAGAATTTTGAAATTCTTAGCCATTCTTCAAATGCACGTCACTTCACAACCAGTTTTCGTGAACGTTTATAGTAAAAAACTGAATTTTGGTCTACATTAAACACCAAACCTCTCAGGCTTCGTTTACATCCATCAATCTTTTCATACATGCACTTTTATTCTTCATACTGCGGACACCTGCCTTTTTGCCCACGTTTTCTATTTGATCCAAATGTGTCCTCCGAGGTCGTCCTCTACTAACATTACCTTCCACATTGGCGATAAAAAAAGTGTAAAGTACAAAGTGGCGATCGATAGTCTCTGCCTACCCCAATGGGAACTAACGGCGGCGTGAGAATATGTATGTATGTATTAAACACCAGAAACATAAGACATCTTTTAAGTTCTACTTTTTTTATACTACTTTAAAATGATGTAGTGACCTTAATGACTAACCTTAATTTAGTTATATTTGCATATTATACATACATATACTCACGACTATAAATCCCTAGAAGGGGTAGCCAGAGCTAAGGAATTAGAAATTCCTCAGCCACTTTTGGAAAATTGAGTGGGGAAAAGATGGTAAAATAAAGGTTGTTGGTGATGGGGCTCCAACCGCATCGCCCAAAAATCCCTTAAAAACCCCCAATACCGTTAGTCGCCTCATACGTACATCCACCGGAAGAAATGGGGTAGTGCTATTCTAAGCCGACACTACACAGCTATTACAGTGCATATTATGCCACTGATAAATCGATTTAATTCAATGTATTATCTTATCATAGTAGAACCAACAACCGTAAACCCTAATAATAGTAAAGTACCTTTCTCTGCGAAACAAGTCGCGAATATTATTCGAACAATGACGCGTGGTAAATCTCCGGGTCACGATGGGCTGAGCATTGAACACCTGCAGCATGCCGGAGTCCACCTGCACCGAGTACTAGCCATGTTCTATACCCTATGCATGAGACATTCTTATCTACCTACTGCGCTCATGCAAACAATTGTCGTTCCCATTATAAAAAACAGAACGGGGGACGTAACTGATAAGAACAATTATCGTCCTATATCCTTGGCTACAGTCCTGGCAAAGGTGCTTGACGGACTTCTAGACTCCCTTCTTGATAAATATCTCCACCTCCATGATGCACAGTTTGGGTTCCGCCGGGGTCTATCAACTGAGAGTGCTATACTGAGCCTGAAGCACACAGTACAATATTACACGCAGCGTAGGACGCCCGTGTATGCGTGTTTCCTAGACCTATCACGAGCGTTCGACACTGTGTCCTACGATGTGCTTTGGGACAAGCTGCGGGGGAGGGATGTGCCGGCGGAACTGTTATGCATTTTCCAGTTTTGGTATGGAAATCAAGATAACCGGGTTAGGTGGGACAATAAAGTTTCTGAGTCTTTCAGGCTGGGGTGTGGAGTAAGACAAGGTGGACTTACGTCCCCCAAACTGTTTAACCTGTATATAAATGACCTGATCGTTGGGCTCAGCAGCAGGCGCATCGGATGTCGCGTGGATGATGTTACTATAAATAACATCAGTTACGCTGACGACATGGTCTTGCTGACACCATCAGTCAGAGCTCTGAATGATCTGCTTCATATGTGTGAAGAGTACGCTCTGAAGCACGGTTTGGCGTATAATCATTAGAAGAGCGAGTACATGGTCTTTAGGGCTGTCGGTGGAAAGATTCCTGATCATGTTCCAACAATTAAATTAAATGGTGTTGAGCTTAAGCGAGTGTACCAATTTAAATATCTAGGACACTTTATTACCGACGACCTTAAGGACCATGCAGATATAGAGAGGGAACGTAGGGCGATGGCAGTCAGGTGTAATATGCTGGTACGCAGGTTTGCGCGTTGTAGTCAGTCTGTTAAAATAACACTGGTTAAATCTTACTGTCAAGTCTTCTACACGTGCAGCCTGTGGGCCAGCTTTACACAAAAGGCTGTCAACGCTCTACGCGTTCAGTACAATAATGGATTCAGAATGTTGTTGGGGCTGCCTCGATTCTGCAGCGCATCTGGCATGTTTGCCGCGGCGCGCACTGATGACTTTTACGCGATAATGCGCAAAAAGGCAGCGTCATTGCTCTGCAGAGTTCGGGCTAGCTCTAACTCCATTCTGAAAACCATCGCTGGAAGGTATGACTCGCCAATCTTTCGTCATCTCTCCAATGTATTGGTTAGGGGGAATGAGGGGCAAATTTATAGAAACTTATTTTATCATTAATTGAGTTTTAGGATTGATTTAATTAAATTTTTAATGTGATCTATATTGTAATTTATTTTGTTTTGATTTAAATCGTAATTTATTTTATTTTATTTTAATTGGATGTAACTGTTAATTAAATTTCATTTTAATTTTTAATACTAATATAGCTCTTAAGTGTTACTAATACAAATGGATCCATTGTTATCTGAAATAAATAAATTATTATATTATATTATTATTTATTTAGCTTACCCCGTTTGTTTTATTCTGTCTTAGTGAAATTTATTAAATTTAAATTTCACCCCTTCCTGTCAACCGGTTAATATTTCTTTTCGGAAGGAAAAGACGTGATGAGCTCGAAGCAAAGAGCGATGAGCTCAAGGCCCGACCACCTGCGGCCATTAATAATAACTAGCTATATATTGGAGGGTTACTGATTTTTCAACATACGTCATAGAACATTTGTCGGAAAGATTGGCTATGTCAGTCACATGAGAGCACATGAACACACTCTTAATAGCCGGATACCAGAAGTTGCTGTGACCGAAATCGGGCGGGATTGATATATGATCTATATGCAAAATTCCGAAGTGTTAAAAACAAAAGGGCTTTATAAATATATTGATGCATTATACAGCTCTGCTAGGATCGTACAAGGTAGCGATCCATAATCTTTGGCTAACCCTGTAACTGTATCTAAATAAATACTAATTCAAATGAGATACACACAGTTACGACCTTTTATTATTTCAACTGGATAATGGCTACTGTAACTAATTAAATATCATTATGAAATACTCAATAGTTCCTACATCACAATAAGTGTCCGCGTTAGATTTCATTGGTTCTTTATTTTATTTCAGAAAGGTGATATACTCTTAACTAAACGTCGTTTTTTTGTTCTCGACAATCACGCGAACGAAGTCGCGGGCACAGCTAGTATTACAACTAAATATCATAGGGGTGAGCAATGATCGAATATGTCAGTGAATAACGAAGCCGTCGCGGACCACTCTAGTCCAATGAATGAATAAACACTAATTAATAATGGATGAAAAGCTTCTTACATATAAATTCGCTGATAGTCTCCATGTGAGCTTGAAATGACCTGCGATGTTGTTCGTCAGCTTCTCCAATAGCATCCACCAAAGTGTTGATCAGTCGGTCTTTGCGCTCGATCATGAAGTTGAAACCTTTCATCAGGCCCTTAAAATATTTATTTATGAATACCACTTCAAGTGTTATTTAACCGGAGGTTTATTTTCCGAATATATTGAATATGTTCGTAGTAAGAATTGGAAATCTCTGTCCAACCTAATGTGAACTTATGCCGTGGTTACACACACATATATTAAGACAATAAAAGGAAGCTCTACTGAAACTTAAATAACAAAGGTTTCGTTTCCATTGTATTTATTTTTTAAATAGTTATGTTAATATAATGAAAAATACATAAAACATCCTATAAAAATTCAACTGATTAAAATGGTGTTATAATTGTAACTACAAAGTTCAAAGGCACGGTTCAAAAAAGGCGTTGCCCCTTTGTATTCATATTTGTTTCTCTTATTACGGTTTGCTTCTAAACCTTATAAATAAATAAACTAATTTCTAATTAAATAAATCGTTTATTAGGCAGAGGATAGATAGGTTTTGTTTAATTATATAAGAACTTACTTCAATTTCGGTAGCCATCTGCTTGCATTTGATTCGCCGCAACATATATCGCCATATTTGATTGAGCTTGGCTGCGTTGGTCTTACTGAATGCTTCTTCTTTGTCTAATTTATTCTGTAAAAAGAAAAACATTGATCTTTATTAGTCTTAGTTATGACTTGAGAAATAGTGACGTTGCGTCTTATATTGAGAATCCTAAGTAGGCAGCAACTCACACAGCAAGTGCAATCGTCACTTGGTTAAGCGACTGAATTCGCAACAAGAGGACTAAGGCATATTAATTGTAGAACCAACGGCTGTTTGGGCTCAAATATTCTAAAGTGGCAGCCACGTACCGGACGACGCAGTGTGGGTAGGCCAACGACTTGATGAAAATCACGGGAGGCAGATGTTTTGGAGTACAGGACCCTTCGTTGTGAAAATCTTTGAGGGAGGCCAATGTTCAAGATATTAATTTTTAGATGTTTATTGCCAGATATTTAGTCTTAAATCTTAGACTTAAATCAAGAAGCCTTAATTCCCTGTGGATATGGATATATGTGGATGTACATGGGTTATATTCTATCGCACAGAGTACCAATGGTAGCATATACGTACGGATCAATGTAGTGACCGTAAATTCTCACTAGGTGAACCAACAATAGGTGAAGGCTACCAGAAGCTGATGGGTTGAACTACTTGGATAAAGGGTCACTCATTATTTTAAATTACCTTAATGAACCTGGCAATAAGTTCATTCTTTCTTCTGCGAGCCTCTTCCTCGATATCTGCGCGATGTTGCAAGTATCGGGCCCGCTCTTCATCCGACATGCGGGCCAACTTATTCACTTTACCCTTCTTTGGCATTTTGGGATAATTATATCACACTTTTATAACTGGAAGAAAATTGATTTTATTTTTTTGTTAGTAGATACGTAATGGAATATATTTTTTGGGAGAAGCAAGATAACTTTAAGGCGTTAAACAAGTTAAAAAAACAACATATTGGTACTACTAACAATGCTACTTAGTAATAGCCAGAGCTTTAGAAGAAACTGAAAACCCTCTTGTGGAAAACTTTTGTAAGTTAAGTTTGAAAAATATTGTAAGATTATGAAAGGCTGGTGATAGGCTTCTAGCCACATCGCTCATAAGTTTCGGCTACCCATATAATATGTTTGTATGTATGTACATTGGCGTAGACCCGACATAGGATTCGAACTCATATCTCCTGAATTGTAACTGGTGGTATTGTACCCACAGATCTGTCAAGGCAGTCTGACAATATATAATGTAAATTCTATTTATCGTAATACTAACTTACCTAAAAACTACTTAACTATCACACGAACTCAAGGTATTTTCTGAACATAGGTGTAGATCTTATGTTAAATCGATTACCGGTTACCATACCAATATACACTAGCTACTAACCGGAATCTTCGTTTAATCGATACCGAATATATCGCACCACGATAATAATCTAAGTCACCGCCCCCTTAATAAGATGTGTGTCGGTTTCGAATAATACTCACCCATTTCTTACCGCGGGTTACTAATGAAGCAACGAAAGGGTGTTGGGCCTTTTATATTGATTGTTGGTCTATGTAGCTGGAGACCCATTACCAACTATCCATTATTTTAATAATAATAATAATAATAATAACAGTTTCGACAGGTCAGCGACCGAAAAAAGCTGATGTAGTTGCCTTTTGGCGGGGGCTTTGGTCGCTGCCTGTTGATCACGAAGAGGGCCGATGGTTCGAGGCGGTCGAGGGAGCGTGCGAACCCATAGCGCCCATGAACCCCGTCAACATATCCGAGGAGGATGTGGTGGCTGCGATCCGTAAGGCTCCGAACTGGAAAAGTCCGGGGCCGGACGGATTGCACCATTACTGGTTGAAGGGGTTCACGCGCTGTCACGCTACTCTCGCCCGTCAGTTCCAAAGCGCCCTCGAGAGTGGGACGCTCCCGAACTTCTTAACTACTGGGGTCACTCATTTAGCTCCAAAGAGCGATGCTACCGCGGATCCATCACAATACCGCCCCATTACTTGTCTTTGTACAATTTACAAGACCTTGACATCCGTTCTGAGCTCCAAGATTACTCAACACATTGTTGATAACAATGTGATATCTGGAGCTCAGAACGGATGTAGGGGCGGTAGTCGCGGTAGCAAGGAGCTACTCCTCATCGATGCGGTCGTAGGCCAACTGGTCAAACGCAACCGTCGGAACTTCTCCGCTGGCTGGATAGACTACAGGAAGGCGTTCGATTCGGTACCTCATTCATGGCTCATGAGGGTCCTCGAGCTGTACAAAATTGAAAGTACAGTTCGACACTTCCTCGGGCAGTGTATGGGGTGCTGGAGAACGATCCTGAGTTTAGACGGTCAGCGGATGACGGACGCGGATGACCAAATTGATATAAGGCGAGGGATTTTCCAGGGCGATTGCCTGAGTCCAGTTTGGTTTTGCTTGGCCCTGAATCCTCTAAGTACACTCTTGGAGAATTCGGGGACGGGCTTTCAGTTTCGGAGAGGCGGATCACGCTTGCCTCATCTCCTTTACATGGATGACCTGAAGCTTTACGCCCCCACGGCTGACAGATTGGCGGAGCTACTGACGATCACTAATGATTTCAGTGGTTCCGTCAAGATGGAGCTCGGGGTCGATAAGTGTGCGGTCATTCATGTCGAGAAGGGGCATGTCGTGCACTCTGATGGTGTCGATGTCGGCACCAATCATTTGAGGGCACTCTCCGAGGCTGAAACATACCGGTATCTGGGCATGTCACAAACCATCGGTGTGAAGGTGGCAGACGTGAAACAGGGTGTTTGCGAGGAGTTTTATGGACGCCTGAAAAGTGTGCTTAATAGCTACTTGTCGGGCGTTAATAAGATCCGAGCCATTAACTCCTGGGTCATGCCTGTACTGATGTACACGTTTGGCGTGCTCAGATGGACGCAGTCCGAACTAGACGCTCTGGACAGACGAGTCCGCACGACGATGACCTCTCATCGAATGCATCATCCGAGATCGTCGGTTATGAGATTGTATATCCCGCGGAAGTGTGGTGGTCGAGGCCTTTTGAGTGCCAAAACCATGCACAACCGCGAGGTATGCAACCTCAGAAACTATTTTTTGACGATGACGGATGATAGTATTCGGGGAGAGGTGGTCGCTAGTGATAAAGGACTGACTCCCTTATCGTTGGCCTCACAGGATTGGCGAACCCCGGAGGTACTTAGCACCTCTGATCGGGAGTCCGTATGGAAAGAGAAGGAGCTGCACGGGAGGTTTTACAAGGTACTTCACGAACCTTTCGTGGACCGTAAAGCCTCCCTGCATTGGCTGCGTTTCGGGGACCTTTTTGGGGAAACCGAAGGTTTTGTCTGTGCAATACAAGACCAGGTTATCAAGACGCGGAACTATCGGAAATACATCCTAAAGGACGGTACCACAGACCTTTGTCGAGCATGTGGCCGTCCCGGAGAGTCACTTAGGCATGTTATTTCCGGTTGTTCGGCTCTTGCTAACACTGAGTACTTGCACAGACACAACCAAGCAGCCAAAATCCTGCATCAGGAGCTCGCTCTGAAATACGGACTCTTGCAACAGAGGCTGCCGTATTACAAGTATCTGCCGGAGCCAATCCTAGAAAACGACCGTGCCAAAATCTATTGGGACCGATCCGTTATCACGGACAGGACTATTCTAGCGAATAAGCCTGATATCGTGGTATGGGATCGGTCGCAGTCGAGGGTATTTCTAGTGGATGTCACTATCCCTCATGACGAGGGTCTCGTGAAAGCCGAAACCGAGAAGCGTCGGAAATATCTCGATCTGGCTCACGAGATCACCGACATGTGGGGTGTGACTTCGACAGAAATAATCCCAATTGTTTTGTCCGCGAACGGGTTAATTCCAACCAGCCTCGCGACCAACTTGAGGCGGTTGGATTTCTGTGGCGTGTCGGTTCCAGCACAAATGCAGAAAGCGGTGCTGCTCGATACGGCTCGGATCGTCCGTCGGTTCTTGAACCTGACTCCCTGACCCCGACCGACTGTGCTCTTGTCGGGGAATACCGCCTCTCCCATTTTAAATTCTAATTTTCTGTTTCGGCCATGGGAGAGGCGAGGAACTAAAAGTCATGCCCAAAATAATAATAAGAGTCACTTAGGCATGTTATTTCCGGTTGTTCGGCTCTTGCTAACACTGAGTACTTGCACAGACACAACCAAGCAGCCAAAATCCTGCATCAGGAGCTCGCTCTGAAATACGGACTCTTGCAACAGAGGCTGCCGTATTACAAGTATCTGCCGGAGCCAATCCTAGAAAACGACCGTGCCAAAATCTATTGGGACCGATCCGTTATCACGGACAGGACTATTCTAGCGAATAAGCCTGATATCGTGGTATGGGATCGGTCGCAGTCGAGGGTATTTCTAGTGGATGTCACTATCCCTCATGACGAGGGTCTCGTGAAAGCCGACACCGAGAAGCGTCGGAAATATCTCGATCTGGCTCACGAGATCACCGACATGTGGGGTGTGACTTCGACAGAAATAATCCCCATTGTTTTGTCCGCGAACGGGTTAATTCCAACCAGCCTCGCGACCAACTTGAGGCGGTTGGATTTCTGTGGCGTGTCGGTTCCAGCACAGATGCAGAAAGCGGTGCTGCTCGATACGGCTCGGATCGTCCGTCGGTTCTTGAACCTGACTCCCTGACCCCGACCGACTGTGCTCTTGTCGGGGAGTACCGCCTCTCCCATTTAAAATTTTATTTTTCTGTTTCGGCCATGGGAGAGGCGAGGAACTAAAGATATTCCGAATAATAATAATAAAACTCTTTATTGCACATTACAAAATAAAAACAACAATTACAAAAAAGATCGGTATAAAAGCCAAAGTACAACTGGCGGTCTTATCACTAAGAGCGATCTCTTCCAGACAACCCATTAATGGAAAGATTTGCTGGATTAAAAACATGTTCGGTAGATGTCCAATAAATTAAACTGATTTGCTTAAAAACTAAAATTATTCATCAAACTATTATCTATCTATTTTATAGTATTTTACAGTCTTTCTTACTCAACTTCCAAAAGTGGCTGAGAAATTTCTAAGTCTGAAGGATTAGCTACCACTTTTCGGGATTTATTGCCGTGGGAATATGTTTATTTGTACGTTTTCGCACTGAACTTTTAAAATAAAATTGGTTTATCAGTGGAAAGTAATGTTTGTAGAGGAAAACCTCTGAGGACACATTTGGACCAAATAGAGAGTTCGCTCAAAGAACAAAAAAGCAAAGAAAAGTTTGATGCAATTAAACGAAGCTAGAGAGGTTTGCCAGGATCGTACAAAGTGGCGATCGATAGTCTGCCTACCCCAATAGGAACTAATGTCGTGAGTTTAAGTATGTTTTTTGTATGTATGTTACTTATTGAGACTTCTCATTCTTAAAAGAGGAATGGGTTGCAACCCAGAATAAGGCAGTCGCTTCTGTACATACATACTGTACGTACATGTACTCCCACTACCATGGCTAACACTTGGGTGGTTGGCTGTGATGTGACGATGTAAATATACCTAGGTGGTTGCAGTTAAGTCATGGCCGTGGTTAAGCTTAAACCATACATACATATACTTATGGCTACCAATCCCAAGAAACGTAGCCAGAGCTTGAAAATTAGTAACCAAAATTAAGTAAAGAGTACAGTATATCATTAAACAGTTTCGCACCTTTACTGAAGCACTCCCATAAAGGTGCTCCCTCACCGGGAGCATTCACGCGTACTGTAACATTATAGATTCGTCATTGAGAATTACATTACAATAATACCTCCCTGACTCATGAGCATTCGCGAGTAATTCATACATACATACATATACTCACGGCTATATTTCCCTAGAAGGGGTAACCAGAGCTAAGGGATTATAAATTCCTCAGCCACTTTTGAAAGTTGAGTAGGGAAAAGTTGGTTAAAATAAAGGTTTTTGGTGATGGGTCTCCAACCGCATCGCCCAAAAATCCAATAAAAAGCCCCAATACCCTTAGTCGCCTCTTACGACACCCATCGGTAGAAATGGGGTAGTGCTATTCTAAGCCAACACTACACAGCATTTCTTCTCCTTCTTCACTGATGATGTAATGCTCAAATCTGTACTTTTAGAGAGTAGTAATGTCGAGTAGAGGGTAGAGGTAGTGAATCTTCCTCATTGGTTCTTTGGGCTGTCGGGCTGCTAACAACTTCGTTGCTTGGTTACCAAACCTTACATTTATAAACGAAAACATTTTCATCAACAGCATTTCTTAAAAGTATTTGAATTAAAACTATAACCAATTTTAGCTTAACGTTTTGAAAACATTATAGTTATTATCATGGATAATATTTCATCAATGTCTATAAGTGGCAAAAGTGGTAACAGCAATGTGTCTACCAAGTCATCAGAGGCAGTTGCTGAAAGAGACGAGGACCTTACTAAGGATAACAGTGAGTAAATTAAGACTTTATTTGGTAGAGTAGGTAGAGATTTAGAATAGAAGATTAATCATTTGTGATGAATGAATTAAATATATGTATGATTATGCCCTTTTGGTTGAACTACCCACTTTTTGACTTGACAGTGTACCCTTTTGATTGTTACTACCTAGACCTAAAGTTGTTTTTTTTTTAATATTCAACATCCAAGACTACAAAATAAAAATCCATATTTGCATACATACATATATTATACTCACTACAGTAATGTGGGTAGTGAGACCTTCAGAATTAAAAATTTTGACAGCTACTTTTGGTTATTGATTAGAGATAGGAGGAAATCGCTAAGTTGCCTCTTACTACACCACCAAGAAGAAATGGGATAGTGCTATTTGGAGCCGAAACTACACTGCTCTAATGACTACTATATGTGTGTCAACCGAGTATGGATATAGAGATATTTGTTTCTCAGAAATTACATCGTGTCTTCCATACCTAGCTTGCTAGTCCCATTCAGATGACTGTCTCGTTAAAAGCAGTACCAGCGCAGTTTTGTCAAACATGATGATGATGAACACGACGTCATAGGTCAATGGGTAGCCGGTTAACGTGCAAACGACTAGTGTTCAAATCCCGGGTAAGGCCTACACCAATTTGTCTTTTCTAAAGACATATGTGTGGTTAATTTATCATGGTTGTTAACGGTGAGGGAAAACATCGTGGGGAAACCCACATGGCTGAGTTGTACTTAATCATGTGGCAGTGAATTTGTGCAATGCAAAACGTGGGTACTCTAAACACCAGGTGACAAAGTCACGTGATGTTCAGAAGTATAAGTACCTCTGCCAGCCCCTTCAGGGATATTCGGCGTGAACGTTTATGTTATGTTATGATGAAACAATGAATATGCTTTTACTGCCCACATAAACATCCTTCTTGTTACAGGAGCCTCACCAATAGACCTCGAATGCAACATCCAAGCAGAACGCATCACGAAAATCCTTGACGAATGTCTGTACAAAACAAAACTGTCCATATGTCTCCCGCGATTGATAAGAGATCATTTCGACACTCTCGACTCTATAATGGCGTCGGACCATATTGACGACGTGCTGTTTATATTTGAACAGTATGATCGGAACTTGTATTCGTCTAGTTTGGTTAATATTGATGCTTTGGAGGAACTTAAAGCTGTAAGTTCTTTTTGGGTTTCATTTACTTTTAAATCCAGCAGAGGTGCGCGAAATTATATCTTTCTAAAGTACCAATAGAATAGCTTTATTTAATCACGGCATCAAGATTCTGAGCGAGACGTGTTTATTGAAGTGTTCTTATTGGCTCTAAAATAATATTAAACTCACACAACTCTGGTGGATTCTCAGCCTTAATAGGTTCAAGTATCGGATATAATCCATGTTCGGCGGAGTACATAGATATAACTTACGTTCTAACGCATCTAATCAAATCGAATCGTTGTAAATAACGTACGTTTTATTTTACAGGGAAATGTTGCTTTGAAAAGCCGTCTCAATCCAGAACTTGGTCATCTCATCTACATTTTAAATAGTTACAACCAAATCAAACCAATCGTGGAAAAGATGATTGATGAGGTACTACATGCATGCGTTATTATTATTTGAGGGTTCCATTAACTGAACCATCTTGGTACTTCGAAAGCTTAGTGATTAAGTGCTTTCCTTCAGATCAAGAAAGATTTTCAGCCACACCAGTTCGGCCGTCCTTAAGTTATGAATAGTGTATCTAACATGAATATCTTTTATATAAATAGATTTCATATAAACCTGGGATGGAGCCATAGCTGGGCACCGTTAATCAAATAGTTAACTTCGTTAATCGTTAATCCGTTACAAAAAAAGTTAGCTTCGTTAAACGTTAAAGCGTTACATTTCGCAAGAATTAACGCAAGTTAACGTTAATCGTTAATCCGTTAATATGTGTAAAATTGCATTTTTATATCCTTGCGTTATCACTAACGCAACGATTTAAAAATGCAATTTTACACACATTTTTACAATTTTTTTGTTCACACTTATAAAACCTGTTGGTTTATGATGTTAGGAAGGAACTGGAAGTTAGGAAGAAAACAAAATACTTGTTTAATTCAAATGTGTAATTGCCGTGCGGTAAATAGTAGGTACCCATTGGATTAACGATTAACGGACTTCTGACTGATGTTAACGGAAGTTAACGTGTCCGTTAACATTTTTAAAAGTTAACTTAAAAGTTAATCAGTTAATCAAAATATTAACTTCGTTAATTAACGATTAACGGATTAACGAGTTAATGCCCAGCTATGGATGGAGCCTAATCATGTGCTATGAAGCTTATTCTAGTTAGTATTTTAAAATACGGTCGTTTTTACAGATGAAAGAAGAAGTTCGGCAAGATAAAGAAATGGTAAGTATCTAAACTTGTAGAAGTAGTTTTATTTCTGGGGTGTGATTTCCGTATTTTCTAGTTTTTTTCAAGCTTGTCTAACGAGGAGATTAAGGGATGTGATCTGAGAGTTATCAATTAAATAACCTTGATAATCGGCGATGTGTTAGAAATCTAGCAGCAGCAATCTTCTACATAAATGAATAGACCAATTGTTGCTTCCAATCATACAGATATAGTACTATGCTTCCAATGCGATACATAATTTATACTTTAGTTTAAGATCTTAACCAATAGAGAGTTGGAGAGACAGCAAATGTTTTTTTTTCGATCTAGTTATATTAAATATATTATTTTTTTAAATCACAATATTAGTAAATTGTATCTTCAAATATCTAAACACTATCACTCATCGTTCTTTGTCACGTTCCTCAGGAGCAAAATCTGGGTCCAGCAATCGGCTACCTGATGATGTTAGAGCAGTTTCGCGAGCAAATGGTAGTTCAGATGAAGACCACGGCGGCCGAGGAGCTGGGCGCCATCATCTATGAGAGGAAACTGAGGGCTTCTAACGATACACTGATTGAGCTGATAAAAGGTAACCATTGAGTAGTTAGTTTGGCATAATATTATGGTTAAAATAAGAAGCTTTTCATAAATCTTCTCCATGGTCTAACACTGTTGCGTATTTTTGCCCATCCCACTTTACTAAAGTAGTTGAGGAATTGTTGATTCGGAAGCTCTTGCTACTGCTTTTGAAGACTTACTATTACAATTAATAGTTTTGCAATTTAATCAAGAGAGAATTTTAGGGCACATAAGGCCCCTGTATAATTGCGTACGTCATATTAGAGGTTAATGAATTAATGTTGTTATCCAAACGTTATAAATTATAAAAATGATACTTATCACACTGTAAGATTTCGATGGAGTGGAAGAGACGTTTAGAAGCAGGACGCATTACATTTTTTCATATAATTATTTCCAGAGGACAAAAATGCTTTGGCCGAAGAAAATCACCAGTTTGAGATCAATAAGAATAAGAAAGACGAAACAGTAGCTGCTTTGAAACAAAAGTTGGAGGTGCTCAATTATGAAGCAATGGTCAAATTAAAGAAAAACATGTAAGTAGGGTGAGCTATATCATAAATGTGATGAAATGCAATCATATTTTTGTGGGACAGCCATCTAATTATTGCTCTTTCTTATAGTTTAGACTCAGACCGTCAGATGGTGCTGGCAACGCGAGCGCATTCTGTCAAAATTGAGTTGCTGAGAGAAGAAGAAGCAGAGGTGAAGGAGAACTACGAGTCCCTGTTACGATCCCATTTGTTGGATGAAAAGAATCAACGTTTGCGACGGTGATAAAAACTTTTATTTAGTTTACGAATGTGTTAGTATATGTGAAGAAATAGTCATGGGTTAAGTTAAATAGTTTTCTAAAAAGACGTATATTAACATTTGCTGTATATACATAGGTTTGGTTTGCTGTGTAGTGTCGGCTTAGAATAGCACTACCCCATTTCTTCCGGTGGGTGAACGTCAGAGGCAACTAACGGTTTTGAGGCTGTAGAGGTATTTTTGGGCGATGCGGTTGGAGACTCATTACCAACAACCTTTATTTCACCATCTTTTCCCCACACAACTTCCAAAAGTGGCTGAGGAATTTCTGATTCCTTAGCTCTGGCTACCACTTCTAGGGATTTATAGCCGTGAGTATATGTATGTATGTATGTACATAGGTTTGATTAGGTTATGCTATATTAGGCTAATTAGAGTCCAAATACTTTTTATTACATATATGCATACTAATTCTCACTCCATTAATTTTAATTTCTAAATTAATTCAAGTGCCTGCCTGGCCTTGCCTTAAAATGCCTGTTTTTATATTATTATTTTTAGATTGAAAGTACAGACCCAATTGCAGCAATGGCTGCAAAAGTACGACACAGAAATGAGCGATAAACAAATTGAATTGGACGAATTTGTTCAGAAGTTCGATGAAGAAGAAGATAAATGTATAGAGCTTAGGGTGAGTTATTCTCATTTGTAAATGGCAGTTAGCATTCATATTTAAAATTGGCGGTACTTTTCAGCCTAAAATAATAAATTGATCATATAGACCCAAGACCATTTTTAATAAGAAGCAGTTAAATTAAATCACTTATAAGCAAATGCTCAAAGTTTCAATGAAAGATTTAGAAGAAAAGAAGAGGAAAGAAAAAGATGGAATGGAAACCCATCGCCTAGTAAACGCAACAACACTTTTTGTCTGTGTTATTAACTGTTGTAAGTGCTAGTTATTTTTCAACCGCAGGAGAAAATCGCAGAGCAAGACAAGGAGTACATTCCATTGATGGAGGAGAAAGATAAAGAGTATGTGGCTGAGATGCAGGCGAAATTGGCTAAATTCCAACTCGAGCATGCCGCTAGAGTTATACAAGTGGCTTGGAGAGATGTACTCGCTAATAGAAAAGAAAAGAGTAAGGTATGTTTACAGGGAAGCTTCTTACTTTTAATGTTTAAATCATCAATACGTACCTACATGTCAATGTAGCGTCATTTTCGTATACCAGTAGACCACAGGTCGAGATCTTTTTTTCCGCTGTCTTGTTCTTATTTCTAAGTAGTAAGGTATTTTTTGCTGTAAAGCTTGTTGTGTTGTCGATTCTAGTCTAACGGTTTTGTTTTCATTGAACCTACTTATACTATGTTTAAATATTGTGTATGATTTTTGTATTGACTTATGTTTCTCTTAATTTCTTACACGCAGCATAAAGGAAGAAGGAGGGGTAAAAAGAAATCGTAAATCATCTTTTATATATTTTAATTCACTAAATTCTTTCATACTTTTATACACAAATGTTCACCTTATAGTCTTAGTTAGTTGTAAGTTGCACCAAGATTGAACCCTTTACCCAGTAGAGGCAAGATAATTGCCATTATAATTTAACCATAACTTAATCTACCTTCAAATAGTGGTCAAATGTAACTAACTTTAATTTTGTTTATACTCGTTGAAGGGTTAAATAAGCTAGAATTTAAGACTTTAAATATAGTTAAATTTTTACGTCATTGATTATTATTATAGTTGAAGAAGTTGGTAAGAAAGATGAACGAACTCAAAGAGAAGGAAGCAGCCGCTGCTGCCGCCGCCGCCGCCGCTGCAGAACGAGCGGCTAAGAGAGCGGCGAAATTGGCCAAGAAAAATAAAAACAAAGATTAATGTTCGATAACAAGTATATTTATTTTTAACATATACATAGTTGAATTTATTATTTTATGTTTATTAAGGTTTTGTCATTGTTTGTAATTGAAGAAATATTTTACCAATCAATTGGGAGCACTATTTTATTTTTCCCATTTTTTATTGGTAGAGTAGCAGCAAACATCTTTTAGAGCTTGGACACAAAACATCGAAACATAAAAACACCTATTCGCAGTTTTGTTTACAAGCCTTAAATACATTTATTTATTTCTTCATTGCCAAGTCACAAGTATAAAAGGTATAATATATGTATGTAAATGAAAGGCACAGGTAAAAAATAGATATTATATAAATAGATGGTAGAATCAAGTAACAGTATTTATATAACTAATTTGCAGTAGGAGCTTTTATGCTCTAAAGAAACAGCGATATTTTTTAAACTTGTTGCCAAACACTATGTAAAAACAGAAATTGGATAAAGAATATATTAAAATATTCAGTTAAAGTTTAAATTTAATAGCATTATTAAAAAACTATCTATACACTTCAAGTTTCTTCAGATATAAACAATTTATACAGATATTTAATATAGTCACTGATACCACCCCACAGTGATATGATTTTCTTCACAAAATTTAACCGCACCGATAATAAACCTTTTAAATTATTTAGTCCAATGCTGTAGGATCATTGACATAAAGCCTCCTAGATTCAAGTTTTCACTCTTCATATTTCATCTCGTAAATAGCGGTAAAAATCCTTATTTTAGCTTTGATTATCTAACAATTTTTATTTCCTATAAATTAGAATCTTCTAAAACTTTTAAGTGTCTTATTGCTTTAATATCAATCAATGTATCAGATGAACTTTTAGTGGTAGGTATGAAAGATAAGGCTCTCTTTGTTCTGTCTCCGTTCCTGAGGTTCACTTGGAGGCTTTGCGCTGTGAGTTCAGTTCGGGCTATTTTCTGTTGAGCTGCTCGCAGTTCTGCATCCAGCTTTTGTTTTTCTTCTTCTAGTTCCTTTAAACGCCTTGCAGCTTCTGAAAATGAGAGGATACTCGTGTTAATTCCTATCGGCATAATTATACGTCTGATGTACGTAATACGTGAAAAAGCAGAATTCTCCTTCTTTAGACAGAATATTTTTGTGTAACAGTGATTTGTATAACAACTTTACTGTTCTAATATATTTTAAATGAGTATAAGATTTTCGTAAGAGAAATATTGTAATAGTCGTAAATAATAATGGGCAATAGTTGAATTTTATAGTGATAAGGAAATGTGTGAGACGGTTTTGCACCTTTATACTGAGCTTCCTTTTCGGCTTGCAATCTTTCGAATTCCATTCGTTTAAGTCTTTCCTCTTCTAGCATTTTGTTTTGTTCTTCTTGAAGACGTTCTAATTCTTCACGCCTCTCCCATTCCTCTGCTAGGACCCTTTGAAAAAGTAAAATAATATAAATTACACATGTTAATACAAATATGAATAAGTTGCTTCGCTTAATTTCGCTAAATACTTAATAATTGCTATGGATTTCCGCAAAGTAACACCTTATTCAATCCAATAACATAATATGTTAAACAAAATGAGTAAATATTCGATGATAGAGTTTAGTATTATTTAAAAGTTATTGACTGATAAAACTCCGTTTTTGACTGTCAGGATTTATTTAAGATATCTAATCTAAACTTACGTAAGCGAGCGATTGTAGGAATTCATAATGCTATGTTTTAAACTATGTTTCACTTAAACCGTGATAGCCCAGTGGATAGAACACTCGGTTATCGTGCAAACGACTAGTGTTTAAATCCTGGGTCGGGCCTACACCAATTTGTCTTTTCTAAAGACATATGTGTGGTTAATTTATCACGGTTGTTAACGGTGAGGGAAAACATCGTGAGGAAACCCACATGGCTGAGTTGTACTTAGTCATGTGACAGTGTATTCGTACAAAACGGCGATAGGCCTGCCCCCTATCACGTGAGTACACTGTCCATGCAAAACGTGCGTACTCCGAACACCAGGTGACGAAGTCACGTGATGTTCAGAAGTATTAGTACCTCTGCCAACCCCTTCGGGCATATTCGGCGTGAACGTTTATGTTTATGTTTATATATGTTTATCACTTAAAATAGTATATTCTGCTATGTACCTAGCTTGTAAAGCCCTAACAATTTCTTCATCTCTCTTGGCTTGGGTTTCTTCTTGTAGTAGTTTCTCTAGTTCTACTTGTGCATTTTTCATTTCTTCGAGCCTTTTATTATCCTTCTGAGCTAGTTCAGCTAGTTCCTGTAATGAAAAATAAATACATATAGTTGGGGCTTTAATACCAGCGATTAATTCTTATATTAAAAAAATATAGCTGTGTAGTGTCGGCTTAGAATAGCACTACCCCCATTTCTTC